>JAJGQD010000020.1:0-455011 GCA_020882685.1 Aphelinus atriplicis | reverse complement strand
CTCTCTCACGCGACACGCATCCCCCGAAGGGCCGCGGCGCGTGCCCGCGTCGATCGCGCGTTTCGCGCGCTCACGCCCGAGCTTCCGGCTCGCCACGTGGCGATCGCGCGATAACGAGTGCTCGCGAAGCACTCGTTACAATATATATTTAGCCAAGACACGTAATCATATGGTACATATCTCTCGATTATCAGAAAAAATCATTTCCATGATTTCTGTAAAATTTCCCATGATGGGGATCGAACCGGTCATCAGGAAGGAGAAATTTCTTTTACCGACATCATAACATATGAACGGCATTATGCACTCAGTAAGAAACTACGTTCGTGGTCTAGCGGTTAAGACTTTTGCCACGTGACTGTGCGGCCAGGTTCGATTCCCGGTCCGATCGACTTTTTTTTTCGTTGTTTTAGAATAATTTAAATCGTCTAAATAACTTTACAAGATTATTTTTATTCGTTATTAATATTTTTTACTATTTTACAATTAAGCATCTAACAAAATCGAAAAGAATTTGATAAAATCATACGAATATTCGCAATTAAACTGGGAAATAAATTTTATTTCCGTAAGGGAAAAATTGCATATGTAGCGACATCAATAGTTATCAATTTCGCTGAAAAAAATTGACAAAAAAAAAACCTAAGTTCTTTTTTTAGGGAAGGTTTGAAATAAATATATAATATATAAAATAAATTATAATTATAATATTAATTAAACATGTTTCAACCAGTTTGGCTATGTTCGCCCACTTATTTTTGACCTTTCAAGTTATACGTACAAACCTTTGTTCGATAGCTTGAAAATGGTCTCATACATTTTTTGGAGAAATTCCAATATCTCCTGCAATTAATTGTTTAAATCTGCAATATCACAATCGCCTTCTTGTTAGTTTCAACATATCAGGTCCACGATGAAGCTCACAGTGAGGATATCATGCCTTCGGGTCATCAATCTCAGCCAAACTCTACAGATATGTTCCCTGACACTGGATCAAGCTACCGGTAGAGTTTGGAGTTCCAGCGCTGCCTTGTTATAGAACTTTTTATGACTTTAGACTGAGGCAGCTATATATAGATATACATATCTGCCTTGATTTGTCTAAAATCCACATAATATTCATAATTTCATCAAGAAAATAATGTATTTCACCTTGTTTGGTACTATGAATGAATATTATAACTTATGGTTTCACTTATATTGTGTGAACTGCAAGGCTAAGGTTGGAAAAGCTATTGACCGGTTGTCTCAAATTACATTCCTGGTTAATGTTTATAATTTCATGTGTAAATAACTTGCATGTGATTTGAGACCACCCGTCAAGAGCTGTTCACACAATATAAGTGAAACCATAAGTTATAATACTCATTCATAGTACCAAGCAAGGTGAAATAAATCATTTTCTTGATGAAATTATGAATATTATGTAGATTTTAGACAAATCAAGGCAGATATGTATATCTATATATAGCTGCCTCAGTCTAAAGTCATAAAAAGTTCTATAACAAGGCAGCGCTGGAACTCCAAACTCTACCGGTAGCTTGATCCAGTGTCAGGGAACATATCTGTAGAGTTTGGCTGAGATTGATGACCCGAAGGCATGATATCCTCACTGTGAGCTTCATCGTGGACCTGATATGTTGAAACTAACAAGAAGGCGATTGTGATATTGCAGATTTAAACAATTAATTGCAGGAGATATTGGAATTTCTCCAAAAAATGTATGAGACCATTTTCAAGCTATCGAACAAAGGTTTGTACGTATAACTTGAAAGGTCAAAAATAAGTGGGCGAACATAGCCAAACTGGTTGAAACATTTTTAATTAATAGAGTAGCCTATCCAGATGGAGGATTCTGGTGTCAAACAATTTTTTTTTATAATCTTTGTAGTATTCAGCATAATTTTTGTTCTCAACTTTTTTTCATTTTCCCACATATACAAGATTATTTGGGCTCTCAAAATTGAAAAAAGTTAAATTTTGAATAATTCAGGTTTTGAGTGCACAGACTAACTTCCACATACATGCACCTAAAAATCTGAAAAAATTTTTGAGTATTCTGGGGATGGATACCAATCAATTTGTCAATGCAGAATCTCGAACAAAATTTTGACCATGCTCACTTGACGTGGAACGTCCCATATATATATATATATATATATATATATATATATAGCAAAGACACGTAATCATATGGTACATATCTCCCGATTATCAGAAAAAATCATTTCCATGATTTCTGTAAAATTTCCTATATGAGATCGAACCCCCCGAGTGGAAATTGGAATCAGGCGCAAACTTGGGCCCGGGCAGGGTGCCTGATCAGCCTGATATGGGCACAGCATGGCAGGGGACGGCGCTGTGATCTGGGCCAGACTTGGCAAGAGCATGGCGAGCCGAGCGGCGCGAGTTTATATGTGTCAGCTGTTCATCATTGCCTGCAGCAGTTGTAGAGTATTTTCTATCCCGAACACAATCAATTAATTATTCCTGTGATTACAATTTTGTATTGTATTTTAACTTGGAGTACCTGACCCTTGTCCCGAACGATGTCCAGGTAGTCAGGGTACCTGATGTCGGTGTTCCAAGGGTGCGCTACTGGAATTTTAGCTTGAAGCAGCTGACCCTGGACCCGAACGATGTCCAGGTAGTCAGGGTACCCGATGACGGTGTTCCAAGGGTGCGCTCCTGGTATTTTTGGTTGGAGTACCTGACCCTAGACTCGAACGATGTTTAGGTAGTCAGGGTACCCGATGACGGTGTTCCAAGGGTGCGTTCCTGGTATTTTTGGTTGGAGTGCCTGACCCTCGTCCCGAACGATGTCCAGGTAGTCAGGGTACCCGATGACGGTGTTCCAAGGGTGCGCTACTGGAATTTTCGCTTGAAGCAGCTGACCCTGGACCCGAACGATGTCCAGGTAGTCAGGCTACCTGATGTCGGTGTTCCGAAGGTGCGCTACTGGAATTTTCGCTTGCAGCAGCTGACCCTGGATCCGAATGATGTCCAGGTAGCCAGGGTACCCGATGACGCTGTTCCAAAGGTGCGCTTCTGGTATTTCTTAAGCTGAAGCTAATCTTAACTACCTGGAGTTATTTGGGTCTAGGGTCAGATTTTCGAAACAAAAATATCAGGAGCGCACCCTCAGAACACCTACATCGGGTACCCTGACTACCTGGACATCGTTCGGGTCCAGGGTCAGCTGCTTCAAGCGAAAATTCCAGTAGCGCACCGTTGGAAAACCGACATCAGGTGCCCTGACTACCTGGACATCGTTCGGGTCCAGGGTCAGGCACTCCAACCAAAAATACCAGGAGCGCACCCTTGGAACACCGTCATCGGGTACCCTGACTACCTGGACATCGTTCGAGTCTAGGGTCAGGTACTCCAACCAAAAATACCAGGAGCGCACCCTTGGAACACCGTCATCAGGTACCCTGACTACCTGGACATCGTTCGGGTCAAGGGTCAGGTCCTCCAACGAAAAATATCAGGAGCGCACCGTTGGAACACCTTCATCGGGTACCCTGACTACCTGGACATCGTTCGAGTCTAGGGTCAGGTACTCCAACCAAAAATACCAGGAGCGCACCCTTGGAACACCGTCATCGGGTACCCTGACTACCTGGACATCGTTCGAGTCTAGGGTCAGGTACTCCAACCAAAAATACCAGGAGCGCACCCTTGGAACACCGTCATCAGGTACCCTGACTACCTGGACATCGTTCGGGTCAAGGGTCAGGTCCTCCAACGAAAAATATCAGGAGCGCACCGTTGGAACACCTTCATCGGGTACCCTGACTACCTGGACATCGTTCGAGTCTAGGGTCAGGTACTCCAACCAAAAATACCAGGAGCGCACCCTTGGAACACCGTCATCGGTACCCTGACTACCTGGACATCGTTCGAGTCTAGGGTCAGGTACTCCAACCAAAAATACCAGGAGCGCACCCTTGGAACACCGTCATCGGGTACCCTGACTACCTGGACATCGTTCGGGTCAAGGGTCAGGTACTCCAAGTTAAAATACAATACAAAATTGTAATCACAGAAATAATCAATGATTGTTTATGCTAGACTTTCTATGAGAGATTTTCTGAATGAACAATACTTAAGTCTGGAATAACTCTGGCATTAGTTCACTGTACCAGATATCGTCGCTTGGGAGGAAGAACGTTCCATTTCAGAAACTTGCTATAAAAAGTTCCATTTCAGAAACTTTCTATAAACAGTGCCGTTTCAGATTGACAAGTATAGAAAGTGCCATTTCAGAAAAATTCTATAAAAAGTGCCATTTCGGAAAATTTCTATAAAACGTGCCATTTCAGGAGAAATTTTTTCCCTCGGAGTTTTTCCGACTTTGGGGATGATGTCGTATGCATGTATCTGTATTTACATGTGTGTATGTGTGTGTGCACGTCTGAAAATGACAACTTGATCCCACGTCGAGACGTGATACTCTGAAAGTGAACTATTTACATTACATATTTTCTTCATTGATGGATTTGGATGAAAATCGGTATCTGTACGTTTTTGAGGTCACTGATTACGAATCCGACCTCAGATTTAAAAAATTCGAATTAGAGCCTCTAAGATCACCTAAAAAATATTTGAAAAGGTACTGGATTTTGATGAAAATTGGTAGGCATGGGTTTTTGAGCTTGCTGATCACGAATCCGGCCTCAAATTTTGGAAATTCAAATTAGAACCTCTAAGATCACCTGACAAAAATTTGGGAAAAAATGGAATTTTGTTGAAAATTAGTATACATGGTATTTCGATGTCGCTGATTACGAATCCGACATCAAATTTTAAAAATTAAAATAAGAGCCTCTAAGATCACCTGACAAAATTTCGAAAAGATATTGGATTATTAATAAAAATTAGTATCCATGGGATTTTGAGGTCGCTGATTACGAATCCGGCCTCAGATTTTTAAAATTCAAATTTCGCTTCCAAGATTGCCTTCCGAAAATTTGAAAAAAATACTGGATTTTAATAAATATCGGTATCTATGGATTTTTTTTTATGTCACTGATTACGAATCCGGCCTCAAATTTTAAAGATTCGTATCGTCATATGGTGTTCAGAAGCTGATTCGCATCATCTACAACTACATAATAATAAGATGGATCCGTACATTTTTCTAGTCCACCTTTCTTGCTCTCGGAAACAATGATATGACAATTTAGTGGTAGATTTAGTATGACGGATTGAAAGGTGGGGTCGAGGACTACATTTTCTGAGAAAAAAAAATTTGAAAAATCTGAGTTGTGGTAGGCGTATGGATAATTTTAAAAAATTTTTAACCAATGTTCCCGTATTATCTCCTTTAAAAACGTACAAAGGGTTGATTTTTCTAAATTTTGTTCGAGCATATCGTTAGAGGAGCTTGAACGCTTTCATAATTGATGTTGGAAAATTTGAAAACATTGATGCGTGGGCGTATTCTATGTGGAATAAAATGGTGTGGTGACAATTAAACATTTTCGTCAATTTTCTTATTCATGGTAGACCAAAATTATACAGTTTCGAGGTATCTTTGGTAATGCAGATCGGAAGGTGGGATCGTGGACTACATTTCCATAAGAAAAAAATTTTGAAAAATTCAAGTTATGGTGGGCGTATGGAGAATTTAGGAAATTGTTTACCAATGTCCGGGTGGGACCCCCTTTTAAAAACGTACGAAGGGTTGATTTTTTGAAAATATGTTTGAGCAGATCGATAGAGAAGCCGGGGCGCATCCTACATTCGAATCGACAAATTTGATAATATTCATGCGTGGGCGTATTCTCTGTGAACAAAAATGGTGGGGAGATAGAAAATTTTGGTTTTTATTTAAATTATTTACCGATAATACAATTAAAAATTCCAATGTTCATCCATATTTATAATAGAGCAAAAGAAAGACACGAGCGAGCGATAGTGAGTGAATGATTTTGACTATAGTGAATAATAATTTTCACAACGTTTTACAACTTTAAGTTTAACAACCACCTGTTGCAGTTTGAAATGACGAGAATTTATTATAAATATTCAAAAATTGGATTATACCGTTTCCATAAGATGCGAATGAGCATCTGAACACCATATGACAAAGCCAGAAAAACATACGAATTCTACTGTATTATACTGTTTTAACCATTGATTGACTCCCAAAAAACCCTCATATAATAATTTTCATCAAGACTCAGGGTATTTTCTCGAATGGTCTATATTGGGTCTTAGAAATCTGAGGCCGGATTCGTAATCAGCGACCTCAAAAACCCATAATATACTAATTTACAACAAAGTTCCATTTTTTTCAAATTTTTGTCAGGTGATCTTAGAGGCTCGATCTAATTTGAATTTTCAAAATCTGAGGTCAGATTCGTAATCAGTGACCTCAAAAACCCACGTATACTAATTTTCATCAAAATCCACTATCTTTCCAAATTTTTGTCAGGTGATTTTAGAGGCTCTGATTTTAATTTTCAAAATCTAAGGCCGGATTCGTAATCAGCGACCTCAAAATCCCATGTATACTAATTTTCAATAAAATTCCACTTATTTCCAAATTTTTGTCAGGTGATCTTAGAGGCTCTAATTTGAATTTTTTAAATTTGATGTCAGATTCGTAATCAGTGACCTCGAAATCCCATGTATACTAATTTTCAACAAAATTCCATTCTTTTCCAAGTTTTTATCAGGTGATCTTAGAGGCTCTAATTTGAATTTCCAAAATTTGAGGCCGGATTCGTGATCAGCAAACTGAAAAACCCATGCATACCAACTTTCATCAAAATCCAGTACCTTTTCAAATTTTTTTTAGGTGATCTTAGAGGCTCTAATTCGAATTTTTTAAATCTGAGGTCGGATTCGTAATCAGCGACCTCAAAAACGTAAAAATACCAATTTTCATCCAAATCCATCGATGAAGAAAATGTGTAATGTAAATAGTTCACTTTCAGAGTATCACGTCTCGACGTGGGATGAAGTTGTCATTTTCAGACGTGTACACACACACATACACACATGTACATACAGATACATGCATACGACATCATCCCCAAAGTCGGAAAAACTCCGAGGGAGAAAATTTCTCCTGAAATGGCACGTTTTATAGAAATTTTCCGAAATGGCACTTTTTATAGAATTTTTCTGAAATGGCACTTTCTATACTTGTCAATCTGAAACGGCACTGTTTATAGAAAGTTTCTGAAATGGAACTTTTTATAGCAAGTTTCTGAAATGGAACGTTCTTCCTCCCAAGCGACGATATATGCCATACTTATTTTTTGGCAAGTCAGGCCCACGCGGCGCCCTTGCTAAAGCGCCGTCCCCTGCCATGCTGCGCCCTGATCAGGCAGCCTGGCCTGGGCCACGCGATCTGGCCAGGCAGCCCGATCAAAATTTTCAATCGGGCCGGGCATCAGAAAGAGAAATTCCTTCTACCGACATCATATCATATGAACGACATTATGCTCGTAGCAAGAAGGTACGATCGTGGTCTAGCGGTTAAGACTCTCGCCACGTGACTGTGCGGCCCAGGTTCAATTCCCGGTCCGATCGATTTTTTTTTCGTCGTTTTAGAATAATTTTAATCGTCTAAATAACTGTAAAAGTTTTATTTTTATCCATTATTAATATTATTCACTATTTTTACAATTAGTCAGCTAAAAAATCGAGAATTTGATAAAATTATGCGAATATTTGCAATTAAACCGAAATTAAATTTTATTTTCGTACGGAAAAAATACCATGCGCACATATATGTATAATCCATCTCGAAAATATGCACGTTCTCTATTATTATTCTAGAATTCTCGATCGATTGACCAAGGAATCATATATAAATCATGACTTACCAGTCCAGCGTTGATACTCCGCCATAATCTCTCGAACTGATGGTGAGTCTTCCAGATTTCGGGAGATAATAATACTCCCGATCATCCTAATAATGTCTTTGTCATCTTTAAAGACATCGCGCTTGTACAAACGCTCGATGCTTCTCAGCGAACAAAGGGTTAATAGCATTTTCAACCGCTTCATTAGCACTGATACCGGTAAAGATCGTAATTTCACGAACATTTTGAAATCTCGGCACCATTGGGGCAAATCTTTATGTAAATCCTGGAGAATTACGACTCCATACACAATGTGGATAATGTCCAAAAGCAGAGCTTTTGACGTCTCCATATTACAGGGAATAGATTTATTCTTCACTGGGAATAAATTAAACTGTGGCAAAAACCAGTCAAGGAGGGCTTTTTATAGTGCCCAACAGTACCATTTCGTATGATGTGGTGGGGTTTGCCCACCCAAATACGCATAGACTGCAGTTTGCATTTTTTTTCACACCAAAACTGCTGATTTTCATTGTAATTAGAGCAGCTTTACATTGAAAACATGTACGCGCGGCATGGTTTGGCCATCCAAAACGCATAGCCTACAGTTTAAAGCATTCCCACGAAAACTGCCGATTTTCAAGACTCCTTACTTAGAAAACTTGAACGGCATTAGGCATGCTGCGTGGAATAAAATATTTCGCGTTTGGGAGAATCAAAAAGCAAATCTCGTATTACGTATTTAAAAGTATACGCGAGAAACAGCGGACGCGGGACACCTTGTTTCACACGGTGACTTTCTCATCTATTCCACGCAGAACTGGCGATGCAGCATTTTTATCTTGACGTCATTGTCAGCACGTGATGCTACTTGCACGTGGGGAAGTCAAAATAGCCGTTTCACACCGAAACTGCTGATTTCAATTCAGCAGCTGAATTTAGAGTCTGAGTATCGCGTATCACCTCTGGGATGATAAGAAGCTTCGCGAAACCAAGTAAAACAGGAGTGTCGAATGCAAGGTAACTACGGTGCATTCCCTGACAGCTCATATTATTTTATGCCACTGAACACCGCGGCTCCGCAGACTGTTTGCCTGCAGATGCTGCAGTTTATCGTGGGAAGCTGCTGCAGGGGAAACCAGAGCAATTTTTCCTAGTGGGGGATGCTGGAGCAGCCGGTGTACAGCCCAGCGAATAATCAGTTGCTCACCGGTCCTCAAACAGATCACATCTGTTCGCTAACTATTTTTTCTTCGCAATGGCCAGTATTGTAAAAATGGAAGTCGACGCGGTAATGTGCGCGGGCGCGGGTGAAACGTGCGTGTTACCCCCTGTGCCAGCCGCGATTTGCATCAAGTGCTCGGCGATTGTCGATCGCCTACCGTGTAAGTGTGTTCGTCCGATGATTGAGAACCTGGACGATTTTTGTGCCCGGACGACCCCCATCGACGGAATTATTTGGGTAAAGGACGACCCGATGAAGGACAACATCGAAGAGGAGCGGTCGTCCGAAAACAACAGCAGCGACGAAGATATCAACGAAGCCGACGACCCGGATTATCACCCCCCAAATTACCTACGTGATTCCCCAGCCTCGCCACCTCCAGAGCAGCAGGGTATCCCTGTGCCACACGACCCGTCGGACGGTGAAGAAGAGGCTTTTCAGGAGATAGCCGAGAGGGATAATGTATTACCTCGGCTCCATAAAGACTACGAATTCCTGCGAAAATATTGGAAGCTGCACCTCTTCCATCAAAAGATGATAATAAAAGCGCGGGCGCGCGAAGAGATCAACGCCGTCATTCGAAAAATCAACCAACGGGAGGGTGTTCTACGGCGGCGCCTGCATGTAAGACCGGCGAATAAAGCGCCGAAAAGGACCCCCGCCAATGGAGTACGCGACGACTGTGCCCGGTGCGGCCAAATAAAATATAATCTGCGCTCGAAACGCGCATGTTGTAAGTAGAAATTCTGAATTCTTCTCTTTTATTAAATTTTCTTGGCGAAAAATAAAGTCCTGTTTTTTTTTTCTACTTTGTTATAATAGGTCCGCCAACAGAGGCCTGAGAAGCTTCAGGAAGAGGCCAACTTTGTTTTTTAAAAATAATTTATAATTATGTTTTTTTCTATTAAATATTTGTAAAATTTAGATTTAATAAAAAAAATTCACCCGCAGATTTTTTTTTACCTGTTTGTTTTTATTTCTTGGGCACTATGACGAGATACGAGCAATGACCGGGCGTCATATTAGCAAGAGCCTTGACTCAGTATGTCAAGGTCGTAATATGACACCCGGTCATCGCTCCTGTCTGGCCATAGTGCCCACATATTCTTCTTACGTGTCAGCGCGACCGCCAAAAGATTATCAACGATAGGCGCTGGAGTGCGTCCCAAACCTGGGTAATTGAGAAGAATGATTGGAGAAAGAAAAATGCCCAGGATTCTCAGGCTCTGCAATGTTATTTTATTGACTATAACTTACAGTCCAGACTTCCATAAAACTATAAAAACAGCGTGGCGATTTAGGTGTCGTAGAGGACGCGTCCCGAGCAAGATGTTGATGCTTCGGCGGCGCAGCACAGAGAGAGCTAACGAAGGAGCTGCGGTGTGGGCGCGATCGCGTACATGGTTGATAGCGCGATCTCGCGCAAAGTTCTCGAATCAGGCCGAATTCCGCGAAATAGGAAACAACGGCCTGAACATACCGCCCGCCACGAAATATATGGAAGATTTCGTTAAACAATACCCAGACCAAAAACCGATGAATTAAATACTTGAATTGTATAATGGGAATTAACTAGAAAGCATAATCTAGAGTGGCTCACAACCACCGAGAACAAAATAACCAAAATACATATGGTTTGAAAATTGAAGACTGAGTGGCAATATCAATCAGCTGAATACAAAATTAATGCGTGACAATTACCAATATAGTTACAACGAGATAACAGACGCGCGACCGGCCTAAGTTGATAACTATAGATTGTTATTGAGGCTCTTGTGAACCTGGAGCTCTTCATTCAGACTTCTTGATGTTGCTCTGCTAATTGCGGTAAAAACACACCGCCCACCGTATCAGCGTGGACCTCCGAGATGTGTTGCTGTGCGTCTCGGTTGATAGGCAGTCGAATGAGGCGTTGGATGGGGCGGGTGTACTCGCCCTTCGCAGTTTTGATGCGGACGACTCTGACTAGTCCATCCGGACCCATGGTGAGCTCAGCAACGCGTATCAAAGGCCACTTCAGTGGTGGGAGGAGGTCGTCTTTGAACAAAACCAGGTCTCCGACCTGCAAGGTTTGATTGGGTTCCAGCCACTTGGATCGCTGCTGCATCTGTGACAAAAATTCATGCCGCCATCTCTGCCAAAAATGATTTCTCATTAGTGAGAGCATGTGCCACCTAGAAGATGGAGATTTTGTTTCATTAGTGTCAATGAAAGGCTCGGGTGGAGCTGTAAGGGCAGCACCAATCAGAGAATGGCCGGGAGTGAGTGCAGCCACATCTCCAGCGTCGTTGCTCATTGGGCTGAGGGGCCGAGAGTTCAGGCAGGCCTCAACGCTGGCGGCTAGAGTGGAAAACTCCTCATGGGTCAGGCTGGGCGCCTTGGGACTCTATATAGATGAGTCTTGAAGGATCGCACGCTGGCTTCCCATAAGCCGCCGAAATGCGGCGCTCGGGAGGGGGGATGAACAGCCATTTCACTTGATCCTTTGCGAGAGTCGCGGCGACTTCCTCGCTGAACTTGGATGTTTCACGAAAGAGCCAGCGCAACTCCTCATCGGCGCCCTTAAAGGTGGTGCCGTTGTCCGAGTAGATACAACTGGGTGTACCGCGACGAGCAGAAAAATGCTTGAACGCAGCTAGAAATGCTTGTGAAGTGAGGCTCGAAACGACCTCAATGTGTACAGCCCATACAACCATACATATAAAAATAGCGACGTACCCTTTATACGTTTTCTGGCCACGACCTGGAGCGCATCTAATCTGGAATGGGCCGGCATAATCCACTCCGGTTAGCGTAAATGGGCGGGCTGGCCTGGTTCTAAACCCTGGCCGTGATGCCATTTGTTGACTGAGTGTGCGGCCTCCGTATCGCGCGCAGGTAACGCACTCGTGGACGATTTTTCGAATGAAGTTTCTGCTACGAATCAACCAGAATCGGCGGCACAGTTGGCTTTGAACGAGTGATGGGCCACCGTGGAGTGTGTCGAGGTGGGTCTGAGCGACGAGTAATCGGGCAACATGATTGTCGCACGAGAGAATTATTGGATGTTTTTCTTCCACAGCTAGAAAGGCGTTCTGGAGTCGGCCACCAACTCTAAGCAACCCTTCTGGATCGACGAATGGCGAAAGTCTCACGATGCTGCTCGCAGGGGCGACTCCTCTCCCTGAGATGAGCTGTTTCAACTCCGAACTGAAACAAATGAGTTGAACGCCTTCAATTAACATGCAAAAGCCTGATTGGAGCTCAAATGCAGATAGCCAGTTGAGTCGCCGATCGCCTCGTTTCAATTTCGAGTTGGTTCTCCAGCGGTGGATGAAAGCAAGGATGCGGACAATTTTCTCAAATGACGAGAAGCGTGCTGTCCATTGTAAGATCTCGGACTCCTGCGTGACGAAAACTTGCGTTCTCTCCGGCAACGATTCCAACGCTGTAAAGAAGGTTATCAAAGACGAGATGGGCCACTCGGATTGCGGTCTCGAGAGCCAGGACGGGCCCTCCCACCAGAGACGAGAGTCTCTCAGCTGAGTGGGAGTAACTCCTCAGCTGGCTAGGTCGGCAGGGTTGTCAGCTGAGCACACATGACGCCAAGTCGCGCTGGGAAGCAGTGTGGCAATCTCACTCACTCGGTTGGCAACGAAGACCTTCCAACGAGATGGGTGTGACTGCAGCCATGCCAAAACAACTTTCGAGTCGGTCCAGCAGTGAATTTGAGCTGGCTTACTCTCAAGGCTTGTTACTGTATAGTTGACTAAACGAGCCAGCGAGTGGGCACCGCAAAGTTCAAGCTTTGGAAGACTTACGACCTTGACGGGGGCCACCTTCGCCTTAGCTGTGAGTAGTTTAACCGCCGCTCCATTTTCCGACTTAACCGAGACGTAGAGGGCTGCTCCGTATGCCTGTTGAGAAGCGTCACAAAAGGCGTGTAGATACCAACGAGAGTCCTTGTACGTGCCGAGCCAACGGCGGATTCAGATGCTTTTCAAATTTACCAACTGGTCGTTGAATAACAACCAAGCATCGGTGATCGTTGATGGTAATGGATCGTCCCAGCCCAGCTTCAGCAGCCACAGCTTTTGCATGAGCATTTTCCCTCGAATGACGATAGCTGCTAGAAACCCAATGGAGTCGTACAATTTGGAGATTTCGGAGAGAATGATCCTTTTGGTGAGCGGGCCGATGATGGTTGCCGGTTTACAAGCCTTGAACACAAATACGTCCTCAGACGGGAGCCATCGGACGCCGAGCGTCGAGACGACTTCATTTTCTTGTGAGATATGAATCGCCTCTTGGGTATCGTGGCCCAGCGGGTCCTGAAGAATTTCTGCATTATTCGACGCCCATTTTCCAACTGACATGCCAGCCGAACCCAGCAGCGCCACCAGCTGATCTCGTGATTCGGTCAGTTCTTCTAGAGTATCCGCTCCGATATAAAAGTCATCTGCATACCTCTTTTTCCGAATAATTGCTGCAGCCTTGGGTAACGAATGGGTTCCATCATCAGCCAATTTCAACATGCATGCGTTCGACTGGAATGGCGCGCAACCTTGGCCATATGTGACAGTGCAGAGACGCCATACTTGATTTTGCCACAAAATATGCTGCCAATCGCGGTCCTCAGGGTGGATCATTATTACTGTCACGTGGAATTTTATCACTGTCACGTTTGAAGACTCCGTGGTGTGGGATGTAACAAGATTTTGACGCTTTTACCTCGTTTTGTGGAACAATTTCCATATGCTGCAGATCAGCATACTCCTGCATGAAGTCGCTGTAAGCTTCCGCAAGTTTCGGCTCACGTAAGAATTTTCGCTCCAGGCGTCGTAGGCATGCCTCTGCAACCGTTCTGGAGTCTGGTAAGGTCGGCGGCTCCTTGAAGGGTAGACGAACAATAAAACGGCCGTCCGCGTTCCTGGTCGTCGTCTGGAGAAAATGTTTGTAGCACTCGTGATGCTCTCGAGGCGTGTGTGTTATTCCTGGGGCCTCCTCAAGCTCCCAAAATCGTGATAGAGCTTGAGTCAGCTCCGAGTCATCTGTCGTCACCGTGCGTAGTACTGATCTGGATGGCACAGATGGAGAGCCAGTTTGACCTGCGCCGAGCACCACCCAACCAAGCTTGGTTTCCATGGCCAGGGGCTGGCCCAGTTGGCCATGCCTGATTCCGTTAAGGATGACTGCAGCGAAGACCTGTGAGCTGAGAATGCAGTCCACTCTGCCTGGGGTAGCAAACCCCGGGTCCGCCAACAGTAGGCCATTCAGATGTTTCCACGAGTCGGCCTGTAACCCTCTGCTCGGTGAATCAGCTGCCACTTTCTTCAGTACGAGCGCTGTAAAATCAATTTTGGTATCAGAATTAAATTTTGAGGTTGTGGTGGCTGTTGTTCTGTAGCGGGCCACCGAGACTGCTTTCCCAGACAGGCCAGTGCATAGTACTTCAGTGCGTTGTCTTGGGAGCGACAGCACTTGGACTAGATGCTCGCTCATGAATGAGTCCTCGGCGCAGCTGTCCAGAAGGGCTCCAACTGTCGCTCGCTGACCAGTGGCTGTATAGATGTTCACGACAGCAGTAGGTGAGAAACAGTTTTGATGTTCCAAAGCCATCACGCTAATATTCAAGCCTGTCACTGAATTCTCTGTTGGAAGCTGGGCTGCAGCAAGTGGTAGTTGGCTGGTACGGGTCCCCATAGATCCGTCCTGGTAAAGTTTGGTGTTGTGCTTGCCGCCACCACACAAGAAGCAACGTCCCTTGGAGATGCAAGCCTCGAGGGCGTGTGTTCGAAGGCAATTTGTGCACAATTTTGCCTTCTCCAGGAATTTTCTCCTCTCACTGATGCTCATTTTGACAAATTTGTCACAGTAGGCTATGAAGTGGTTTGCTTGGCACAGAGAACAGGGGGGGCTGCTCTCTTTTTGAACTCACCCTTGTATTGTATGCGGTGGACGTGTTCTGATTTTTCCCAGGCTGGGCAGGTTTTTCTACTGTCTCCACTGATTGGCCTTGGGTTCAGGTGCTGTTGCCTCCGTTTCTTGCTTGCGCCAGTTACAGCGAGTGAATTCTGTGCTGCACAAAGGTTTGCAGCTCCTTGTATTTCGAAAACTCACCCAGTTTCTCACTCTCGACAAATTTTACCCAGTCCAGTCGGGTTGAATCGGCCATTTTCTTTACAATAAAGTAGTTGATGATGTCATCCTAGTGCTGAAAAGGTCTTTCCAGATCCTGGAAATAACTATTAGCCTCTGAGGCAGCAGTGATGAGTCCGCTGAGGTGTGAAGCAGTTTCCTTGGTTGCTGGTTGTAGACTGTCCAGAGTTTGCATCTGCATCAAGAAACGTAAGGGCTTGTTGTCGTATTTCTTGGTTAGCGCGTCCCAGGCTGCTTGAAAGTTTTCTCCCACTACTCGAATGCCTTGGACTGTCCGTAGAGCTGCTCCATCCAGGCTGTTAATCAATCTCTGAAATTTGATGATTTGAGGCATACCTGTGTCAAGGAGTACCAAGGCAGAGAATTGTTCCCCAATAGTACGGCTCCCAATCACGTTGAACGCCAGAGAATTTTGGAAGTTTTACAGTTTCCAATGCAGCATGATTTGACGTTCTCGTGGTGAGAGCAGGCTCAGATGGTACCCTGGGTGGGGGTGCCTCGAGAGCCTCCAACTCCTTGATTCGTAGTCTCATCCAGCCCTTGGCAGTCGCATATTCATATGAAACTTTGTCGAACAAACAATTGGTTTTGAAGTAGGTTCTTTCCTTGAGGGAAACCGCCTGTCTGTTGATGATGAGGTCATTCTCAGTGAATTTTTCCCAGTACGACTCAAGGGTCTCCAGTCTCACGTGGAAGTCTATACTGGGATACGCTGTTGCTGCTGGGTTGGTTTTTAGGGATGCCAAGCCCGAAATGAGGCCGGCAATGCGTCGTTGATCCTTTAACTCATCGTCGACTGTCCCCATGGTTGGAGAATGATGTTCGGAGCAGTGGGCTTGGATTGCACTGGTGGTCGGATTGATTAGTGTTGCTTGGCGAGCAGATGGCGGTTATTGCGAGCACGTGCTCGGCGGCGTGGTGAATTCAAGCGACCGTCTGTAATCAGTCTCAAACACTCTCTATATACACCGCACTGGGTGCGACAGTAGTGCGATTCACTGCTCTTGCGAGTTATCATGCCTGCGATCCGTATCGCCTGTTACTGATTGTCCGTCCACTCTTTGAGGTTAGGTCGCCCACCGATCTACTTTTTGCACTACCGCACTAGAACGGCCAAGTTGCTGTGGCGTGAGGTGCCCTGGGTGTCGAGATGCGTCTCGTGCAGCGACCCGGCGGCTGATTTTCCATACGGCCTGGGCGATCGAAGGCACGCGCTCAACGTTGTTGACTGGCGGGTGACTGGGTGCAGTGCCGAACTCAAACGCTATGAATACCGCACTGGGCGCGACACTAGCGAGACTCACTGCTCCCGGGCGCGTTGTATATACGCTCTGCGATCTCGACGTCCTTTATCCATACTTGGCGTACGCACCTTGGTGATGAACACGCCCGCACCGGGTTCTTGCCAATTTTTTTTTATTTTTAGGCTGCGGCCGCGGCTGCTTGTCCCGCTCTCGCGATGCTGCCAACCGTCGTGGTAGCAAGATGGCTGCGCCGCCGTCCGTGCAGGTTTACTGGGGTTTTCCGCCTTCAAATTCTGCGTTGCTTCGCGTTGAAGTTTCTACTGGTGAATTCTAGCGCAACGCGAACCGATCCCGGAGTTTCAGTTTTGCTTGTCTGCGGCACGGGACGCGGCTTGGACTGAGTTTGGTAGCGTCTCGCTATCGGGCCACGTGAATTCTTCACGCTCTCCTCCCACATTATCCGGCTCGAAGGACCAATAAATGATCGCGCTCTTCTTAACTCGTTTGATTCGTTATGATAAAAGCGTACGTGTCAGCGCGACCGCCAAAAGATTATAAACGATAGGCACTGGAGTGCGTCCCAAAGCTGAGTAATTGCTCCTACCTTTTTCTGAATCGTTTGGTTGAAACGTTCAGCCACTTCATTGTGTTGAGAAGTATCTGGACAGGCCAGCTGCAATTCCGCATTAAGTTTTTCCAAACACCTCTACAGTATAACCACCTGTGAATCCTGTCCCTCTATCACACCTTAGAAAATATACCTTTGCGTCTCTGCCCAAGATATTTCGAGAAGTTTTGACAAAAAGTTCAAGGCATGTGACCTAGTGCCCGTTCGCAACAGGTTGCACTAAGGAATGGCTCTACCGGGGCACTCCGTATTTATTACGGGCACCAGGAATGCCTCGGCTAGCTCACGCGCTCGGGAACACGGACTTCTCGCGTGGGGGGGAACGGACGGCGCGCGGGGACTTGAACGGAGTCGCCTCCGCGCGCGTTTGTTCTACCGTGTAACTCAATGGCGTGATCAATCACGCGTCGCCCTCTGATTGGTTCAAAATTTGAAATAGTGGACTCGGCCGCCATCGGACAATAGACTGCGCGGCGCCGAGTCGGTAGTTATCGCGAGTCCGCGAGCGAGCCACAACAACCGGCCGCTCCTCGTGTACGATTCGCGCCATGACCCCCTTGAACTCTTTTCTCACTTCAGTTATTAATTATTCGCGCCCGAGACACTTCTGTGACACTTGTAGTCAACACACAAATACATTCGTCGATTTTCACAAACATTCACTCATCATTTATTCAATTTATTACTCACTCTTCCACATACATACTCACACGCAATCGAACACCGAACTCTGAACCCTGCGGGCTCCGGGGTTCCGTAAAGAACACTCCGTCCTCACATCAAGAATTTTCGATTTGTTTCAGTAAATGGACTATCTTCTACATCTTCTATTTTAGTCAATTCATTGACGCTGTTGAATTTTTTGTCACATATTGTAACGTCGAAATCAGAAATCCCCCTTTCAGATGTATTATCGTTCTTGGGATCCATTTAAGCAATTTCTGTCTCATCAGAATTATCAAGTTCAGATGACTTCACTACCGTAAACGTGTCATCTTGACCATTTGTTCTATCCATTCCATTTCCTTCCATTCTTAATTTTCTAGTTACGCTCCATGTAACGTGATTATTATCACTTCTGGTTAAGTTGACAAAGATTTTTCGACTCAGATTTTTACATTCAGATTCCGACATACCTACCTGTTCAACTTCTAACTCAATAATCCAGAAAGGTTTACTATAAATTCCGGTCAAGAACAACTGATTCGATTTAGGATCAAATATGTCAATACGTTGACTGTCCATGTATATAGCAAGACCAGATTCTGCAAATTTCCTCAAGGACAATAGATTATCGGAGAGTGATTTTTCATAGATTACGTTATCTAATTGCACCATTCTACCGTTACTTGATTTCATTGCCACCGTACCTACTCCCTCCGATTTCAAGTTTGCAGATTCATCTGCATTTGCGCATCGAATTATCTCTTGATTGGACAAGTCAAGTAATTTGAAAACTACCTTACTTTTTGACATATGGTCCGTTGCTCCTGAGTCATTTATACATCTGAACAGCAACGGGCGTTCATCATTACAATCGGAATCATCATATACATTGACATACTCATTACAATTTTCAACAAAATATGAATGTGGTTCTTACCTTTGTTTGTCGAGTCGACTGCTTTGGAACCACCATTTCTCTGAGATTCCTGGTTATTATGAGAATTATTTCCTGCGTTTACATTGTAAGCAGTTTTTCCCATTTTACTTCGTAAACCACCGTTTCCTGTATTGTCCCCCTTCCTCTTACCTCCCTTGAAATTACCTTGACTAGAACCTCTGCCTCTGTTCTCGCGGAATCGGCCGCTGCCGCCTCTAGAAAAACCATGACCGCGTGGAGAAACATACCTTTTGGAGCCTCGTCCACGAGCATTGCGTTTCCTTGGGCAGTTGTACTTGATGTGTTCAACGTCAAAGAAATCGTTGCAGCTGAAAAATAGCTTCTTGCCATCAGTGCGCGGGCACTCGTTAGTCCAATGACCTTGACCATCACATTTCCAACAACGATTTGTTTGACCAGGGGTTTTGGTAGCTAGTACCGTCTCCCTTGTGTCACTGCCTTGACCACCTTGACCACCGTCGTTTTGCTTTTCTGCTTCAATCTGCAAAATATAAGTTTTAAGTTTTTCATAAGTTAAACCTATACCATTTTGATCACGGGCTGCGAAATCGACCAACTGTACAGAAGGTACAGTTAATCTGATTGATTTATAAAAGATGTCTCTTTTCTCTTTTTCTGGCAGACCTTCCGGTTCTAAGTTTCCGAACATTCTTACACATTCATCAAATCTATCTATGAATGCCGAAGCCGCTTCCTTTTTAGGAGAATATCTCATTTCATAAAATCTTTCCCTTAATTCCACCGTTGTTAGATTTGATTCACACCGTTTTATTTCTTTCAGTTTTTCTACTATTAACTTTTGATCTTTTATCTCACAGATTTTAGGATAATAACTGGAATCCACCCGGTTAATAATGATGTCTCTGACTTTATAGTTCAATTTTTCCTTCAGAGTAACATCAAGGAATGTAGAAGTTGTTGACGAAGAATCAATTACGTGGAGAAGATCTGAAGATTGCAGCTCCGACGTGAAAAAATCATAAAAATACTGGAATCTAAGTTTTGTTTTCAATTCATAATCCCTCCTTATGCTACTACCTTCATCCGCCAGAGAAAGATTTAGTTGCTCATGATTTGCATTACACGAACTATCCATCCATGTACTTTCTCCCCTCAATTTTATCATTTCTCGTTTACATATGTCCAAGATCTTGTCCCTAGATATTATCTGATTACTACAATTTACCTGTTCATATCCATCCGTACTTCCATGACCACCTTCGTTGAGCACCTTTACTACCTTCGGCGCCCTTGTGAGAGTCCGACTTATTATTTGGATCTTCTTCATACAGGCTTTTGAACTCATTCTCCATTTTCTTTAGGGTCTGTATGAATACCTGGGCCTGGGCTTTTCTGTTAAGTTTTATGTCTTCCAATTCCTTATCTACCTTATTACTGGCAATTTTGACTAAATTCAAGGATGCATTCCCAGCCAGTTGAATATCCCTTGTGGATTGTCTTATTATTGACTCATTTGTTCCTCTGAGCTGACGCGCCACATCATTGGCAAACTGGAGAATTCGCTGAGAGTCTTTGTATGCTTTGAGCATTTCATTTCTCATCTCCACTGATGATCCATGAACAGCTTCTAGTTGTTCCCAAACCTCTTTCAGTTCTTCACTAATTTTTACATTTGAGAGACTACGAGTATTATGATTATTGATTACCTTATATCGAGTAACTACCTTATCATTTGTAATAATAATTGGTTTACTAGTATTATTTTTACTTAATGTTAACTCAGTTTGACATCCTTGATCCACCTTACTTCCTTTTCCTGCAGTAACTACCGTATTCTCATTATCAACCGTTTTTATCTCAGAGCTAGGCTTGTCCTTGTTTTCTATCAAGGTTGAAGAACCATCTGGTATTTCTTCCTTCAGAAGCTTATCTTCCTTCTCTATCTCTGAGATTTCCTCGTCATAGACCTTATCCTCGTGATTCCATTGGGATGACTTTTATCGAAGTCCCAAAATTCTTGGGAACACTCCTCATGAAAATCCTTCAGAAATTATTTCTCTTCTCGAGACAGATTGAGATTCTCCAAAGCTATGGCAAACATTCCAGAATTGTACCTTCCGTATTAAATGATCAGTTCAACATTCCATATTCAATTTTATTTTCAATTATTGTCGTATTATTGTATTTGGCATACAGCGTCAAACACATTCACATGAACCAGCATGCTACAAACTTATCCTAGGAATCACCTTCTTATATCTAAATCGAGATATCATTCGTACGTCCGAGAATGATATTGCGGCTAGTGACAGCCCCTCAGGCGGCACCCGACCGCCCGTCCCACGTCCTAGTCAATCCTTTGCATATTTATGTATATATATGCGCACACACTCAGTAAGGATGAAGTGTGTTTTTGCACCCTCCGCCGTTGTCCCCACTATCCTTTTTTTGTCAACGCGAGCACGCACGCGATTGCCTGACCCGGGCCGCACACCTTACATATAACCTTATTGTATTCATCAGTTAAGTAAGCGTGTGCGCGCTCCTGTTTACGCTCTTGCCACTGCATGTGAGCGTTCAGCGAGCAGCGTCCCGCCATCTACGTGCGAGTGTGCACCGCGAGCGCAGTTCGCTCGCCCGCCGTTCATGCATGTGCGAGTGTACCGCGAAGGCCATCCGCTCCCCCACCATCCATTCGTACGCGCGAGCATCCGCTCTCGCTCAGCAAAGCCGCCTCCCCACCGTGCGCCCTCCTTGTGCTTGCGCGCGAGCGCGGGCCGCAGCGCCGCATCAAAACATGCGCCGGTCGACCGATTCCAAGAATCGAGCCGCTTTGCCGTTCTGCCCGGCTCTTGTCCCGACATGCGCGACTTTCCTTCATATTTCGCGCGGCCCAACTACTTTTGCGTATCAACGAACGCACGAACATTTCATTGATCGAGCGATTGATGGACACTCGGCACTAACTTTTGTCGAAACTTATGATACCGGCACCCGCGATTCGCGATTCGCACTTAATAGTAATTACTTACTGATGCCATTTTCCAATCCCGCCCCGACTTCCGTAGTCTCCTTGAAGTCTGCCATGTCGTTGACCGTCATTTCCTCCTTGTACACTTGTGTCACTTATTGTTCACTTACACGATACACGAACGCGCAGTGGAAGCATGCTGGGCCCATAACCTAAATGGTTTTTAACCAGGCAGGGCACAGAACAGAATAGACACCAGTGTATGAGTTTTATAATGTTTACTAGCATCCCCCGTAGCGGCTCCGCCCGCTCTCTGAGTTAATAGAATTCGAATGATAATTATTAACTATGCATAGGAATAAAAACGTAACATTCAAGTGTTTAAAGTTTCGAATCTCTAGAGTACTTCAGAATAAACAACGTTTTTGGTTTTCTCTTTATCATTTGGCAATGGGATGAATTAGTTTTCCGATTTACCCATCCTAGAAAATCCAACATACAACTGCCCGTGTGAGAAACAATCTGAGCGTAAATCATTTCCGACATATTTACATCTTGACCTTGAACTTTGTTTATTGTAATAGCAAAAGAAACCGCGTGAACGGCTCGAACACCGGTTCGCCACCTAGTGGCCAAAGAGAGAAGCCGGAGGTTCAAATTAAGGCATATTTCATACGATCAAAATCATTCCTTAAGAAAATGTACGCGAGTTCGATTATGTAGGCAATCGATTACACCGCTACAACATCGGGAGTCACAATAGGACGACCAATTGAAAGTTTTTCATAAGAAAATCGAGAACTTCATCACTGATTGCCTTATACTTATAAGCCAGACCACGCCATTTCAGCCGCGTGAACGGCTTATAGGGATGTGCCGGGCAGGATGTGCTGCTGAATTACGGGTCCTATTCCCTTGTGCGTGTGAGTGGATGTGGCGATGAATGAATAATGCCTGGAGCAATTATTAATAATATATTATCCAGAATACATTCGCCTGCTATGCAAGCTCAACTTGCTGGCTCGAGAGCTCAAGCGCGACTGGTGTCCGCGCGCCTTAACGCGATTAGATTAAGATTAGATTAGATAAATTTATTAATGTACATTATGTTGTACAATGAAATGATAGTAGAATAAAGTATACATATGGTAAAAAAAAACAAAAAACAAATATAAGATACAGAGTTTGACTAAAAGTAGGTGAAGTGGTGGAGGTAAGTGTGTTAGTTTGAACGGGTGCAGTGAGGATGCGTGAAGAACGGTAAAAAAATGAGGTAGATGGAATGACTTAAGTACTAAGAGACATACCTTCGCGGTCGAAAATAAATTTGAAGATGTGGTGCTTAAACACGGCGAATGAGTTGATGGTACGAATATAAGTGGGGAGATTGTTCCAAATGTAGGTTGAACTAATGTAGAATGGGTTCCTGGTCGACTCCAGTCAGAACGGGGGAACGACAAGAGGCCTTTGTCACTCACCCCTTACAGGCCTCTGGCTAGTATTGAGCTGATAGCGATTCGCAAGGTAGGATGGCCTACCACTGGCCAGGATTTTGTAGAGAGTACAAGCCGAGAAGTACTCCCTACGACCAGAGCCAGTGAGCCATCCAAGCTGACGCCTGTAAGGAGTGATGTGCTCGCGCCTCTTTACACCATAGATGTATCTGATTCCCGTATTGAGGATACGCTGAATAAGGAGATCCTGTTCATCGGAAAGGTCAGAGAGCACTAGAGAGCAGTAGTCTACCACGGGAAACAAAAGCGCCTGAATAAGGTGCTTTCTGAGCGCAAGGGTGGTGCTGCGCCTGAAATGGTGGAGGCGGTACATAAGCGAGTTGGCTTTTTTGCAGATGGAAAGATTCGCAAGGTAGGATGGCCTACCACTGGCCAGGATTTTGTAGAGAGTACAAGCCGAGAAGTACTCCCTGCGACCAGAGCAAGTGAGCCAGCCAAGCTGACGCCTGTAGGGAGTGATGTGCTCGCGCCTCTTTACACCATAGATGTATCTGATTCCCGAGAGAGAGAGAGAGAGAGAGAGAGAGAGAGAGAGAGAGAGAAAGATACTCGCAGGGGTACCAAGCTCTACAGGCTGAAACAGTGTCTCGCCACCTAGCGGCCAAAGAGAGAAGCCGGAGCTGATTGCATGTTATTTCCACATTTTGCATAGAAACGTTCCTGATTGATAAATGATAAATCTCAATAGCTTTTGACACTTCAGAGTACATAGTAAAGCTACTGTCAGAATTCGAGAAAAACCACGATTTTCACATGCTAAAATGGCAGCTTTGCCAAAGTTCGAGTATCTGAAGCGTTTGCGTTTGAACACGTCGGAATTGATTTCTTCGGTCCAATCCTGATCAGAGAAAAAAAGAACGGAATTGAAATAAGATAAAGGCTAATGGTTGCGTTTCCGTTTGTATGGCAACTAAGGCTCTACATATTGAAATCACTAGCGATACAACTACGGAAGGTTTTCTTGCAGCGCTCGAACGACTTATCGGCAGACGCGGAATCCCAACCCAAGTCTTCTCGGATAATAGTACTAACTTCTTT
Organism: Aphelinus atriplicis; assembly: GCA_020882685.1. Taxonomy (NCBI): domain Eukaryota; kingdom Metazoa; phylum Arthropoda; class Insecta; order Hymenoptera; family Aphelinidae; genus Aphelinus; species Aphelinus atriplicis. Next base: position 430,845 of record JAJGQD010000020.1, on the reverse strand, counting down.
GGAGCTAATAACGAACTACAAGATCTGTATAATCTCCTCAATTCCTCATGAAAAACTTCGCGCATGAAAAGCGCATAATTTGGAATTTCAATTCACCACTCTCGCCACATTTTGGGGGTCTGTGGGAAGCAGCCGTTGAATTATTCAAACATCATTTGAAACGCGTTTTGAAAGATAGTCTTATAACTGATGAAGAATTGAATACTCTATTAATCCAAATTGAAGCTATTATCCCGATGATCCCCAAGCACTGTCTCCTGCTGATATACTCATTTGTCAACAACTTAAATTTTTACCAAGTCAAAATTTGCTCATGGTTCCGGAAAATCGCCTGTCAACGTGGCGCTTCATAACGAAGGCCAGGCAAGATATTCAGAGTCGTTGGTCAAGGAACACTTAGCCGAGTTACAAAAGAGACAAGAATGGCATGAATCGAAGGTGACCATAGAACCAGGATCAGTCGTCATTCTTATTGATAAAAATTCTCCAACAGCTCGCTGGCCGCTGGGTGTTGTCGTCGAAGTTTGTCCTGGGAGCGACGGAATCAACCGAGTCGTCAATATCAAGACATCTACCGGACTACACGAACGGAATATTACTCGATTATGTTCATTGCCCGTTACTTAGACAATTGAAACTTATTATTTTAGTTTTGAAACGTAGTATTTGATCTTGTTTATCTTATATTCTAATTATTATGTTAATATTCATACTCATCTTACACATGATATTATGTGCAATAACTTCAAATGTGTGCGATTTCGAATTGCATATACATACTGCAGCGACTTATTTTATAAGTATTGACTGTGAAGCAGTCAATCAGCATAAATGAATATTTTTGTGGGTGCACTGCACTCTTAAATTGAAACTTATATTTTATTCAGACGCATGCATGGGAAAAGGTGTTTTGTAGGAGACAAATGATAACCAGTAGGCTGAATTTTACTTTAGTTTATTGAGAAAAAGAAAACTATGGAATGATCAATTTGACGTGGCGACGACAAACAATGCTGGTGCTCCGGTTGGAGCCCAAGCGGCATAAGCTGCCCTTAAATGAGGAGAGGGCGGTGGACGGCAACCGCAACCCTCTCCTGTACTGCTATGTTCGGCGTGGCGCGTCGAAAGCGTTCAACACGCTACGATACTGCGACGACCTGTAACAGCGGTTATACGAGGATTTCTCCTCGAAATTAAAATTGACTCTACTAAAAGATTGTTAATTATTACACGACTTTGATTTAGGCGCAAGGTTTTTTATACTAAAACGACTGACTTGTAATTTCGTACTACGCACGCGAGTTTCCAACACGAGATGCAATGTCTCACACAACGATGCGTACTCCTCAACGTTTCTTCCAAATTTACGTACACTAGTCGATTTTCCGATCGGAATTTGTTGTTCCGATGTACTGAACGACCGTGAAGTTACCTCACTGGCAGCCCCGCACTCTGCTAAAATGGCCGACGCCCGGTTGATTTTACTCACAACTACCTACTTAGACTATGCACGTGGCGGCGCTTTTCCGACCCGTACGCGAAACGCGACAGCGAACTCCGACTACTGATAGTCCTTTCAATCCTGTATGGATTGATGTTTCGCAGTTTCACGCCCGGAGCTAGTAATGCGGCACGCAGAGATAAAGGAAGCTGAGCAAGGTCAGTCTCCTTTAGGTCCACTAGGAAATGTTTCGCCTGTTGGCTAGTCCTGATTCCTACGCCTGGATGACTTACTTGGGTTGCGTGCCGTACTGGATGAGCCACGTGCGCGGCTCAATAAAGGCCCGTTTGCTCGGAGCAGGAGAGCTCCGTGAGAGAGAAGTTGCTGTGTGGCGGGCGAGACGAGAAGTGTCGAACGTCCGGTGGCGCGAGGCACTCCGCGGTCGAGACGCGAGTGAGAGGCGGAGCGAAGCTGCGCGGTGGTCGACTGCGCAACTGCGTAGTTGCCGGGCGAGCGAGCTCGCGCGGCTGATCGTGCGAGTCGCGTATATATACAGATATAGCAGCGGTTTAGGACCGTTGTAATACCTATTCATCTTTCATTTTATCAAAGTTAGTTCATATTTTGTTTATTCATTTGTAGCATACTTCATTTTGAAAATTGCACGAATCTGGTTAACATGGATTATATATAAGTTGTTGATATATATCAAAACATTTTGCTATGTACTTTGAATTTCATTACTTGCAATTCCGCGCGCGGAGTATGTTACGTTCCACAACAGTTTGTAGTTTTTTGGGCTCATGTAGAAACATAGCGGGTGCGCCCACGAACGTGTGTGTACAGCATCATATAGGCTTGGACTTTAAATCGGAGACTTATACCAGAGATGAATATCTTTGCTTACTCGTACTGTAAAACGATCGTGCCTTTGCACATACAGCCACAAAATATATACATATTCGAGCGATGATGAGTTACCGAAACAAATTATGCGATTGGCGACCACATCCACTAATGTGAAAAAGACGAGAACGAGTACGTTTACGTGGCTGGCAATCCGCTGGTCGAACACTTCTCGATAGAACTCGAACGAGCTTGGAGCTCTCAATTCCAAGTCGATTCCCGACATTTAGCTCTGTTACATATCATTGTGAAACATATCGTCCGAAAGGACAATCGAATCATTTTGATTCAGCAGTCAATCGCGTGGCTCAGTCCGCGTTATGACCTGGTGCCCGTTTGCACAAGGTTGCACTGAGGAATCGCGTAGGGATTGGCTCTACCGGTCACTCCGTATTCATTACGGGTACCGGGAAGGCCTCGGCTAGTTCACTCGGGAGCCCGGAATTTTTGCGTGGGGGGGAGGAAGGGGGATGGCCGGCACGCGGGGACTCGCCTCTGCGCGCGGTCGTTCTCGCCATGTGACTCGGGAGGCGAAGGGAAAGGCCCGGGCCAGGGCCGGAGCCCGTCGTTCTCGATGGTGTGTGTTGGCGCGCTCGCTAACATACGCGTTCACAGGGAGAGGGGGGGCAATACCGGGACCGCGACGCGCACAGGGCAAACCTTGCGATGTGGACTCTCTCTCTCGCGTTCTTGATAAATCCCGCGTACCATCCAATCATGCCCAAAAATCTTCTCAATTATTTCACGTTTTCAGGTGCCGGATACTCGAGAACCGGCGCAACTTTCACTTGGTCTGGCTGCAGGCCTCCCGCATCAAGCAAATACCCTAAATATTTTACTTCTTTACAACAGAACTCGCTTTTCCCTCGGTTCACCGTCAGGTTCGCTTCCCGCACCTTTTTCAGCACCCTCTCAAGCCAGAATAGGTGCTCCTCGAACGTTTCCGTTGCGATGATCAAGTCACCCAAAGAGGGCGTCGATCAGTCACTGGAAAGTCATCGGTGCGTTCGTGAGTCCGAAGGGCATCCTTTTGAATTGCCATAAACCGGACCCCTGTACTGCAAATGCCGTGTACTTGCGACTGTTTTTCTCTAACTTAATCCGATAATACGCTAATTTCAAATCGATTTTCGTGATGAATTGCACTTTTCGTAATTTATCTAAACTAATATCGATATTTGGGATAGGGTACGCCTCTGGTTCCGTTACTCTGTTTACATCTCGATAACCTATACAAAATCGTGACGACCCGTCCGCTTCCTTGACAATGACTGGCATGCTGCACCAATCACTGCCCGATCATTCGATAACCCCTTGCTCAAACATTTTCTGCACTTCAGCTTTCGCAATCTATTGTACCGCTGGTGACATTCTCCGCAATTTTCGTCTGATCGGCGGGGACTCTTGTACTTCGATATGATGTTCTGTCATCGCGGTTACTCCTAACCTGTCCACTTCTTCTGTCAGACATTTCTCGATCAGTCGTTCAATTTTTTCCCGATCTTCGTTGTTCACCGCTGAAATTCCGGCGCACTCTGCGTATACATAATCGTCAGAGTGCACTCCAGTTGAGGCGTTCAAAAATTTCCTCCACTTCCCTTAACCTACTCTCCACGACTTGTTTTCATCGTCTTCCTTGCATTTGAACAACTTCACAAAATCTTTTCCGATGTACACATCGTATTCCAGATTATGTGCGGCTAATACTCCCATTGTTTGGATCGTTTCATCCACGTCCAATTTCATCTTCAGTTTGCCCGGGACGTTCATTCTGTCTCCGTTTGCATTGTACACCGCTGTGGTTGTCGGTATCAGCCGGTCCTTGCGGTGGTTTATGACACCATCGTCCACCATCGTATGTGTTGCTCCGGTGTCATACAATGCTTTAAACAGTTTCCCCCCATCACGATGCCCAAGTAATTCCGATCGTCGCCCACTACCCCGTTGATAATGATCTCGACTGGATTACCCAGGTCATCAGTGCTTGCTCGTTCCGTCGTGTTCCCTTGGAGGAGGTGGGCGCACACTGCAGCGTTACCGGATGCGATTGTGTACTGGCCACCTCGGTACTCTCAACCGCGCTCTCCCTACTGAAACAGTGTTCCACCAGAGAGCGTTTTGCTCCCCGCAATTCTCGCAACTGGTACGTCTCCTCGACCTCAAAGTCGTTTTCATCCTCGTCGGAATTTGCTGCGTCTCTCAGACGCTTTTCGATCAGCAATTGCTCATATGCTTCCGTTGGTCGCGTATGCTCGGGACAGCTTGCATTCTGCACCCGTTGAGATGTTGATCGATACTCTCTCGTTCCTTACTTCTCTGGATCAGGTACTCTCTCGTGATCGTTCGCTCCCCTGGTATGCCCAGCGCTGGGCGCAGCATTACTACTGCTGGGGGCGTCTTTCACACTCATGTTACTCTTACTCAACAAACACTGCGGTATTTTCCGGTCTTCCGTTTGTTTGCCGTTACAAGTGAGCACTGCTGGCTTTTGGCTACGTCCCCGGGGCTCGTTCCCGCTCTCACTCGCACGCTCGTCGTTTAGTTCTGCAGGTACCTTCTGACTCGGCCCTGCGCTGTAATCAGCTTGAGGCGCTCAATTAGTATCTTGCCCGCAATGTATACTGACACTTCTGTCGTCTTTTCCGACGACGTTACTCGTTTCGATCTGAGCTGATTCCTCGGCAGAGCTCGCGAGTCAAATTTGTCAACCTGTTTCCGAGTTTTCGCCGATTTCTCATTCGCTCGTTCTTTCGCGCCGTCTCCTCAACTCGTTGCGTTCATCAACTGGTTTTTCCAGTTCTCAAACTCCTCAATTGCCTTCGTCACCGCTGGAGTCTCCGCTCTTTCTAAGTTGGTATTAGTCAGACCCTCTTTTCCCTTTCGGAAACTCGTAGTTGACTCGTTCCATCTGTGATGACGTGGAGCGCGTGGGACTTTAACGCACTCTCGCCCCCCCCCCCCTTTGCCCGCCAGCGATTTAAGTCCGTGGCACACAAAACACGAGTCATATTCGACTCCCGGTGTTTTTCATACCTGGCAATACAACCCCTGGTCTCTCTTTGGGCAATTGCCCGAGTAGTGTCCCTTCTCGTTGCAATTAGAACAGACGTTCGATCTGAAGTCCGCTGCCCTGTATCCAGGTTCCTGGCAGGAAAAACACACTCCCACAAACGTGTTACTAGGGCCCCCATGGGTCCGTTCGCGTTTTTCGGCGCGTTTGTATTCCATGTGTTGACGTATGTACTCCCAGAATGTTGTGGCGGCCCCAATTGGCCGCTATTCTGTTGTGTTCGGTCGCTTTGTCAGACCTTCATCAGCTCGATTAGCAGCTGCTTCAGCTCTCTTATCTCTGATTTGGCCGTTCGTTCAGTTGTCGCCGCAGCGATCTCTGCTTTTTCTCCCGTATCCTTCTTACTCTTGTGTGATTTTCCTCCTTTTCTTTCCTCTGAAGAACTCTCCTTATTACCGCGCTTGCTTTCAGACTCTTGGATCGCCGTTATTGATCCACCTTTTTCTTCACACTCGTATGCAGCTGAAGGTATTCATGACTTCTCTTCACTTGGTGGTGGCTCATAACGCGCGTTTAAGTCTCTGAGCTTCTCACATTTTCTGCCTGCTCGTTCCAGGTCTCTATAGGATTTCATCTTCATGTGAAGCATAGCGCTTCTGTTTGTTGGCAGTAAATTCCGGAATGCTCTATCGACTTGTCTCGCTTCCATTGGCACAACTCTGGAATAGCGGACGATGGATTTGAATTTCGCCAGGAATGTCGAAATCTTCCCTGATTCATGCTGTTTCCGCGCTCGCAATTTCTCCCACACGTCTTCGTCGTCTGTTTTGACCACGTATCTGTGTCTGAAGTATTTTTTAAATTTGCGCCATGTTCTGATTCCCGCTTTCCTTGTTCGGAACTAATCCGCTGCGCCTTTGTAAAGGATGCTGGGCATCGCCGCCAGAAACGCGATATCCGGAATATCTACACTCGATCGGCAGTCATCCAGTCGTTCCTTGAATTCCAACGCATCTATTAATCCGTCGTCCGCGAACCTTAGTTTCCCGTCACGCATGGATTTCATATATTCATGACTCATTTGTAATGAGCTGCGCTCCAGCGTGCTCGTTCTCGCATTTGCAATCGGCGATGTTATCGGTTGCGCGTTGGATTCGTCCTTGTCTGTCTGATTTGTCTGTCCTTTTCTTCAATTATTTAGAGATTGCTCTGCTTGAAAAACGACGATTTCACTAAAGTTTCCATATTTGAGATAAAACTTTTTGATGAGCGCCATATTTGTCTTCAGAAGATTTTGAGTTCTATACAAAAATAATATAGTTCGTGATGTGCAAATTCTTTGCATATGTATACACTCCAGGATTCATGAGAAGTTGTGGGTTGAAATCATTATATTCGCGTATTTCTTATTGAATCAAACTTTTACTACGAAAAATTAGATTTGCGCAATATATAAATTCTTAGTTTTTTATTTTGAATTTCAACATTTGAGATAATCACAACTCATTTCGACTTCATGAATAACAAATTTTTATTAATAAATTTTACATCAGTAATTCAAGTCTGAATATAATTTTTGTTTTTCAGTTGATAAAGAGGGGAGCATATGAAAGATTTGTAATTCAGAAGATTTTGAGACCCATACAAAAATAATGAAGTTCGTGATGTGCAAATTCTTTGCGTTTGTATAAATTCCAAGATTCATGAGAAGTTGTGGATTGAAATCATTATATTGGTGTTTCATTATTAAATCAAACTCTCATTACGAAAAATTATATTTGCGCAATATACAAAGCTCCTCATTTTGAATTTCAACAGTTGAGAAAATCACAAGTTATTTCGACTTAATGAATAACAAATTTTCGTTGAAATCTAACTTTCGAGCTTACATATGCAAGACTATTACTAACTGGGAGACCACTTGGGATGTGGGTCACCAATCTTGACCAAAATTTTTTTGGTGTTTACTTGTGGCAAGAATGGAGTGTTTCCAAAGTTTTAGGGTCCAATGCTCCCAAACTCCCAAGATATTAATTTATGTATTTTAGTTAGAGGCGCTGGTGTGACAATATATCATCGGAAACGTATTTCCCTCACTCCACAACACTTTCACTGTTCTCACTGAACACCCCATCACATTTTATCCTAAAAAACATATAGTAACAGTGAATAACGTGTATACTCAACAAATCTTACTTCCATGTCTTACTCACGTAGAGTAAAACATGAAATATATGAAAAAATCAACGCTAATCGACTTTTCACTCTGTGCTTGGATACTGAAGCAATAACAACACGTATCCAAGCAGTCTGACACTGAATTGTTGTCTTATGATACTACGTTTGTGGTCTTTGTCCTTATATACATGTTTTTATTGCTTCAGTATCCAAGCACAGCATGAAAAGTCGATTAGCGTTGATTTTTTTCATATATTTCATGTTTCACTCTATGTGAGTAAGACATGGAAGTAAGATTTGTTGAATATACACGTTATTTACTCCTCTGATATGTTTTTCAGGATAAAATGTGATGTAGTGTTCAATGAGAACAGTGAAAGTGTAGGGCAGTAAGAGAAATACGTCTCAGATGACATATTGTCATTTAGGACGAGACCAGCGTTTTCAACTATAAATACATAAATTAATATCTTGGAAGTTTGGGGGCGTTGGACCCTAAGACTTTGGATACACTCTATTCTTGCTACAAGTAAACACCAAAAAATTTTGGTCAAGATTGGTGACCCACATCCCAAGTGGTCTCCAAGTAAGTAATAGCGCATTCGTATCTTATTTAATATCAATAATCAATATTTTCACTCATTCCAATACGTCTTTGTACACTTGTTTTTCAAGATTTATAATTGGGATTGAAGCTATTTCCCTCTATATTAAAAGCTAGACCACCGCCGCCACCGCCGCCGTCGTCTTAAAAATTAAATAGCTCCAATCCCAATTATAAATCTAAATATAAATTATATTGACTATGAATCTTACAGTAATCTCTATTCTCAATCAATTAAAAATGAATTCAACTCAAATTATGAAACGATCATGTTACAGTAGCAGCCGATTTTAACGTAATCGAGTAAATCTAGAACAAATTTTATGTTTGAATATTAAAACTACAAACAAAATGCTCCTGGCATTTAAGAAAAAATTCATAATGGCACATGAAGAATGATAAGTATTACAATGGAAAAATATCTAATCTAATGGTTATTCCAAGAATAATGATTTGCCACATTTAAATTACTATTCAATTGTCAGAGGTTACAGAATCGAATATGTAACATTTTTTTATTAAACCTAAAATTGAAGCAGCTCTTGTAAAGAAACTATAATTGTAACTATAATTAAAACTATAATGTACACAATCTGGAACGCTGTAACTTAGTTTATCTGCAAGTACCGTACACGGAATTGCTTCCATTTTACTTTAGAAGTCTTTTACAAACTATCTTATTACCATATTTTTTTTCAGACTTCATTCTTTGGTAAATCATAAATTTTCAAATATTTATGCTTGATAATTATTTCTTGAGTGTACTCTCTTACAACAAAAAAAAACTCAGACTATAATTATTTACTATATTAAAAAAGGTTTATTGAAAAAAAAAATAGGTTAAAAAAGTTCATGGAATTTTCCTTCCTTCAGTTGAAAAAATTTGAATTAACGATTGAAATTTAATATCTCGAATACTAAGGCAAAGTCATCCAGTGAGGAAAATGCCTGGGAATTTGACTTATACATCAATACCTAATAATCAATTAACAAGATACTTCTACAAATTTGAATAATAATGAAAAATGGTTAGACACGAGTCAAACTCCAAATATGTGCCAAAAATTATACAGCAATCATTTTTGTCAATGATTAAAATGTGGAATGTCTCCATTTTCCTCGACAGAAATGGCCAGACTTTCGTCAAAATTCAAAACTCTTTGAGGATTGACAACTCCACAGCAAAGTTTCTCTGAATGAGGAGTTTTACGTATTGTCGGTCTTTCACTAACGAAGTGTTGTTCTCCCCGTTATACAGTACTAGGTAGTATTCTTTCTTCAGGGTTTATTCGTGAATACTCAGGAGCTGGGAAACTTTTCGGTTCAATTTGTTGTGCAAACGTTATAGGTTTTCTCTCCATGGAGGTTTCGATCTGTCTCATTTCACCTTCAGTATAACTTCTAGCAACAAGTTGGTCGTCAAGAGACCTGCATGGGACTGAATGATATCTTTCAATTCCAACAACAAAGAACCCTCAGCATATTGATCCTGGAACTATTTTCTCCTCATTACTTAAAAATATTCCATTCCATGAACGTATGTCAAATCATTGATTAATTTATTCGTATCTACTTGGGCTTCGTTAACAACATCAGCCACTTGCCCCTAATTTGTTCAGTCAGTTGTTTCTTGTTCTACAAAAATTTGAGTTTCACAAAATGCATTAGATATCTGAGGAAATCTCTGTGGAATTATTATCATACCTTTCAGATTGAGTATCCGTTCCAATGATAGGCTACTCATTCTCAGATACAAAGGCACTGATGCCACTGAGCATCTGCATGATGTAAATTGTTGCTACCGAACAATAGTTCTTCCAGGTAACGCTTCAGTTGGAGATATCAATGGCAATCAACCAGCTATACTACAGTTAATCTTCATCGAATTTGGCTGCCAAGAGTTTACCTTCTTTAATATCGCCAACTTCTTTTAACAGCTCTGCGTCAATCATTCTCAAAGTAATATCATCCAAAATTGGGAACTGGGTCTGCTTCTGTATCCAGAATTCCAATGGTGAACATACATAACTGATACAGCCCATATTAGCATTCGGTAAATTTTCTTCACCTATGGGAGGTGGTCGCTCCTCTCCAATGTTATTCTCTGCATCCTCAATCTTTGTATGATCGACCTTTGCAACATCGATCTTTGTTTAATCGACCTTTGCATTATCAATATCAATGCCTTCATCGATTGGCGGAGTGATCTTGGTGCATCTCTCCAGAAGTTCCAGAGCCAAACCCTTAACATTATGGGTTAATTTTACGACACATGTCTCACCTTTCTCAAATACATCCAGGAGGAAAACGGTAGCACCGCTGTCAGCAATCATTCCAATCGCAGTGTTAACACTGGCCAGGTATTTTCTTTCTTACAACCAAAATTGATCGACTGAGACAGAATAGATAGCAAAAGCTGATCGGGGATCACGCTTCTCTTCTACCAACTCCATATTTTTCATGCAGGTAGCTAGTTTTTTGCTGATCAAAAGTTTAGTAAGGCTTTGTTCTCCATTAGCCCGTCGAGCACCCACTTCCGAAAAATTACGTAAAACACCGACATGGGTCCAGCGGACCCGAGCATGAAAAATGCTGATAAATTTTTTCCCTATGCAGTGAAATTTGCAGTGAAAGCGTATTAAGTACTGTAGTTTACGATGGAAATAATTTAATAAGGGTCTCCTGAAAAAAAGGTATCCCGAGAAAAAAGATGTTGCACCGATCAGCACACGGGCACTACTAAACGTTTCGACGGGGATCAAAAACTACGCGGGCCTATTCTAGTAGGCTCAAACTATGATGGATTTCGCTGATATTAGGGTTTCAACGTGATCGTTAGACGGTACATCATTTGAAAGTTTGGCTGGGTCTCCTGGGCCCAGTGGGTGCTTAACGGGTTAGAAAGATCAATTTACAAAGGTGTTTTGTTGGTGATTATGAGAGCTTGAGGACACTTATCAAGAGGCGTGAGACCAATCAGCCTCTGACTAACATCTTTGTCCCACTCGATTACGCCATTGAGAGAAAATACATCCAGCTTAGCCCAGTATTATTATATCTCAATATTGCTATGATCTAAGAGCGTCACTTGAACTTCATTATCCAGCACTTGGGTAACCTTAATTCTGTACCAGTTTCCATCAGCACTAAGAGTATCATATAACTCATTTTGTTTGGGAATGACCAATTTGTCTGTGTTTGGATAGAAGTCAAACAATATTTGAAGAAGAACATTCGCTTGTGAATGATCTGCTTTATGGTGTAGCCAAACGCTGTTCAAGTTGTTCATCCATGTAATTGTAACTTCATATGTAGAACTCTTTATTGGCATATTACAAATCGGAGTCACTTTTTCGATGATTTGTTTTTCAGAACCTATTATAAAATTATGAATTCAATTATTCACATATTTTTTCATTTCGGATTGAATATTCTTACCTTATACAGGCTAGCCTATTTCAATCAATCGAGAATCAAAATTGCTGACACAGCTCGGTCGACGTGTCGCTCATTTGCAGCACTAGACCCGGATTATATCCGCTTCTCGCAATCTAGCGTATTTGTAAAAAATAATAATTTAAGTATAACTGCCTCCGCGTTGTACTTGTTTTGTATAAATATAATAACTGCCGAGTCCGAGTTGCGTGTGTTCGCGTTTCACTCCATGCTCATACTACATATGTAGCAGACGCCATGATAAGTCTCTACGCAGCTCAGTTGCATATATACCTATACATATGCGAGAATCAAGATATCTCGAAATCGTTCGTCGCCGCATCGAAGTGGCTTATGAAATGAAGAATAATTGCTTTTTCTCCATTCTAACCTAGCATACAAGACTCATTGAATGAAAAGCATCTTCTTCAGGAGGTGAATCGAGCTCGATACTAAGGAAATTGAATAAAATATATCCTACCAGATAACATCTATAATTTATGCGTGTCTGAGTTATTTTATGAAATTGAAAAATCCGTGATCCAAACTTAATATATAAGGGTAGCGCTGCCCCCAGCTGTCATTACTCGCCAGGAGAGTGCGCTAGCGCGCCGAAAGCAGGAAAAAAAAATAATCGAAAGCAAAAGGAAAAGAAACCAAAAAGGACCAAGAAAACACACACAAACACACACACACACACACATGCACATACACACACACACACACACACACACACACACACACACACACACACAAACACACGCACACACACACACACACACACACACACACACACATATGGGCAATTCTCTATGGGATCGAACATGGAAAAATTTGATTTGGCCCGAAATTTTTTTTTAAGTTCTAGGGCATCATATCGAGTTTCCAGAATTTTTTCAGATTCTTCCGAGCACTTCAACCCTGTTTAATAAATAGGTAAAGTTGCTGATTTTGCTGTTTTTTCATTTTCAGAGGCATTTTCAACCTTAATTTACACCCTGAAAATGACCTCTGATGCAAAAAATGAATGAGACACTTTTTTCTGCAAATTGCCTGGATTTTATAGAAAAATTATCTCCAAGGTCATTGGAGCCCATTAAGTACTCCACATTACCAATTGGAGCCTCTATTTTTGAACCCTGGGAGTTCGCTCGTCAAGCCCCACACCACATGGGTACTAAAAGTTGTCCCAACTCATACCACATACAGCCTATATTGTGAAAAAATGGGCCTGGACTCTGGAAGCTCCCAAAAAATTGATATATTAACTAAAATAGGGGTGAAAATAGACTAAAATGACTATTCAAGGGGAGCCTTGGACCGCCAACACTTCCAATTTTTGCAAACACTTGTCTATGGTATTATTACAATTGTAAAAACATAATATAATTGTGAAAACATTGTATAATTATCAACTGTAAAAACTGACATTCGATCATGATAATACATATCCTGAGTTATTATAATCATATTTATATAGATCAAATATTACTAATACTCGACGCCACCTAACTTTCAGTAGTCACATGAATTGATGGTCAATATATTGTCTCTATTCTGCTAAAATTTACAAAAAACTATTAATAAAGTACATGTGTCAGGAACTGCATTCACTCGATAAGAAAGATTAATCCAAAAAGTAAATTATAAGCCGTGCATTACACATACACCTTATAACACACCAGGCAGTGCATAGATATCATATGATTTTTTTAATATCAATAAGAAAATGTTGAAGTTCACTAAACATGGATAATATTCATGAATATTGGACTCATGAAATCCACTCATATTGTATAAACTGCATAGCTAAGGTCCAAGCAGCTATTGCCGGGTAGGCTCAAACTACAACTTCAAGTTATTTACTCATGAAATTAGCTAATGTGAATCAATCCACTCAAAAGTATGATTACTAGATGCCCATTTGATAACGAATTCACATATAGAAGTACATACGTCTTTGAAAAGTCTTTACTCAGCATTTGAATATCATAGCGAGCGAGAATATTTGTAATTAACAAAATGACATAAGTATAGTATGCAGAGTCAGATGTAACATGATTAGAAAAAAATTTAATACAACATTCGAATATCGTAGACAACGAGAATATTCGTTAGCAAAATTCAAAATCCCGCCAAAACGCAAAGCAGGTCCGAGAACATCTCGTCGCTTGGGAGGAAGAACGTTCCATTTCAGAAACTTGCTATAAAAAGTTCCATTTCAGAAACTTTCTATAAACAGTGCCGTTTCAGATTGACAAGTATAAAAAGTGCCATTTCGGAAAATTTCTATAAAAAGTGCCGTTTCAGGAGAAATTTTTTCCCTCGGAGTTTTTCTGACTTCGGGGATGATGTCGTATGCGTGTGTCTGTATGTACATGTGTGTATGTGTGTGTACACGCTGAAAATGACAACTTAATCCCACGTCGAGACGTGATACTCTGAAAGTAAACTATTTACATTACATATTTTCTTCATCGATGGATTTGGATGAAAATTGGTATCTATACGTTTTTGAGGTCGCTGATTACGAATCCAGCCTCAGATTTTGAAAATTCAAATTAGAGCTTCTAAGATCACCTAAAAAAATTTTGAAAAGGTACTGGATTTTGATGAAAATTGGTATGCGTGGGTTTTTGAGTTTGCTGATCACGAATCTGAACTCAAAATTTGGAAATTCAAATTAGAGCCTCTAAGATCACCTGACAAAAACTTGGAAAAAAATGGAATTTTGTTGAAAATCAGTATACATGGGATTTCGAAGTCGCTGATTACGAATCTGACATCAAATTTTAAAAATTCAAATTAGAGCCTCTAAGTTCACCAGACAAAAATTTGGAAAAAAATGGAATTTTGTTGAAAATTACTATACATGGGATTTCGAGGTCGCTGATTACGAATCCGGCATCAAATTTTAAAAATCAAAATTAGAGCCTCTAAGATCACCTGACAAAACTTTGAAAAGATACTGGATTTTGATGAAAATTAGTATACGCAAGTTTTTGAGGTCACTGATTATGAATCCGGCCTTAGATTTTGAAAATTCGAATTTAGCCTCTAATATTGCCTACCGAAAATTTGGTAAGATACTGGATTTTAATAAAAAATGGAATCCATGGGTTTTCGAGGTCGCTGATGACGAATCCGGCATCAAATTTTAAAAATTAAAATAAGAGCCTCTGAGATCACCTGACAAAAATTTGAAGAGATACTGGATTTTGATGAAAATTATTATACGTGGGTTTTTGGGGTCACTGATTACGAATCCAGCCTCAAATTTTGAAAATTCAAATTAGATCGAGCCTCTGAGATCACCTGACAAAAATTTGGAAAAAAATGGAATTTTGTTGAAAATTAGTATACATGGGATTCCGAGGTCGCTGATTACGAATCCGGCATCAAATATTAAAAATTAAAATCAGAGCCTCTAAGATCACCTGACAAAATTTGGAAAGATACTGGATTTTGATGAAAATTAGTATACGTGGGTTTCTGAGGTCACTGATTACGAATCCGACCTCAGATTTTAAAAATTGAAATTAGATCGAGCCTATAAGATCACCTGACAAAAATTTGGAAAAAAATGGAACTTTGTTGAAAATTAGTATATATGGGTTTTCGAGGCCGCTGATTAAGAATCCGGCCTCAGATTCTAGAAATTCGGATTTAGCCTCTAATATTGCCTACCGAAAATTTGGTAAGATACTGGATTTTAATAAAAAATAGAATCCATGGGTTTTTGAGGTCGCTGATTACGAATCCGGCCTCAGATTTCCAAGATCCAATGTAGACCATTCGAGAAAATACACTGGGTCTTGATGAAAATTATTATATGAGGGTTTTTTGGGAGTCAATCAATGGTTAAAACAGTATAATACAGTAGAATTCGTATGTTTTTCTGGCTTTGTCATATGGTATTCAGATGCTGATTCGCATCTTACGGAAACGATATTATCCAATTTTTGAAGATTTATAATAAATTCTCGTCATTTCAAACTGCAACAGGTGGTTGATAAACTTAAAGTAGTAAAACGTTGTGAAAATTATTATTCACTAGTCAGAATCACTCACTCACTATCGCTCGCTCGTGTCTTTCATTCGCTCTATTATAAATATGGATGAACATTGAAATTTTTAATTGTATCATCGATAAATAATTTAATTAATAACCAAAATTTTCTATGTCCCCACCATTTTCGTTCACAGAGAATACGCCCACGCATGAATATTATCAAATTTGTCGATTCGAATGTAGAATGCGCCCCGGCTTCTCTATCGATCTGCTCGAACATATTTTCAAAAAATCAACCCTTCGTACGTTTTTAAAAGGGGGTCCCACCCGGACATCGGTAAACAATTTTTTAAATTCTCCATACGCCCACCATAACTTGAATTTTTCAAAATTTTTTTCTTATGGAAATGTAGTCCTCGATCCCACCTTCCGATCTGCAATACCAAAGATACCTCAAAACTGTATAATTTTGGTTTAGCATGAATAAGAAAATTGACGAAAATACTTGATCGTCACCACACCATTTTCTTCCACAAAGAATACGCCCACGCATCGATGTTTTCAAAGTTTCCAACATTAACTATAAAAGCGTTCAAGCTCCTCTAACGATCTGCTCGAAAAAAATTTTGAAGAATCAACCCTTTGTACGTTTTTAAAGAGGATAATACAGGAACATCGGTAAAAAATTTTCGATTGTCACCACACCATTTTCGTTAACAGAGATTACGCCCATGCATCAATGCTTTCAAATTTTTCAACACGAATTATGAAAGCGCTCAAGCTCAGCTAACGATCGGTTTGAACAAAATTTCGAAAAATCAACCCCTTGTACGGTTTTGGAGGGGATAGTACGGGAACATCGGTTAAAACTTTTTTTAAATTCTCTATACGCCCACCACAAATCAAATTTTTCAAAATTTTCTTTCTATGAAAATGTAGTCCTCGACCCCATTTTTCGATCCGTCATACTAAATCTACCTCTAAATTATATAATTTTGGTTTTGCATCATTGAGGAAATTGACGAATTTTTTTTTTTATCACCACACAATTTTTGTAGACAGAGGATACGCCCACGCATCAATGTTTCCACATTTTCCAACAATAATTAGGAGAGCGCTCAAGCTCCTCTAACGATATGCTCGAACAAAATTTAGAAAAATCAACCCTTTGTACGTTTTTAAAGGAGATAATACGGGAACATTGGTTAAACATTTTTTTAATTCTCTATACGCCTACCACAACTCAGATTTTTCAAAATTTTTTTTTCTCAGAAAGTGTAGTCCTCGACCCCACCTTTCGATACATCATACTAAATCTACCTCTAAATTCTCATATCATTGTTTCCGAGAGCAAGGAAGGTGGACTAGAAAAATGTACGGATCCATCTTATTATTATGTAGATCATGCGAATCAGCTTCTGGATTCTATATCACAATACGAATTTTTAAAATCTGAGGCCGGATTCGTAGTCAGTGACCTCAAAAAAAAACCATGGATACCGATTTTTATTCAAATCCAGTATCTTTTCAAACTTTCGGTAGGCAATCTTAGAGGTGAAATTCGAATTTTTAAAATCTAAGGCCGGATTCATAATCAGTGACCTCAAAAACTTGCGAATACTAATTTTCATCAAAATCCAGTATCTTTTCAAAGTTTTGTCAGGTGATCTTAGAGGCTCTAATTTTGATTTTTAAAATTTGATACCGGATTCGTAATCAGCGACCTCGAAATCCCATGTATAGTAATTTTTAACAAAATTCCATTTTTTTCCAAATTTTTGTCAGGTCAGAGGCTCTAATTTTAATTTTTAAAATTTGATGTCAGATTCGTAATCAGCGACTTCGAAATCCCATGTATACTAATTTTCAACAAAATTCCATTTTTTTCCAAGTTTTTGTCAGGTGATCTTAGAGGCTCTAATTTGAATTTCCAAAATTTGAGTTCGGATTCGTGATCAGCAAACTCAAAAACCCACGCATACCAATTTTCATCAAAATCCAGTACCTTTTCAAATTTTTCTTAGGTGATCTTAGAGGCTCTAATTCGAATTTTTTAAATCTGAGATCGGATTCGTAATCAGCGACCTCAAAAACGTATAGATACCAATTTTCATCCGAATCCATCGATGAAGAAAATATGTAATGTAAATAGTTTACTTTCAGAGTATCACGTCTCGACGTGGGATCAAGTTGTCATTTTCAGCGTGTACACACACATACACACATGTACATACAGACACACGCATACGACATCATCCCCAAAGTCAGAAAAACTCCGAGGGAAAAAATTTCTCCTGAAACGGCACTTTTTATAGAAATTTTCCGAAATGGCACTTTTTATAGATTTTTTCTGAAATGGCACTTTTTATACTTGTCAATCTGAAACGGCACTGTTTATAGAAAGTTTCTGAAATGGAACTTTTTATAGCAAGTTTCTGAAATGGAACGTTCTTCCTCCCAAGCGACGATCTGTGCTCGTACTACCGCGGGAGTCCGAGGGCAGATGTTCTCGGACCCGCTTTGCTTATCTACTGCGGTTCCAAAATGCACGTGTACGGACATGATTTTGTACACAGAAGCTGGTGCGAGAGTTAACCAATTTCGCTTGGCACTTGTCTCACTCACTTCTCTGCACTTGAGCAATCGAGAATGAGTAGATAAACTACAAATTACTACAATAAAACTACTAATAAAGTGAATAAACTACCTTATAAACTCTCCGTTGAGTCGACGGATCCCATAAGCGTTCAAATGGGATATGTTGATGAGAAAGAAACATGGTGAATGAATGTATCAATTAACTTTCTGGAGATTACTCATCATACACACACCCATTCACAGGCACTCGCGATATTATGTATATGACAAAGGGAACAAGTATTTGATAACGTTATGGTAATATCATCAAACTCAAATGAGTTGACATGTTTGAACATACATTCACATCTACACACATGCACGCGGACACTGTATCAATTCTGAACTCAAAAAACCATGGAATGAGATTTTTCTCTGGAGGGCATCTCCCATAGAGTGAATTCTTGAATGACACCTTCTACAAAGTTTTGTGAAATATTGTGAAATGTTACTCTTTATAGGGTTCATTTCGAATGGAATCCATTTGGATATTCAATCTGGAATGGCACTTTTTATGAAATTGGATCAGAAATGGTACTTTTATTAAATTGAATCTGGAATGACATCTTCTGTAAAGTCAACTTGAATATTCCACCCTCTCTGGGCCATCGTGAAATGGAGCATTCTCTTTCGAGTTAGCAAAATGGAAATTATTCCATCGTATACATTCTAAAATCAAATAATCCGTGGCAACATACGTAAGAATTATTTATTAGAAGAAGTATCTTGCTTTACCTCTGCAGCGGTGAAATAGAGTTTCAATTTCTTCACGTCGTTTCTTGGGGAATACTTTTGAAAGAATGTCGACTGGAGATCGGTCGACGTGATGGTGGTGATCTAACGGAGTGCAATGTGGATTGGATTCAGTTAGTTGAATTTGTCCTTCGTGTGATTCTTGAATATCTGAATGTGCTGCGTCGTGGTAGATTGATGGTGAGTGAATAAAAGCATTCGATGCCATCCCATAAAACGATGCATATGACGTATATTGATGTAATGACGTTGACGGCTAGATAGTTGATCGATACATACAGATACATAGATACATATTAATTTCTTCCCATCAATATTGATATCAAATGTGACTGTATCTATTCATGTAAGTGTGATTTGGGATCATAATTTTGAATATTTATTGAATAACAAGCCATCCTGACTCTGGATTTGTTTGGATCAATGGACTACGGTGGATATGCTCTGGAATCCATATCATCCAGAAATTATTTGTTTTGTTCGATGGATAAACTTATAATTGTTCTTATTATGTAACCCGTTTGGGGGGGGGGGTGATGTCGCTGACGAGAGAAGGATAAAATGAGAGAGTCACCCGTTTGATAGTAATGATTTATTTTAACACACTGCACACTATTCGCCTTTACAGGTTCGTTTGCTCACACACGCACACACATACATCGGCTCACTTACAGTGAATCGGCCCGATGGCCGGTGAGCCTCGCGATTTACCGCAATTTGGCTCCTATCCTCGGTGTGCCGGACCACGCCGATTCCAATTAGGGTTGCCGTCGTCGGGCGTCACCGCTCCCTCGAAGCCTCGCCCCCTGGATAGACGTTGCTCCGCTGGATAGCCACGTCGGACGACGGAAGTCACACGCTCTTCCCGATTGTTGGGCTCGGGAATGCCGAAATACTGCGATCAGTTTCGGGGGGAATTCCGACTCTGAAATGACGCGCGACGTTAGTATAAAGCGCGAAGTTAATATATTCTGAAATACTCGGCCGTGGTCATGGATTCGCGGACAAGTATTAGACTTACCCCTTTCGGGCAATCGGTGGCGCTCTGGTGCTGAGGGCGGAGCGAACTGCTCGGCACCTCGTTCACGAGTGTCGCGCGTTTCGCTGTTTGACGAGCCCGTGGGCCTCGGACGTCTCGCGGGCCGATTGTGTTGGGAGGGGGGAAGCGCGAATATTTTGGCGCACTCATAAGCATATATGAGCCTTGTCAACACGGCGATCCGTTACAACGACCCCCCTTGACGTTCACTACGGGTGAGACGTCATTGAAATCCGGATCGCTTATTGATTGTCAATCTATCCTTACACTCTCATCATCGTACATACATGCGCCATCGCAGATCCTATAGCAAACTTATAAAGCGTCCAAGTTCACTACAATCTCCGTGGCTGCCATACACATGCTCACGTATAACTCTGTTTACATAATTATTGTGCGCACACTTATCATACATATACAAACTGAAGCTCATGTCCTATGCTATACAAACAATCCATTTCTCTCATCTTATTTATAAGTACACATACCGATATATACATCCATCCATATTTACACTCACTCGACAATCGCGGCGTTGCCAATTTCTATATCAACTGATCATTCTCCGGGGTAACGATTTGTTCTGTGTTATACTTCCTCAAATTGTATCGATTATAAACACCCTTTATTTTTGTTTCGTCAGTTTTGTCAGTCAATTCAAAGGCGTTTGCTCCCGCCTCACGCGATAATAGGTATGGGCCTTCGTATACATGAAAAAATTTACTAATTACCTTTTGCCCCGCATCCGAGAGATGTGGTACGCGTAACAGGACAAGGTCGCCCACTCTTAAATTTATTTTACTTGTCGATTTCTGGGCTTTACATCGACGCTCAAAAACTCGCTGCAAATTCTCCTTCGCTCTTTGCAACATCACGTCACGGTTTAACTGTCGCTCTTTAAGCATCGGAAATAACGTTAAAATTTTTTCCTTGGGATTTTTATTATAGTGCAGGGAGTATGGTTTGAAACCTGTGCTATCATGTACAGTTAGATTCAGACAATCCTGCACAAATGATACTAACTTTGCCCACCGTGTGTGCTTGTCTGCGCAATATGCTCTAAATATTCTACCTATCTCACGCATCGTCCGTTCCACGGGATTTGATTGGGGGTGTCTGATGGAAGACCATAATACTTTTATCCCAAGACTTTCCAGACGTGTTTTCCATATTGGCGATGTGAATTGGCTCCCGTGATCGGAGAGGATCCGTTGTGGTTTTCCTACGTGTTCGAAATAATGACCGCATAATTTCGTGAGGCAAATCTTAGTTGTTGCACGCTTTATTGGATAAATTGTGACAAGTTTCGAGAACACGTCCTGTACCACAAAGAGATATTGTACTCCTCCCACGGAAACCGGGAGGGGCCCAAAAAAGTCGACCGACGCAAGTTCATTTGGACGCGTTGTTTTTAAGAACTGATATCCACCCTCCATTTTTTGATTGAGGTACTTAACCCGTTGGCATAGATCGCAGCTTTTTGTAAAGGACTTGATATCTTTTCGCATTCGACGCCACGTGAAGAATCGTGAGAGATAGTGATGGAGCTTCGCCGCGCCCGTGTGGCCAAATTGCTCGTGAGTAGAACGGAGCGTTTGCGACACAAGCACTCTGGGCAAATACAATTTCCATCCCTCGTCTCGCCCGGTGCGTATATAAACAATGTCATTTTCCACACGGAATTGAACTTTAGTATCTCCTTTCGATCTCCACGCCTTCAACACGTCGTCACTTTCTTGGTGGACCTTGATATTTTTTAGATCGTTAATCAGCTCGCGCTGCATACTCAATTCCGACACAACGCTAATCGAACACAGTCCAACCGAATCATTCCGGTCTGCGGGCAATTGTTTTACACATCTCCAAATCAGGTAATTTGGTGATATGTCAAAATCCCGCCCAATGAACGCGCGACTGAAGAAATCGGAGACAATGTTGTCTTTTCCCTTGCAAAATTCAATGACAAACGAATATTCTTGTAAGCATAAAATCCAGCGTGATAGTCGTGACGTGTTGAATGGTGATGACAGTAGGAATGTCAGTGCTTGATGATCGGTGATTATGTCAAACTCTGCGCCCAGCAAGTAGTATCGAAACTTGAGTACGCAGTAAATTATTGCTAGCAGTTCGCGCTCGGTAGTACTATAATTCCGCTCGTGATTTGATAAATCTCTGCTCACCAGAGACACTATCCTCGGATTTCCTTCGTCGTCGAATTGATATAGAACTCCGCTTCTACCCAATTCACTCGCATCTGTTTGAAGCTTGAAGCGCTTGTTTGGCAAGAAGTGGCACAACACGACAGAGTCAATAAAATTTTTTTCTAGTTCTTGAAAAGCCCGCGTGTGTTCGTCGGTCCAATTCCACGCGTTACTTTCCGATAGCAAATTTCGAAACGGCTCGACGAAATTTGCGTGCCGGACGCTAAATCGCCGATAGTATCCGCAAACGCCTAGGAACGATTGTAGTTCATGCTTGTTTTGGGGAGTAGGCACGTTTTGTATAGCATCCAGCTTCTCTGGATCTGCCCGAATACCAAGCGGCGACAAAATAACTCCCACGAACGTTACCGATTCACAAAAGAAGTTCGACTTTCTTAAACTTAGAGTGAAACCGCTGATAATGAGACAATCGAACAGTCGATCCAAATGCCGCAGATGATCCTCGAATGACTTGGAGGCAATAATGAAGTCGTCAATATAGTTTTCCACAAACTCGCGCAACTCACTCGGGATAGCACGATCGACCGCTCGTACAAATCCCGAACCCGATGTTTTGGGGCCAAACGCCATCACGCGAAACTGATATATTCTTCCATTATGTGAGAAAGCCGTGAATTTGCGTGATTCTGGGGCTAGTGGAACTTGCCAATATCCATTTACAAAGTCGGTTGTTGAGAATATTTTTGCACCTTGGTATTTCTGTACCAATTCCTCGATGCGCGGGGGTGCCTCGCTGTCCGCTGCTGTAATCTTGTTCATGAATCTCGCGTCAAGGCAAACCCGTACGCTGCCGTCCTTCTTCGGCACGATGCGCAAGGGGTTGCACAACTCGCTATTCGACCGCTCAATAACTCCCATGCTCTCCATTTTACTTATTTCTTTGTCTACGGCCTCGCGCAGATGCAGTGGAACCGGGTATGACCGTCTAACAAAGGGTTTTGTGACAGTTGGAATGATTTTGTGTTCGTAGACTGATGTCAATCCGGGCTTGTCGGAAAATACGCGTCTACGATTCAAGAACATGCCTCTGACCCGTTCGCGTTGCTGTTCGCTCAATTGAAAGAGTTTATCTACATACTCATTAATTTCGGTGACGACATCATATTGACTGTTTGGTTGATCGTCGAGTCGGTTTGAAAACCGTTGACTACCCCCCTCGTCTTGAAGACTGCGTTTTTCAATGATGCGTTTTTCAATCAATCGTATCGTTGGTGTATGCTCTTTATACACACTCTCTAATTCGTGTACTCGATTAGACAAAATTCGACATGTGCTGATATCTGGATTTTTTGCATGGGATATTTTGAAGGTGGTTAATTTTGGTGGGAGGAGTTCGCCTCGCAGATATATGCGTTCTTCGTCAAAATCAATAATGGCTTTGTTCCTTTTTAACCAATCAGCGCCGATTATTATGTCGGTTGAAAGCCCCGGTACCACTAAGTAAGAGTTTGTGATTTTGTAATTCCAAACGTCCAGTGTCAATTGGATTCTTTTCCGGATGGGGACTGCTTTACTTCCTGCTGCCACGCGCACGCTAAAATTACTTATGGGCAACGTAGGTATTTCAATTATGCTCATAATATCCATATATAGTTTCTCGGATACGCAGGTAACATCGCTACCGGAATCAATCAGAGCCGAAAACATTTTATTTGCAATTTGCACTTTCAGTCGCGGGCTTATAACTCGTTCCTCGTCCCAAAGGTCTTTTCCCGAATCTTCATCACCTTCTACGTCCCAACAAAGGTCCTGAATGAATTCCGATCTATGCATAGCAGTTATAGTGCGAACACTCGAATTATTATTTCGCGCCTGAGCGTGTTGAGGATTCGCGGCGGGCGTGTTATTATATACAACGTTGGGATCATTTGGTAAGCTCGGTGGCTTGTAGCTATCAGAGCTTGTCGATTGTCGAGTGTTGTTGACACTATTTCGCGAAGCGTCTCTTGCTCTCCAGTTTTGCTGCTGGCCTTGGGAATTGTTTTGTTGCGGGACATAACTGCCATTACGTCTATCGTATGTGTCTCGTACGTAATTATTAGAATTATTGCTGATTGGCATCGAGTCATGCGCGCGTCTTTCGTAATTCACGTCGTAATGATTGGGCGCGTAATATTGTTGCGGATTGAATTCGTGAGATGTCTTTTCGTACCTTTCTGGATGACGATTAGAATTGTATCCATATTGATG
Source organism: Aphelinus atriplicis (assembly GCA_020882685.1). Taxonomy (NCBI): domain Eukaryota; kingdom Metazoa; phylum Arthropoda; class Insecta; order Hymenoptera; family Aphelinidae; genus Aphelinus; species Aphelinus atriplicis. The sequence continues at coordinate 406,418 of JAJGQD010000020.1, read as the reverse complement.
GCAAGCAGGCGAATGGCCGTTATGACACTCGAACAAAGGATGTGAATGGTGAAGATATGGTTTGCGTGGGTAAGACCCATTGTCTTGATATTGTTGCTGTTTTTGGTGTGGGGAAAAACCTTGGTCACTGTGAGTTTGATTTTTATCAAGTTTAGTAGCATAATTCACCGTCGGAGGACCTCGCCAGCCTCGAGACCCGATCTTTTCATTTGTATTTTCTTTGTGTGACTCGTCTAAATGCATCAACGCTTGTGCGATTCGGTCCGTATCCGCGTAATTTACCGTAGCCAAAATGTCCCGAGCGTGCTTTGGTAGTTGTTTGACTATCGTATAGTTTATCTCGTATGCATCCAATCGAGGAGTAAAATGTTTCGCTACACGGGCCTGGTCCATGAAGTATTCGTGCAAGGATTGATACTTGCTAGCGTCGAATTTTTTTCCTGACCACTCCGATTTCGCCAAGGTTCGAGCCTCCACCGAATAAAATTCACTCAAAAATACCGTACGAAAATGTTCAAAATCTATGAATGGATTAAATCTTGATTCGTACCACACTCGCGCGCGTCCCTTTAATGCGTCTTCCATGATTATGATTTTGTGTTCTTCTTTTATCTTTTTTCGTATAAAGTACTTTTCCAATTTATCGAGAAATTCGCACGGATTTCCTTTTACACCATCATATGTGGGCAGGTTTAAAGAAACTTGAAGAGATTCGAAGTAATCGAGTATTCCCTGGGCCAGGTCAATGTGGCTCGATCGTTGGTTATTCATGTTTACGTTTTCATGGACTGAATGCGTGTTGGGATCACGTGATTGAGTTTGCTCGTTGATTTGAATTCGATTTTCCTGTTGTCGCGTTATACCGCTTTCCGAGCCATCCAATTCGACATTATCTGGCGATTGCTGCTTATTTGTCACCGTTTTCAATTTAAGCGTCAGATTTTCATTTACTTCAGTTAGATCTTTTAATTGCTCTCGCAGAAGAGCATTTTCCGCTGAAGCAGCTTGAGCCTGGGACTTGATTCTGTCAATTTCTTGTTTAAGTTCGTCCATGTCTGTCATTGTAATGATCTCTGTCCCTTTACCGGTTCTGGTAATTACCATCAATTGCGCGCTTACTTTACGGGAAATAAAGCTTGCAAGTCAAGTTCGATAACTCTCATTCAACCACTTTCTCTCGTCAGTGCCTCGAGTTGGGCGCCAGATATAGTGATTCTTATTATACAACCCGTTAAGGGGGGGGGGGGTGATGTCGCTGACGAGAGAAGGATGAAATGAGAGAGTCACCCGTTTGAAATTAACGATTTATTTCGATGCACTGCACACTAGTCACCCTTACAGGTCCGTTTATTCACACACACATACAAATACCTTGGCCCACTTACAGTGAATCGGCCCGATGGCCGGTGAGCCTCGCAAATTACCGCAATTTGGCGCTTGTCCTCGGTGTGCCGGACCACGCCGATCCCAATTATGGTTGCCGTCGTCGGACGTCACCACTCCCGCGAAGCCTCGCCCCCTGGATAGACGTTGCCCCACTGGATGGCCACGTCGGACGACAGAAGTCGCACGCTCTTCCCGATTGTTGGGCTCGGGAATGCCGAAATACTGCGATCAGTTTCGGGGGGAATTCCGACTCTGAAATGACGCGCGACGTTAGTATAAAGCGCGAAGTTAATATATTCTGAAATACTCGGCCGTGGTCATGGATTCGCGGACAAGTATTAGACTTACCCCTTTCGGGCAATCGGTGGCGCTCTGGTGCTGAGGGCGGAGCGAACTGCTCGGCACCTCGTTCACGAGTGTCGCTGTTTGACGAGCCCGTGGGCCTCGCATGTCTCGCAGGCCGATTGTGTTGGGAAGGGGGAGCGCGAATATTTTGGCGCACTCATAAGCGTATATGAGCCTTGTCAACACGGCGATCCGTTACAAACTTCGTTAAGCTTCTGAACTATTTATCCAAAGGATTGATTTCTGTTCAACCAAAAGAAATAATCGAGTAGAGTACTACAAAATCTCCCACGTTCAGGTAACTTTCAGAGAAGGTTTTCAATTTGAGGGAAAAATTTCCATTTTGCATGGCTAAAAAATGATGAGTATCAGGTGGCGCGTCAGCGCCACCGACGATGAGTATGCGCAGCAAGCGCTCGTGGGGACGCGACTAGCCATTATATACAGCCCAACGTCGTGTTCAACGTCACTTTTTCAATTATTTTTGTTTTACCGCTGTTCCGCAGTCTTGTAACAGTTATAAGCAAGAACTACAGTCACTTACAATTACTATTGTCAGAAAAGTTTCATCGAAATCGCTCTGGTTATATTTGAGAATAGAAGATTGAGTCGGCTAGCAGACGGAGTGCGCCAGAGCGCTTGAGAATTTTAACATTCTAATTCTTCAAGAGTACGCTATAGATATACAAGCGAGCGAGCGAGCGAGCACCAGCGGTGCCCAGTGGTGAGAGGGTGACGGCCGGTGATATTGGTTACCACTGTGGCCGGTCGCTTGCGCATGTACTTATACGCTCTCAAGTGAAGCAATCGTCTCACGAAGTAGTATATAATGCTTAATTCACGGTGTCCAGCGGAATACCGAACATAATATAACCTGTACTAGTGAAGAAGAAAACGTCAGATGAGTATATTTTTTGCAATTGATTTAATTTGATTACAGTTTCTGATGGTCTCGCAAGAACGATGCTTTGTGAGAAAATATTTTTTTCTTGGTAAATATACATCCAGATGCAGATGGGACTTGGATAAGCTGTTTACAAGAGCAAAGCAGCTGGTCATCAATGTTGAAGGAATCAATGGAAAACTTCTACAAGTTACAGTATCAATAGGCAAATTTTTGATAGATGAATGATGAGGAAAGAGCAGAAGATGATGACATATTTTCATCATCCAGGTCATTAGAATAGTGGAAGTGATTTTAGACCCATGTCTTCCAGGACAAGTGTTAGATTTAGAGGTGAGCAGAGGAGCCTTACCGCTAGAGGTGGTAGTACAGCTGCTTCTCGTAAACAAGGTTTAAATAAGCATATGGATAAAGACCAGGTCTGTTGTTTGGATTTGGAGAAGGCAGCTGCCGTCATTGCGATGAAGAGTTTGGAAAAAGAAGGTGGAACTGATAGACAGAGTCAGAATCTTAATAGAAGTAAGGGAAAAAATTAAAGTATTAGTGGTAAAAAGAGAGAAGAAACACCTTTACCGGCTATCCCTGTGAATGAATCACCACCAGTAGAGATGAATGTCCTCCAAACAACGAATCAAGTGAAAGCCAATATCATCAATTCAAACATGATCATAGGCTATATGATACTCACAAAACCCGGTCAAGATTGACAATGGGTAATTACAAGTAGTTCTGAATCCCAATGGAATAAAAGCTGTTGGTATAAAGAAGCAAGTCAAACTTCCTACTATCATAAGCATGAAAGTATTGGCATCTTCAATAATTATCAAAACTTCAATGCCAGGTGCACATTAGTAATTCAACAAAATAAGGTAAAAAACAATATAAATGGGTTATCTATTCAAAATCTGATCTTGCAGGTTTGTAGAGTGAAATGTGCATTCTCAATTCAGAGGTGAAAAATCCAGAGAATTAGACGCGGGGGAGTAATCTATGTCATAGAAAATTATGCAGAGATGAATTTTCGTCATACGACTTACAACAAAGAGGACTCTCTGTCCAAACAGGACTTCCACCCATTAAACCGAATATTCTTCAAATCATCATTTTCCAAGTTGTTTATAACTTCAAAATCTTTCGTATGATGAAAATTCGACTATGCATAAATTTCTATGACATAGATTACGCCCCCGCGTCTATTTTTCTGGATTTTTCACCTCAGGTTATGAAGATGCTCATTTCATTCTATAAATCTGCAAGATCAGATTTTGAATAGATAACCCGATTATATTTTTTTAACGTTTTCCTGGAATCAAACGTCGAATAATTGTTTTTATGGTTAATACGCCCACACAATATCAATTTTTCCAATACATAGCCAGTTCAAATTGTACCTCTTGACCTCCTCTTCCGCCCATTATACCGAATATTCTTAAAATCATCATTTACCAAGTTGTTTATTACTTCAAAATCTTTCGTATGACGAAAATTCAACTCTGCATAATTTTCTATGACATAGATTACTCCCCCGCGTCTAATTCTCTGGATTTTTCACCTCTGAATTGAGAATGCACATTTCACTCTACAAACCTGCAAGATCAGATTTTGAATAGATAACCCATTTATATTGTTTTTTACCTTATCCTGGAATCAAGCGTCGAATATTTGTTTTTATGGTCAATACGTCCCCACAGTATCAATTTTTCCATTACATAGCCACTTCAAATTGTAGCTCTTGACCTCCTCTTCCGACCCATTATACCGAATGTTCTTCAAATCATCATTTTCCAAGTTCCTTATAACTTCAAAATCTTTCGTATGATGAAAATTCGACAATGCATAATTTTCTATGACATAGATTACGCCCCCGCGTCTATTTTTCTGGATTCTTCAACTCAGATAATGAGAATGCTCATGTCACTCTATAAATCTGCAAGATCAGATCTTGATTATATAACCCATTATATTTTTTTTCAACGTTTTCCTGGAATCAAACGTCGAATAATTATTTTTATGGTCAATACGTCCCCACAGTATCAATTTTTCCAACACATAGCCACTCCAAATTGTAGCCCTTGACCTCCTCTTCCGACCCATTTTACCGAATATTCTTCAAATCATTTTCCAAGTTGTTTATAACTTCAAAATCTTTCGTATTATGAAAATTCGACTATGCATAATTTTCTATGACATAGATTACGCCCCCACGTCTATTTTTCTGGATTCTTCACCTTAGATTATGACAATGCTCGGGCTCCACTATTGATTTGCCAGACCCGATCTTAAAATACTCTAACGAAACATTGTTTCCAAGAGCATAATATGGGAATCATAATTTGTGTACGGATTAATTCTAATATACTGTAGATTTTGTAAGTTTACATATACAAAATAAAATCTTCAGGATAGAGGGTTAACTTTTGTTTGAAGTGAAAATAAAAAACAAACACACTGCCCATCAAGAATCTGTGAAAAACGGGCCCGTGGCAAGTATGTTTTTGTCAATTCCATTGACTGAAAAAAATGGAAAAATGAAGTGAAACAAAATAAATACGTTTCAATTGAAGAATGAAAATAATATAATGATATACAATTGCAACATTCAAACTTCAAGAATTGTAATGTAAAAGTTCCATTCATGTAGTTATCATTGGGATTTGAGATGCTAGTAGAATAACGTCAGCTCTACTATGAGAAAGATAATTTCGATTATCGAGTATTTTATTTGATTTCATTATTATTTTTATTTATTTCGTTATTATTTTCGAAAAAAAAATTTGTTTAAACAATTTGTTTAAACGAATTATTGCAAAATGAAGTTTTTTGGCAAAATTAATACCAGAATCTGATTCTTTAGACAAAAATCCATCTGGTACGCTAAATTTAGTAATAATCCATCACCCCTGCGTTTAGCCTTAACCTCAAAAATATGGTGGACGACATATCGATGAAATCGATATTTTGCAAAACAAAAAATTCTATTCTATTCTACATGAAAAAATAAAAGAAAACTGTCCCCAGCAATTTTTTGATTCGTTGCATAGTTTTTGAGTGAAAAGTTTAGAAAGTTTGACGGCTAGTGGGCCGGATTCAAAATTCAGAATGCTATGAATTTTTCACTTTTCACACACATTTCTGAAATTAGCGTACCAGATGTATTTTTGTCTGAGGAATCGGATTCTGGTATTCATTTTGCCAAAAAACTTCATTTTGCAATAATTTGTTTACATAAATTATTGCAAAAATTATGTGAAAAAACAGGTAATTTCCCAATTTTCTCTCATTTTCCGACAATGTTCCGCAACTTTTGAGGATTTTTCTTGGATCCAGTTTCAATCTAGAGGTGAAAATGAAGCGATTCCAAAAAAAACAGACCCCAGGCACGTTTTCGGGTTTTTTCACGATTTTCGGCCTAATTGCATTAGTATATCAAGACTGCCGGGATTTTCGAAGAGTATATCGCCCTCAGAAAACTGGTATTTGAGGTACCTCATATAAATGATTGATCATACACAAAGTGTAGAATCATGAGGTGCGTCAATATATTGATTCTCTGACAGTCTAAAGGTTAAAGTACAGAAATGCATTTGTATTTAGTCCTTTCAAGATCACGTACATTTCAACCTTCGTCAGAAAGCTATACCTATTATTGGGAAGGGTTCCATAGTACTATCCAATCTGAAGTATACACATTATAATACTATCATTAGACATAGAATCCCAAATTGGATCTTAACCCTGTGAAGATATCAGGGTTATATTTCTGGGTCACGGCATATTGTTCAAAAAAAGTATACTCCAATATTGATAGGCAAAATTGAAGATTAGGATTGACCGCGAAAGTGCGAGTTGCCTAACGTCCAAGCTCCCTTTTATAGACCGTAGAATGCTAACTCTCTTGCGAGAGCGCCGCGCTATACCTTATACACGCACGACTTAACGCCTCGCCATCTACAGGCGCGCCATGGTACTTGGTCGGTTACTCGAAAATGAGCTCATACACGTCAATTGCAATTACATGTATAGAGCTCATTGGAAATCGAATCAAATCTTACTGTAATTGTATTGAAAAAAAGAATGTTATCATGATCATTCAATTTTATATAAACACAAAAGAAAACGTGAAAAACTAATAAAAACAATTCAAAATGAAGTTTTGCAAATTCAAAATGTAATCATATTATAGTCTTCATCTAAAATAACTTGTTAGCATGTCAGAGGTGGATATAGTTTCATGAAGCCGTCACAATCAAGCATCAACAATTTCATAAATATGCGATGATGATATATAATGCTCAAATGCAGTCATCTCTCTCAAATTTATTATGATTAATATTTCAACATATGAATACAATACACTATTCACAGTTCAGTTCAAACTATGTCTAGATGAGTGTAAATTGTTATTAATTTTCATTAATGATCAAATACAATGGTATCTTTTTGGGGATTCACCAAATACTGAATTTTAAGTATTGCTAGAGATGACAATGAGCTAGTATAGTAAACAACAGTTAGTCTTAAGTTTCACTTATCATCTTCAAATTGTAGCATATTGAAATCAATGATAGAAGTGTCAATGAAGCAAACACTACATAACATGTCTAGACATCTCTGTCTGTAAAGTTGTGGAGCTTCATGACAAACTGCTTTCCATCAAAACTATTTTACACACTTTTAACTCTTCACATTTTCTAACCTTGTCAATATATTTTCATTCTATACTTTCACAGTAGTCTGTGAAAAATAAATTGTCATATCCATGAATCATGAGCTGAGGGACGATGAGCTGGTAAAGTCAAAAATAGTCTTGAGCTACAATAGTTATCTCGGAATTGTCGAATACAGAAATCACCGGTAGAAGTGTTAACGAAGCAAACACTATATAACATGAGTATACGTTTTTACACGTAAAGTTGTGGACCTTCATCATAAACTATTTTTCATTATAGCTGTTTTTCACATATAACTGTTAACTGTTTATCACTTTATCACAATATTTATTCTGTCCTTACACCAGTTATAAATAGTTATCCAACATTTTCATGGTAGTAGGTGATGATTTTCCATATTCGAAAATTATATCAGCTGGCGAATAAGGAGCTGGTAATGTCTACAGTCTTGAGTTACACTGCCACTGGGAAAACAATCCTCTTGCCGCAAATGGAATCCTTTCGCCGCAAGAGGATTTTCCATTGAATTTTGCTACTTAGAGGATTGCCTTTTGGGGCAAGAGGATATTCCCCTCCTCGCAAAATTGCATTGCTGCAAGAGGAATCCATTGGCCGTGAGGGGATTTTCCTTTCAGTGGAAGGGAGCACGAAAATTCACGCGTTCACAGCAACAAAAGGAATTCCTCTTGCCGTGAGAGGAATTCCTCTTGCTGTGAGAGGATTTTCATTTTTTTTCGGTGAGCGGAATGCAGCTTGCCCCTACCTACGGTGCTCCATAACAATACATAATCTTCTAAGAAATAAAATACTAAATTAAACAAAATAATAGTTTTGATCTCCGTTATAAAATACAATTTTCATAATAATTCTATCCTAATAGTAAAAAAAACTTACAGTGAGACTACTTGGGATGCGGGTCACCTATCTTGACCAAGAATAGAGTGTATCCAGTTTCCGGGTCCAGCGCTCCCAAACTTCTAAAATATTAATTAATGTATCCTGGATGGAGCCGTTGGTCTTGTCCCATATGACAGTTGTCATCTGAGACGCATTTTCACTCACTACACTGCACTTTAAATTTAAATCACTGGGAACAGCAGCTTAATTAATCCTGAAACAAATGCACGTAGAGTAAATACATGTGTAATTGTCAATATTTACTTGAATCACATAGAGTAAAACATGAAAAAAATGAAAATAAGGCACCGTTTGTAACTTTTCATTGTGGGCTTAGATACTGAAGCAATGACAACATGTATCCAAGCACAAGAGATACACAATATACACTAAAATTGTATGATAATTGAGTATCAGAATTGAATTTTAACTATAAGAACTTTAATTTTGAACACTTGTCTGTCCAAAATCAGACTATATAAGAATAATAATAAAATTCTCTACTTACAGTTATTCGCTATTTCCAATGAAATTTCTGTTACTGTGCAGCTTACCTGAAATACAAATTAACAAAAAAGAATCAAATTCTTTCTGGATATACATATTCAAAAAGATAGGTTGGAAAAGTACTTATCTGAAATTGGTTGTCTCCTCATTACATTGTGAATTCAGCATCTGTCCATGATGAAGCTGCGTATCTATTCCTATTCTAGAGATATCAATACTGGTGAGAATGATTTAAGAATAGAGAAAAAAATATAGATTGATATAAAAATATTTGAGTATCCTTTAATTTAATTGAACTTACGAGTGAATAACATTTAGTGATGATTGGTGCTAGAAGAAAGTACTTCTGAGTAATTCAAAAATTTTCAAAAGCCTTGTTTACGTTGATGTGCATGTAAAATCGCATTAGCCAATAAATGTGATTTTAAGTCCATATTCTTCTTAACTCTTAACGAACATGAGTAGCTGAATCTATGAAGATGCATTTTCTAATTTGAGGGGCAATATCCGGCAAATTTTTTTTTTTTTTCATTCTTTTTTATTGGCTTAAATCATGCGAAAACTGTCCTAGAATCGAAATTTACAACTGCCAAGTACTGATCTAAACTCAAAATTTGTTTAAATCAATTTTTACCGAACATCTTTTATATAAGATACATAGCATTTTGAAACTTCAAACGCGTTTTTCTCAAAACCATGTTTTCAAACACGGCGAGCAGTAGAACTGAAAAAGTTTACATCCGATTAACTTAAAATGTTAACTGTAGCTTTTCCATTAGATTATCTAGTGAAGTACACACGTTTTTAGCGATTGATTAACAAAAATAAAGTTATAATCAATTAATGTCGACGTTTTTTGTCGAAAAAATTCACACCGTCGTCATTTTGCCAAAAAAAATTCTAAAATTATAATGACGTGTACTTCACTAGATAATCTAATGGAGAAGCTCAATCCAATGATATATTATTTATATACCTTACATCTCAAATGTCGTTTAAAAAAAATCATGAAAAAAGCCTTGTTTTTTTGAGCATTTGGTGGATCTTACACCTTTTTTCTTAAATTTTTCTTAAACCTTTTTTCCGTAATAAAAGAAGCAGCACATCAAAACAAACATCATTGGCAAACAATCATTTCCTCCCAATGAAAAATACTGTTGAGAGTTCTACAGAAAAATTCATCTTGACCCAAGAGGAACTTCCTCTTGAATCACGAGGAACTCCCTGAGCAGGAATAATTATTGTGAAATGTAGTTATTGCAGATTTAAAAACGTTTACACGATATGCTATATGTTACCAAAAGGGCTTCATGATCGTCATTTGCAATATAGAATTCATTAGAAGTTAGATAATTAACGTGACTGTATGTATGCAGTAGCTACACATAACCTATAATATCAATTCATGAGATTTCATCACACGATCCTTACTTTTGGTAACAATTGGGTTGTAAATAATTATAAATCATGACTCTACGCCCTTCTAGAGACCGAAAATGAACACCGACTCACCTGTTAAGTCTTTAAATTGAGCTACTGTTTGGATTATAACGGAGCACGAACTCGCTGCTACTGACGCTGGCAGTAAACTGACGCGCGACGCCTGTCTCGGCAGGCTTGGTTGATTTCTCATTTAAACATTTCCCCTCAAATAAGCACATATCGACTGCTATCAATGAACCTCAGAGGGATACGATGCAGTTAGACGAGTCACAGATGCACAGGCATTAACTCTACACAGGTCTACTTACTTGTCGATACAAGTTGTACATGGAAGTGAAAAATCCTTTTGCCTCGAAACGAAATCCTCTTGCAGCACGAGGATTGTTCGAACGGAAAATCCTCTTACACCGAATAATACGGGGTTTAAGGCAATATTATTTCCCTCTTGACTCAAGAGGCATTACTCTCGCCGCAAAAGGATTGACCCAAAACTACGATCCTCTTGGGGCAATGCAAATCGTTTTTCCCAGTGTGGTAATCTCACAATTGTCGGATACTGAAATCACTCACAGAAGTGTCAATGAAGCTAACGCTTATAACATATCTAGAGGTCTTCTCCTGTGGACTTGTGGATATTTATATAAGATGTTATTGTCGAAGACAATCCAACACATCCACTGAAATAGGTTATGCTGTAGAAGTCTTCTTCTCGCTAATTCATATCCATATGCATTATTATTATCTGAAAAGTCCAACACGTCGACTGAAATATATGTTGTGCTGTAAAAATCTTCTTCTCGCTGATTCATATTCATATAAGATGCTATTGTCGCTAAAGATCCAACACGTCTACTGGAACATGTTGTGCTGTAGCAGTCTTATACTCGCTTAATCACATGTATATTATGACAATCTGTTATTGTCGAGAACTTATTTTCTCATCTTGTATGATGAGTCTTGCCAGTTCTTGTAACCCGTACGCAAAAACGAAGCAGTTGTAGCCTTTCAACTTTATACACATCTATTTTTGAATTGTAAAAAAAAATAATTGATAAGATTTGTTGATCAATAACTAACCTCAAATCTACCCAAAAATAATTTAACTACTTCACATTGATTTTGAAATTTACCATAGTAGATATCTACGGAGTAGACTGCACTTCATAATGCATATGAGAATACAAATTTTCTTCGTGTGATCAAACTAATAATATATCTTTGCTGCGTCAACTTCACAACCCAGAGAACTTGTTTTCTCTTCTTATACGATGCGAGTCTTGCCAGCTCCTGTGGCCTATGCTAATAACAAAGCAGCTGTAGCTTTTTAATAATACTCAACGTGATACACACATCTATTTTCTAACTGAAAAAAAAAGTTAGATTAGATTCACCAATCAATCAACGAATAACCTCAAATGAAATATCTACAAAAATAAGGGAACTAATTTACCTTGAAGAGTATATCAGTATCAGCAAACAGGTTAGCCTATCTCAAAAAACTCAATCAATAATTTAAATTCAGATTGGCAAAGTTGCTGAAGTAACTAGGATGTTGTGCAGCAGATTTGCACTTTTCATTACGTCTGCCCGCGTTATGATTTCGCCTAGTTCAGTTACTACGATTCGCACTTCTATTATAATCTATATGATAATGTATATTCTTCCTAAGGCTATCACCGCGGCACTGATAGGATCTGGGTATATATATCTATATCCGCCTACCAGCTGTTTATTGCAAACGATATACTATTACTATATATATCACTATCATACGAGGGACGAGGCTGGACGTTTCGTTGAGAACCGCACTCGCAATAGTGGGCACCGCTGGCGCTCGCTTGTTGGCTCGCTTGTATATCTATAGCGTACTCTTGAAGAATTGAAATGTTGAAATTTTCAAGCGCTCTCGCGCACTCCGTCTGCTAGCCGACTCAATCTTCTATGCTCAAATATAACCAGAGCGATTCCAATGCAACTTTTTTGACAAAAGTAATCGTAAAAGACCGTAGTTCTTGATTATAACTGTTACAAGACTGCGGGACAGCCGTAAAACAAAAAATAATTAAAAAAGTGAGGTTGAACACGACATCGCGCTGTTATAATGGCTAGTCGCGTCCCCACGAGCGCTTGCTGCGCATACTTGTCGTCGGTGGCGCTGACGTGCCACCTGATGTATGTATATTATATGTATGTATGTATCGGTGATTCCAGTATTTGACAATTTCGAAATAATAAGTGTAACTCAAGACTATTGACTTCATCAGAGCATCATACCCCAGCTATGATTTATGAAAATGGAAATTCATCACAGACTATGCGGAAATTTTGGATAAGTCTTTATATTTGGTGTGAGGATAGAATGAATATTGTGACAAAGTAAAAAAATGTGAAGAGTTATGTCTGAAAAACAGCTTCGATGAGGAGCAGTTTGTCCTGAAACTCCACAATATTACAGAAGGAGACGTCTAGACATGTTTGCTTCATTGACACTCCCATCGGTGATTTAAATATTCGACAATTTGAAGATTTAAAGTGAAACTCAAGACTAATTAATGTTGACTATACTAGCTCATTGTAACCTCTAGCAATACTTGAAATTCAGTATCTGGTGAATCACCAAAAAGATACCATTGTGTTTGATCATTAATCAAAATTGAGAACAAATCACACTCATCTAGGTACAGTTTGAACTGAGCTGTGAATAGTGCATTATATTTGTATGTTGAAATTTGAACTGTAATAAATTTCTATTAGAAGTGTGACGGGGAAACCCATCACTATGGACGGAGAGGCTGCTCGCCGATCCGGCCGGTACGGCACTGTAGCAGGCAGCCACCGGCTCGGGAGGGCAGCACTTTCTAGCGCGTACGCAAGCCGCGGCGCGACCGTGAACCACGTGTTCCGAGCGAGAGCGTACCGTGTGTGTCAGCGTGTGCGTGTGTATCGAGACCGCCAGGACGCCGAAGCCGAAGACGGCACAGCAGCCAGCAGCCAGCCGCAGCGGAGCAAAGCCGAGTACAAGAGAGATAGATAGAGCACCGGTACGGTTTGGCAGTGTGCGCGTCGCGGCCCCGGTGATCCCCTTGTGAACGTGTGTGTTGGCAAGCACGCCAACACACCCTTGAGAACGACGGGTTCCGGCCCTGGCCCGAGCCTTTCCTCTCGCCCCCGAAGTCACGGCAAGAACGAACGCGCGCGGAGGCGACTCCGTTCAAGTCCCCGCGCGCCGGCCGTTCCCCCCCACGCGAGACGTCCGTGCTCCCGAGCGTAAGCTAGCCGAGGCATTCCTGGTGCCCGTAATAAATACGGAAAGCCACGGTAGTGCCAATCCCTGCGCGAGAGTATTACCTAGTGCAATCTGATGCAAACGGGCACCAGGTAACAGAAGAGAAGACTGCATTTGAGCATATATCATCGCATATTTATTAAAATTGTTAATGTTTGGTGTTAATGGCTTCATGAAAATGTATCCAACTCTGACATGCTAACTAATCATCATAGATGGAGACTAATATCATGATTACATTTTGAAAATTTTTCCAAACTTTAATTTGAATTGTTTTTATTAGTTTTTCAAGATTTTCTTCCGTATTTAAATAAAATCGAATGATCACGATAACATTATATTTTCCAATACAATTACAGTGAGACTTGATTCGATTTTCAATAAGCTTTATACAATTGACGAGTATGAGCTCATTTTTGAGTAACCGACCAAGTACCATGGCGCGCCTGAAGATGGCGAGGCGTTGAGTCGCACGTGTATAAGGTATAGCGCGGCGCTCTCTCACGAGAGAATCAGCGCTCTACCGTCTATATAGAAGAGAGCTTGATAATTAGCAAGCGCTCACTTCATTCAGGATGAAATCGTTTGATTTACGGTCAACCCAAGTCTCCTCTTTGGTTAATCCATAGTGGAGCGTACTTTTTTTGAATATATACCGTGACCCACAAATATTAAGATGTGGGTCCTCCTATGAATGAAGTATACGTGCGGGGATCATACCTACATATATTGGTCACACGCACGGGTGCGTGGGTTTGCTTTGGATACACGCATACGTGCGTGAGTATGTGTAAGAATATATAGTTATGGCCCGTTATGGTTCAGCTCATTTGCAGGAGGTGACGACGCCTACCGGCCAATTTTTCGATACATCCTAATAATTGGCCAATCAGCCGGTGAACAATTGAAACCATCAGACAGACCCAAGTCCTACGTCAGGATCAACCTGCCAATGAGCCTAATATGGTCAGAAAATTATGCCAGTACATCAGATAGCACAAAAGATTTTGTTTTTCATAGTAGAAATTTACTTTTGAAAAAGATATATACTTAACGACAAGTATATTCTTCATCTTGTGGTTCATTGTTGGATAAATTTTTTATCGACTTCCTTAAGATGAGAAAGTACTCAAATCATAAATTCACATCAAGTAATAAACTATATATTATTTTAGAGGTATAGTATAAAAATTATATAAATGGTTCAAATAAGATAAAATACACCATAAGCAGATTTCTTTTTCATGATTGAAAATTAACCTTTGAAAAAGATCCACGTTGACGACAAGTATGTTCCGTATTTTATGTTTTGTTGTTGAATGAATGCTTGAGCTAAATTTTCAGCTAACTAAATTTTTCGAGTTGGTAAAAATTGCAAGATGTCTTCCAGTTCTTCTTCTATTTTAATACATTTGAGATAATAATTCCAGAATATGAATCCTCCTTTCTGCGTCATATTTCTTTTCTGCGGATTTCAAACTGATTCATACAATATAAAGTAATATCAAGTATAGTAATACCAAGCATCATCCAACTAGTATGGTTAGCCAACAATATAATGGATATTCTTCAAATTACACTTAATTCTTGTAGTTGCTGATGTTAAAATGGAAAATAAATCGAATCACAAATTTATGTCAAGTACTTATATAATTTTGAAGAAGTTAAGCTCAAAAATTATATAAATGGTAGAAATAAAATAAAATACACCATTTGCATTTTCATTTCCAATAGAAAAATATTTACCTTTGGAAGGGGTAGTATGTTCCGTATCCCATAGTTCGTTGTTAAATAAATTCGTATGCGACTAAATTTTTCTATAAAAAAAGAAATTTAAAAATGTCTGTTTGATCTTAGTCTATTCAAGTGTATGTAAGAGACTTTTGCCATCCATGTGTGATACAGATGGTCTAGATACGAGATCACGCGTTTTGAGGCGCGTAATTTGTTGGAGCTCCAACACATGTGATGGCAGAAATTCGATGACGTTGATGCTGTCCGGGGGACGAGGCGATTTCGCACTAGCATCCCGGAGTAATGCAGGATCCATTGTTGTAGTGTGGACCTTGCGCAAGTTACTTTTGTGCTTGATAATTACACCGACAAAGGCAGGAGAAATCAAGGTCACTATAATTGATGTGTGGCTAGGGGTGGGGGGTGTTGGAGTGGTAGCTCCAGCTGAAGCTTCAGCAGTGACGTGGACAGTAGAAAGGGGCATCGTTGATGATGGGTCAGGGCGATTTGCTGAGCCTCGCGGCCTGAGCAACCGCGCAGATACGATGTCATGCTGCTGGAGCTCATCATATATAGTGCGCAGTGCAGCGAAAGACAGTATGCGCAAGTCAGTGGCGGAGTCTGGAGAGAGTCCAGATAGTATAATATCAGCGGATACAGACTTAGCCGCCACTGAGATCGACTGGACCCTCGCAGCAAGTGCAGCATTCATAGAATGGAGCTGTTGGAAGTGAGCTCCATCAGCAGGGGCGGTCTGCGAAGAACAAGTCTGAATGTGGGCATCCAATTTGCTCGCCAGTGCGTCATGCTGTTCAGCAAGTGACGCTACACCAGACTCGAGCCGCTCAACCCTCCCGACCAATGAGGGAATGTCATCCAGTACTGTCAGCTTAGTGATAAGAACATCAAACCTGGCGTTGAAACCAGAGCTGATACCATCCATCTTGTTGTAGAGCATGGAGACAGCATCCCCCATTGACGATGAGGTCAAAAGGTATGAGTCTGTACACCCAGAGTTTGCAGAGGCGGGACGCGAACCGGATGGGAAGTCACAAAACGCCGAGAGAGAAAGAGAAAGAGAGAGGGAGAGAGATAAGATTAGATAAGATTAGATAACGTTTATTTGTGTACATTTTGTTGTACAATAATTGAACGGTGGAACGGTAAGTAAATATTAGTGTAAACGGGCGCGGTGAGGATGAGTGAAGAACAATATATAAATGAAGTAAATGGAATGTCCATTTACTTCATTTATATATCCTCCTCCTCCAGAGAGAGAGAGAGAGAGAGAGAGAGAGAGAGAGAGAGAGAGAGAGAGAGAGAGAGAGAGAGAGAGAGAGAGAGAGAGAGAGAGAGAGAGAGAGAGAGAGAGAGAGAGAGAGAGAGAGAGAGAGAGAGAGAGAGAGAGAGATTAGATTTAGATTAGACAAGTTTATTAATGTACATTATGTTGTACAGTGAATTATACAGTGGAATATAGTATACAAAGGGTGAAAAAAACATATACAAGATACAGAATTTGACTCAAAGTAGGTGAAATGGTAAAGGTAAGTGTGTTAGTGTGAACAGGTGCAGTGACGATGCGTGATGAACAGTATATAAATGAGGCAGATGGAATGACTTAAATACTAAGAGTGATACCTTCACGGTCAAAAATAAATTTGAAAATGTGGAGCTTGAATTTAGCGAATGAGTTGATGGTGCGAATATGAGTGGGGAGATTGTTCCAAATGTAGGTCGAGCTATTTTAGAATGAGACCTGGTCGACTCCAGTCTGAACGGGGGAACGACAAGGGGCCTTTGACACTCACCCCTTACAGGACTTTGGATAGTGTTTAGCTGATAGCGATTCGCAAGGTAGGATGGCCTACCACTAGCCAGGATTTTGTAGAGAGTACAAGCCGAGAAGTATTCCCTACGACCAGAGCTACTGAGCCAGCCAAGCTGACGCTTGTAGGGAGTGATGTGCTCGCGCCTCTTTACACCATAGATACACCGTGACAATTATAAAATGAAACATACATTTGATTATATTACAATGTACTGTATACATATAAATCGACCAGAGAAGGTGATTCTTATGTAATTAAACCTCGTCTATCGGATGGTAAAGTCTATTTTACGAAAAGACGGACAGTTAATAAAATAAGAAAATTATTTTTTCATGAAATTATGGGAGGAAGTTGCACATTCTTGTAGCCGAAGAAAAATAAGTGAGATTTGACCAAGTCCAACGGTGACTGGGTATTTATTTTAAATGCAATAATTAATACAAATTATCATAATTAACCCTGCGGTTGTGGATTAAGCCGCAAAGTCGTTCGGACATTTCGCTCGACCGAGGCGATTTCAGTTCAGTCGATGACGATCATGCGAGTTTGGTTAGAGTACGCTAGGGATTTTTCGGAAACTACGTGCTATGTTGTGTTCACAAAAGTGCGCAAGGGAAACATAACCATATGATTCGCCAGTGACAGCAGAAGGAGCATCACCCCAGTATAGCCCGCGAAACTAGTACGAGAGAATTAGCCTCCAAAATCCCTGTTTCGTAAAAAAAATAATCGACAGCACTTTAAAAATACTAGGGTGTACATTGGTTCTTCAATATGAAATGGTCGATTCTGTCGATGATTCCTACCACTGGAACATTGTTAAAAAAAATTCGAGAAAGTTGTAGCTGTTGTCTAACAGTTGTATAGCATTCGACGTCAGTTTCCCGGCAAATAATCTGTTCAAATTCGAAAAATTTCTCATCAAAATTCGTCGCCTCCAAGCAAGAAGGGGCCAACTCAGCGTCCCGTTAAAAAAGTGGCCAACTCGCAGTCCGTGTAAAAAGGGTCAACTTGCAGTCTGTGTAAAAAGGGACCAGCTCAGGCGAGTTTTTAATTTCATATGAAATTAAATTGATCGAGAATCGTTTTTTTTTGAATATTTATGGAACAAAAAAAAATGAGCATTTGAGGATCAGGCTGGCCTTCTGATGCGCATCTGTAAAGTGATTTTCTTGTAATCCACATAGCTTAGACTCGTTTTAAGTTCATTTTGAGCGCAAGAGAATTTCGTCACCTGGGAAATTCGTGAACATGAGTTTTTGAGGTCGCTGTCTCCGAATCTGACCTCAGATTTTCAAAATTCAAATTGGAGCCTCTAAGATTGTCTACCGGAATTTTGGAAAGATACTGGATTTTGTACGAGTAGATAGCGTCAAACCATTAGATCCATGAGCAAAATTAAAAAAAAAACCGTGAATTTTCTTTTGCCAATGGTAATTGTTCGCTCGTGAACAAATGGAATAACTTTTCCCTGTAGAGTTTTTAGAGAAAGTTCATGCACGTAATCGATTATGTGTATTTTTTGACGAATCTAAATAAAAAATCGTTGACCCCCCCCCTCCGATTTCAGAAAATGGAATACGATTTTTTTTTTCGAAAGATCATTTTTAACTCCATTGTAAACATTATATCCTGAACCTGAGCTATATTCATCTTGGAAAGTCTGGGAGTTGTATGGAGGTTATATGGCAGTCGTATGGCAGTCGTATGGCAGTTATATGACAGTTGTATGACAGTTATATGGCAATTTTATGGCTGTCATATTGTAGTTCTGTGGCAGTTATATGGCAATTGTATGGCTGTCATATTGTAGTTCTGTGGCAGTTACATGGCAGTCGTATGGCAGTAAAGTCGCAGTTGTATGGCAGTTGCATGGCAGTCGTACCGCAGTCATATGGCAGTTGTATAACAGTTATGCGGCAGTTTTATGGCAGATGCTATATGGGTCTGGCGAATATATGGCAGTTGTATGAATGAATTTTTCATCATGTACCTATGTAGTTTTCTAGTGTCAGCAAATCTCACATCTATTCTATTAAGATAGTTGAGTAATGTACAAATCGTCGCCTCCGAGCAAAAAGGGGCCAACTCAGCGTCCCATAGAAAAAGGGGCCAACTCGCTGACCGGGCAAAAAGAGGCCAACTCGCCGTCCGTGCAAAAAGGGGCCAACTCAGGCGAGTTTTGAATTTCAGATGAAATTCAGTTCACGACTCTCTTGA
This sequence comes from Aphelinus atriplicis, assembly GCA_020882685.1. Taxonomy (NCBI): domain Eukaryota; kingdom Metazoa; phylum Arthropoda; class Insecta; order Hymenoptera; family Aphelinidae; genus Aphelinus; species Aphelinus atriplicis. The sequence goes on along the minus strand of JAJGQD010000020.1, from coordinate 387,194 downwards.
GAAGTCTTAGGCACGCTATGTGATAGCCGTAGTACGTCTCTTTCAATGAATAGGTGATTTTCACGTAATTTACATGTCATCTGAATGTAATATGTCAAGTTAACTATTTACATTAAACGGCTTTTGCCTCGATGGTTTTTTGTAGAAATTGGTATACATATGTTTTTGAGGTCGCTCATAATGGATCCAGCCTCGAATTCTAAAAATTCAAAATAGTGCCTCCAAGATCACCTAACAAAGGTTTGGAAAAAAATTGAATTTTGTTGACAATTGGTACACATGGGTTTTTGAGGTCGCTGATCACGAATCCGGCCTCAAATTTGAAAATTCAAATTAGAGCCTCTAAGATCACCTGACGAAATTTTGGAAAAAAACTGAATTTTACTGAAGATTGGTGTACATTGGTTTCTGAGGTCGCTGATCACGAATCCAGCCTTTGATTTTCAAATGTTGAATTAGAGCCTCTAAAACTACAGACCAAAAATTCGAGTATATACTGGATTTTCATGAAAATTGATTTATATGGGTTTTTGAGGTCGCTGCTTACGAATCCGGCCTCAAATTTTAAAATTTCAAATTAGATCAAGCCTCTAAGATCACCTGACAGAAGTTTGGAAAAAAATTGAATTTTGTTGACAATTGGTATCCATGGGTTTTTGAGGTCGCTGATCACGAATCCGGCCTCAAATTTGAAAATTCAAATTAGAGCCTCTAAGATCACCTGACAAAATTTTGGAAAAAAACTGAATTTTACTGAAGATTGGTGTACATTGGTTTCTGAGGTCGCTGATCACGAATCCAGCCTTTGATTTTCAAATGTTGAATTAGAGCCTCTAAAACTACAGACCAAAAATTCGAGTATATACTGGATTTTCATGAAAATTGATTTATATGGGTTTTTGAGGTCGCTGCTTGCGAATCCGGCCTCAAATTTTAAAATTTCAAATTAGATCAAGCCTCTAAGATCACTTGACAAAAATTTGGAAAAAAATCGAATTTTTTTGAAAATTGGTATACATGGGTTCTCAAGGTCACTGATCATGAATCCGGCATCAGATTTCAAAAATTCAAATTAGATCAAGCCTCTAAGAACACCTGACAAAAATTTGGAAAAAAATTGAATTTTGTTGAAAATTGGTATACATGAAAATTTGAAAAGATACTGGATTTGAATAAAACTTGGTATACATGGGTTTCTAAGACGGCTGATTATGAATCCGGCCTCAGATTTTTGAAATTCAAATTAGATTAAGCCTGCAAGATTGCCGTCCGAAAATTTGGAAAGATAATGGAATCTAATGAAACTTAGTATACATGGGCTTTTAAGGTCACTGATTACACATAAAGCTTCAGATTGAAATAAACCTAAATTTTCAACATCGTCGACCGTAACGAGAAAACATCCTCTTAGAAGGTTACCCAAATAAAAAGCCATCTCATATTCGACTCTATAGAAAAAACAGTTTTAAGTGTGATTACATTTCTTCTAGTTTTTGCGTGTTTAGAGTTAATGCATGCATTTGTGTTTATATTCCCTATTAGAATTATATTCATATATTTGATCTACAAGTTCGTCTGAAAGAACGGAACAAATGAGAACTAGAAAGTTAATATACAGTGGTTAGAGTGAAATAACGTGAAACTTTATTTGCGTAACAGCATAACCTGTGGTACAAGTATTGAAGATTATACTTGTCACAAACAGTTCTGCATATTTTGATCGATGCTTATTACATTTCGAACATAAGTTTATTTTGAATGGAATCAACCGACTTTTGCTGACACCAGAGTAGAAGAAATGCCTCTTTATTCAGTAAACCATCTAAGTGGAAGCTTCTTTGTTACCATCGATGATGTTGAAGGTTTAGGCTTATTTCCATCTAAAAGTTGATGTGTAATCAACGCCCCAAAGAGCCCATGGATACCAACTTCATCAAAATCCAGTATCTTTTCAAATTTTCGGTCACCAATTTTAGAGGCTTCAATTCGAATTTTTTAAATCGAAGACCGGATTCGTAATCAGCGACCTCAAGAACCCATGACTACTAATTTTCATTATAATCCATTATCTTCCCAAATATTCGTTCGCCAATCTTAGAGGTTCTAATTTGAAATCTTCATATGTGAGGCCGGATTCATAATCAGCAACCTCAAAAACCATGGATAATAATTTTCATTAAAATACAGTATCTTTTCAAATTTTCGGTCGCTAATCTTTGAGGCTCTAACTCAAATTCTTCAAATCCGAGGCCGCATTCGTGATCATCGACCTCAGAAACCCATGTAAGCCAATTTTCATAAAAATCCAGTGTATTTTCAAATTTTTAGCCTGCAATATTAGAAGCTCTGATTTGAATTTTTAAAATGTGAGGTCGGATTTAACAATCGATTCGGAATAGATCTTTCTATACCGCTCGATTCGAAATAGATCTATCGTTAGCATTTTTCTGAAATTGTCTCTTTTTCCCTCCAGGCGACGATATGAAAAATACAATTACTCTTGAAAGGGATACTTTCTTCTTCCAGTCAACCGTGTTAAGGGTTAGGGCTGATTTCAATCCAAGGCCGGATTCGTAATTAGCGACCTCAAAAACCCATATAAATCAATTTTCATAAAAATCCAGTATATTTCCAAATTTTTGGCCTGTAATCTTAGTGGCTCTCATTCAACATTTGAAAATCTAAGGCCGGATTCGTGATCAGCGGACTCAAAAACCTATATATACCTATTTTCAACGAAATTCAATTTTTTTCCAAATTTTTGTCAGGTGATCTTAGAGGCTCTAATTTGTATTTTCAAATTTGAGGCCGGATTCGTGATCAGCGACCTCAAAAACCCATGGATCCCAATTGTCAACAAAATTCAATTTTTTTCCAAACTTTTTTCAGGTGATCTTAGAGGCTTGATCTAATTTGAAATTTTGAAATCTGAGGCTGGATTCGTAATCAGTGACCTCGAAAACCCATGTATAACAATTTTTTTCCAAACTTTTGTCAGGTGATCTTAGAGGCTTGATCTTATTTGAATTTTCAAAATCTGACGCCGGGTTCGTGATCAGCGACCTCAAAAACCCATGTGTACCAATTTTTAACAAAATTCAATTTATTTTCAAATTTTGTCGTGATCTTGGAGGCTCTATTTTGAATTTTTAGAATTTGAGGCCGGATTCATTATGAGCGACCTCAAAAACATATGTATACCAATTTCTAGAAGAAACCATCGAGGCAAAGGCCGTCTAATGTAGTTAGTTAACTTGACATATTGCATTCAGATGACATGTAAATTACGTGAAATTCACCTATTCATTGAAAGAGACGTACCTTAGCTATTACATAGCGTGCATAAGACTTCTCAAGAGAGTCGTAAACTGAATTTTACCTGAAATTCAAAACTCGTCTGAGTTGGCCCCTCTTTGCACGGACGCTGAGTTGGCCCCTTTTTGATCGGAGGCGACGAAATATAATAAATATTCTGCAGTTGAGAGACAATAATTGAAGATATCAATTCAAATAATTTGGCAGTTATATAGCACTTGTCTAGGTACCGTAAAACAAATTGTTTGGCATCTACCTGACACTTGTCACGCAAGTCTATGGCGGTTGTATAGCAGTTGTATGACAGTTATATCGCAGTCGTAATTGAAAATGTACCTAAGTAGTTATCTAGCGTCAGCAGTTCCCGCGTCAATTCTCTCTACAGAATTAAGTTATTTATGAGAATGATAAATATTCCGCAGTTGGTAGCCAATGATTGAGGACGGAGTTGCCCGATTGGACGATTTCTTGTCAAATTATTAATCATGAGATGGAGGATTTTTTTGATTTTTGACAATTTTCTTCTATCAAAAAAAAAATTTTTTGCCAAAACACAATGGATCACCTATCTTATGATCACTAATTTGTGAAATAATCGCACAATCTGGCAACCTTGGTTGAGGATATCAATCCCGATCACTGTTAAGTATTCGTGAACACTGTGGCAGATTTCCGGATTTCATATGGCACATATGTAGAACTCGTCTGGCGACGTTAAAAGAGATTGTTTGGCAACTGTCTGACACATGTCACGCAAGTGTATGGCAATTGTTATACATTTCGAATACCATATAACTGGCATACAATTGCCATACAACTGCCATATAACTGCCAAACATCTGTCCTATGACTGCAATATATCTTTCATGCAACTGTCATATAACTGCCATGCAAGTCCCAGACAACCACCATACAACTCCCAGACTTTTCAAGATAAATATAGCTCAGGTTCAGAATATAATGATTACAATTGAGGTAGAGATGACCTTTTGAAAAAAAAAAATCGTATTCCATATTCTAAAATCGGACGGGAGGGGTCAACGATTTTTTATTTAAATTCGACAGAAAATACACATAATTAATTACATGCATCAACTTCCTCCAAAAACTCTACAGAAGAAAGTTATTAGCCAATGGTTGATGTCCAACCAATGGTTACCAACTGCGGATTATTAATCATCCTCGTGAATGACTTAACTCTGTTGAGAGAATTGACGCGGGATCTGCTGACGCTAGATAACTACTAAGGCACATTTTGAAGAATTCATACATACAACTGCCTTATAATAGCCAGACCCATGCCATAAAACTGCCACATAACTGTTATACAACTGCCATATGACTGCGATACGACTGCCATGCAACTGCCACAGAACTGTCATGTGACTGCCATACAGATACTATACAACTGCAATATTACTGTCATACAATTGCCATATAACCACCATAGAGTGCAATATGACTGCCATACAACTGCTATATAACCGCCATAACTTGCGTGACATCTGTCAGACAGATGCCAAACAATTTCTTTGACCGTAGCTAAACAAGTGTTATATGACTGCCATATTAGATTCAGAAATCTGCTATAGTGTTCACGTATACTAGACATTGATTGGGAATGATATCCTCAATTATTGTCTCTCAACTGCGGAATATTTATTATATTCGCACATTACTCAACTATCTTGATAGAATAGATGTGGGATCTGCTGACTCTAGAAAATTACATAGGTACAAAATGAAAAATTCATTCAAACAACAGCCATATAATCGCTGGACCTATGCCATACAAATGCCATACAACTGCCATACAATTGCCATATGGCTGCCATACGATTGCCATACAACTACCATACAACTGCGATAAGATTGCCATATAATTACCATATGATTGCCATATAACTTTGATACGACTGCCATGTAACTGCCATACTACTGCCATATGACTGCCATACAATTGCCATATAACCGAAGTACTTATGCGATTTAACTGCCGACCTGCCATACCGTTGCGTGAAGTGTGTCAGAAAGTTGCCAAACAATTTCGTTTATCGCCGCCAGGCAAGTGCTACATAAGCGACATGTTAAATTCAGAAATCTGCTACAGTGTTCACGTATACTGTACAGTGATCGGAATTGTTAAATCGGAATCGCCAGCTGGCAGCGGTAGAATGGATTATTTGGCAACTATCTGACACATTTCACGCAAGGATATGGTAGTTGTTTGGCAGTTATATCGTAGATGTACTTCTGTTATATGGCAATCGTATGGCAGTCATATCGCAGTAGTATGGCAGTTATATGACAGTCGTATATAAGTTATATGGCAATCGTATGGCAGTTGTATGACAGTTATATGGTAATCGTATCGCAGTCGTATCGCAATTGTATGGCAATCGTATGGCAGTTACGTCGCAATTGTATAGCATGGGTCTGGGGATCATATGGCAGTTATATGGCAGTATGTATGAAGTTTTTATTATGTACCTATGTAAATTATAGCGACAATTGATCCCAAATCTATTCTATCAAGAGAGTTGAGTAATTTACGAATATGATAAATATTCCGCAGTTGGTAGACAATGAATGATAATATCAATTCCGATCAATGCCCAGTATACGTGAACACTGTAGCGGATTTCTGAATTTCATATGGCTTATGTAGATCTTGCCTGGCAGCGGTAGAAAAAATTGTGTGGCAACCGTCTGACACATGTCACGTAAGTGTATGGCAATTGTTTTGCATTTAAAATGCCATATAACTGTCATACAACTACAATATGACAGCCGTACAATTGCCATATAACTGCCATACAACTCCCAGAGTTTTCGAGATGAATATAGCTCAGTTTCATGATAGAATGATTACAATTGAGTTAGAAATGAAATGAATCTTTTGGAAGAAAAACCGTATTCCATATTCTAAAATTGGCGGGAGGGAGGGAGGGTCAACGATTTTTTATTTAGATTCGTCAAAAAATACCCATGATCGATTACGTGCATGAACTTTCTCCAAAAACTCTACAGGAAAAAGTTATTCCATTTGTTCACGAGCGAACAATTACCATTGGCAAAAGAAAATTCACGGTTTTTTTTTTTAATTTTGCTCATGGATCTAATGGTTTGACGCTATCTACTCGTACAAAATCCAGTATCTTTCCAAAATTCCGGTAGGCAATCTTAGAGGCTCCAATTTGAATTTTGATTATCCGAGGTTGGATTTGGAGCGACCTCAAAATCTCATGTTCACGAATTTCCCAGGCGACGAAATTCTCTTGCGCTCAAAATGAGCTCAAAATGAGTCTAAGCTATGTGGATTACAAGAAAATCACCTTACAGATGCGCTTCAGAAGGCCAGCCTGATCCTCAAATGCTCATTTTTTTTTGTTCCATGAATATTCAAAAGAAACGACTTCTCGATCAATTTAATTTCATATGAAATCAAAAACTCGCCTGAGCTGGTCCCTTTTTACATGGACTGCAAGTTGACCCTTTTTACACGGACTGCGAGTTGGCCACTTTTTTAACGGGACGCTGAGTTGGCCCCTTCTTGCTTGGAGGCGACGAATTTTGATGGAGAAATTTTTCGAATTTGAACAGATTATTTGCCGGGAAACTGACGTCGGATGCCATACAACTGCTAGACAACAGCTACAACTTTCTAAAATTTTTTTTAACATTGTTCCAGTGGTAGGAATCATCGACAGAATTGACCATTTCATATTGAAGAACCAATGTACACCCTAGTATTTTTAAAGTGCTGTCGATTATTTTTTTTACGAAACAGGGATTTTGGAGGCTAATTCTCTCGTACTAATTTCGCGGGCTATACTGGGGTGATGCTCCTTCTGCTGTCACTGGCGAATCATATGGTTATGTTTCCCTTGCGCACTTTTGTGAACACAACATAGCGCGTAGTTTCCGAAAAATCCCTAGCGTACTCTAACCAAACTCGCATGATCGTCATCGACTGAACTGAAATTGCCTCGGTCGAGCGAAATGTCCGAACGACTTGCGGCTTAATCCACAACCGCAGGGTTAATTATGATAATTTGTATTAATTACACAGCTCCACAAAAAAAAAATAAAAAATTGAACCAGAGACTGGATCACCCTACTTATATGTATTTTTGGTTGCTGAATCCGAATCCGGGGTCCATTGAGCTCCATCACCCCTGCGTTTAGACTGACCCCAAAAAAAATTTTAAAAATCAAGATTTTGCAAAACAGAAATTTTTTTCAGATTTTATGTGAAAAATTAAATAGAAAATGTTCCTGGTATTTTTTCTATTCGTCGCATAGTTTACGAGTGAAAAATTCATAAAATTATGAATTTTGAATCCGTCCCACTAGCCATCAAACTTTCTGAATTTTTTACTTAAAAACTATGCGACGAATCGAAAAATCGCTGAGGACAGTTTTCTTTTATTTTTTTATATAGAATAGAATAGAATTTTTTGTTTTGCATCAATATGTCGTCCGCCATATTTTTGAGGTTATGGCTAAACGCAAGGGTGATGGAGCTTAACGGACCTCGGATTCGGATTCAGCAGCCAAAAATACATATAAGTAGGGTCGTCTAGTCTCTGGTTCAATTTTTTACGAGCACCACACCAAGGCTGCGTACAGAAGATTCGATTGGATCCGGGGTGCCATTTATCACTATGGAGTGGTTTTGTGCCGATTTAGAGAATTGATTGACGTAGTAGCTAGTGCCAAAAACAATTGCTTTGATTTTTTTCAACATTCATTCCGATATGATTAAGAGCGGCCCACTCAGCGATACGAAAACCAACTCTGCTTAGAGCAGCAAGCGTCGCGTCAAGGTCAGACAGGTTGCACTGGAGATACTCCTGAAGATCATCAGCGTAGACAATATACTTGATATCAGCAGGGAAATGTCTAGCCACATCACTTATATAAAGGGCAAACAGCAGGGGACCAAGAATTTAGCCTTGGGGGACGCCACATTGACGTTGCGAAAACTAGAGCGGTCACCGTTCCGGCCCCTCACTGCCTGCCTCCTAGCGCCAAGGTAGGACCCAAGCCACCATAGAGCGCCAGACGAAAAATCCATATCGGAGAGTTCGCGTAAGAGCGTGACGTGACAGACCGTATCGAAGGCCTTGCTGAAATCAAACAGGAGTATCGCAGTCACCATCCTTCTGTCTCTGCCGCAGCGGATGTCATCAGTAAGTTTGAGTAAGGCTGTCTGTATACTATGCCCGGTACGAAAGCCAGACTGGAACTCATCAAGGAGATTATTTGATTCATCGTAATCAGTGATTTGCTCTGAGGCAATTGTTTCTAGTGTTTCCGACAGGAAGCTGAGCAGAGAGATAGGGCGGAAGTCGCCCAGGCATGTGGGAGAGGGCACTTTGTTATGAGCAAGTACAAGAGATTGTTTCCAGCTGCAGGGAAAAACGGACTGGGATAGCGAAAGATTGAAAATTTTGACAAGATACGGCCCGAGGGTAGGGAGATCCGCATGGAGGAACCTCTGGGGAATCTCGTCAACATCCGCCGCCTGTGACTTCTGTCTGACGACGGCCCTCTCGAGCGACTGAAGCGTGACTTCAGTAAAGTTGAAGCCAGCCGAGTGCTCAGGAAGCCCAGACAGGTAGTGAGCAAGCGAGGGTGCTTGAGCATCGTAAGAAGTCGAGGCAAAGTAAGCATTGAGATCATCCACAGAGAAGTGCAACATGTTGATGTCACACTTGATCACTCTTGTGATCTGGGCAGATTGCCAAATGCCTGAGTTCCTACCAGACTTCCTTGGGGTCAGTTAGGCCTCTGATCCGGTCATAGTAGTAGTCGAGTCGAGCATATTCTACAAGTCGATGAGTCTCGTCACGTACACGTATGTAGTGAAGCAAGTCTAAGTAGAGCTTGGTACGTTTGTAGCGTCTGTGGCAGAGAGCGAATTATGGATGAACAAAGCGACACCTCCTCCAGTGGTTCTGCGATTCCGCCTGAACAGGGTAAAGTCATCAAGAGCAATGATGTGATCCTCAATGTGGGGGGCCAGTTTGGTTTCAGTCACAGCTATTACGTGAAAATGAGGGCGAGACGCGTTGAAGCGTCTAATCGCTCCAATGTGAGCACTAATAGAGTTCGCATTGAAGTGACAGACACAGATTCCCTCCCTCACGGCCGTCGTGGAGTTGAGCAAGGATTGATGATGAGAGTCAGTGAATGAGTTGTTAGGAGGTGATTTCGGTGGAGCGATGGGCTGTGATGTGTGTGAAAGGTCGGTGATGTGAGAGCAAGATAATGGGTTAATGCAGCATGAGTTAATTAATCGGGAGAGGATAAAAAACGTCCCAGGCCGAGCGTTGAAGTAATGCGTGTAGCAGTGTCCCCTTCTTTCCTTCTCGCATAGATGGCTCCTTGATGGATGAACGCAGTGCATTCACCGCCCTGACCATTGTGCTCCCTGAGCTTAGCACGTACGGTGTGATGGAGTGCATGAGTTTCTTTGGAAAGAAACTCATTCACGTTTAGTGGGAGATTTTCGATGGGGAGAGGCACTCCCGCCGCCTCGAGTAGGTTACTCCGGATGCTGGAGGTCATTACGTTACCCAACCTGATCTCAGAGCGGGTGATGTTGGTGACGTGAGCTGGGGAGGTAAGGGTGACCACCAACAAAGGTCTCCGGTATGGAGGGAGCGATGGAGCAGGCTCCTTAGCTGCCGACGCCGATGACGTAGTGCTAGCAGTGTTACCAGCTGCGGTTGGTCGAGGACGAATGTAGCGAGCCGTTGCCACATCCGGGGCAACAGGCCGCTGTGAATGTTGGCGAGGGCAGCATAGGCAAGCTTCCTAAGATCAGCTCCGGTCTCAACGTCAAGCCCAGTGACAACGATATCAGAAGAAAGCTCCCGATGTTGGCTGGTGAATCGTTGAGCTTGTTGCAGAGCGAATTGTTAATGCGCTCGAGGTTACGGATTCTGGAGTCAGTTTTCGATGCCAGAGTCGCGGCGAGTTCACCGAAGTCAACTGCAGAGCCACCACAAGTTATAAGGGCGCAGACGCGTTTCTGGCCCTCACCTAGTTCAGCCATTGTAGATTCAATGGCCCTCAATCGAATCTCCTGAAGCTCCACCTCCAACTCCGTTGCCTCAACACGTCTGATTAGCCTAGGAAGGGACTGCAGGTCGCACTGGATTTTGGAGATAGAGGCTTCCATGGAGTCAAATTTGTCAATCTTGTCCACCTTAGCAAGGATGCGCCGCAGAATGTCGTCAGGCTGATCGTTTCTACCGGAGGAGATGGAACTAGATCTGGAGCGACTACCAGTGGAGACAGCAAATGATAGATTGTCATGAGAAGTGGGAGTGTTTGAGGGTGTGGGATGACCAGAGTCGGGAAGACCACACGAGTCACCACCGAGGAGGGAAACAGCGGTGGAAGAGGCTGCTTCACGAGTGCGAGCACAGTAGGAGCAGCATCTGACTGGACTGGCCTGTCGCGATACTGATGAAATCCATGCAGCATTTGTGCCAGCGCTTGGCACAAAAAGCACACGGATTTACGTGCATATTGCTGCGCGAGGGCTTATTGCACTTCGCACATAGCAGCTGGGCCTCCTCCCGTTCCTTCCGTCTCGCACCATTGTCCGAAGATTTGGACTTATCAGCTGATGGAACAGTTGATTTACACGGTGGCGCCATGACAGATGCAGCTGAGTCGAGCTTGCCTATTGCAATGGAAAAAAATCAGAGAAATTGAAAAGATGAAGGCTTGACTTTATGATGTAGAATAGGCTGTAGCCGGAAGGCTGGTAATGAGCTGTGGGCCGAGCGGGGAGCGAGGCCAGCGGGCGCAGCGAGAACTTGGTGGGAGCGCGGGGCGGAGCCAAGTGGGTCGGCCGACGATGCGATGAGCGCTTGGAGGCTATCGATAGGTTATCGATTGAGCCCAGCCGCTGATAAGGAAGGTTGGGCACCACGTGTTGCTAAATTGATAAACAAACACGAACCGGCACTAAAAAGTTAGCAACAAATCACAAACACGGATTTATTGAAAGGAAAAAACGGGCACCAACACTTCACTTAAACAGCGGCTACGCCAGTACAAAAATGGATGAGCAGCAACAATAACAACAACAACAACACCGAGCCGGCAGCAACACACCACGGCATAACAACAAATAAGTCAAAGAGTCAAGAAAAAATAGTGTTTAAAAATTGGCAGAAGCCAGCATAGGAGGATGACGAACAGCGGCAGACACAGCAAGGCGGGAAAACAAGGCAGCGTAGAAAATGGCGGGGGCCGCGTCACAGCCGGGTCGTTGGTCGTACAGGTCAAGGTATCGCCGATGACACCGGAGCACGGAAGCACAAAAGCACGAGGCACAAAAGAGCACAAGGGCATGATCGGGTCGCTGTTCGATTGCTTGCGCTTCGGGACACACTACAAACTTCCCGACTCTCTCACACGCTCTCTCTCTCTCTCTCTCTCTCTCTCTCTCTCTCTCTCTCTCTCTCTCTCTTTCTCTCACTTATCTTCACTCGCCGATTACTTATCTCTGCTGCTGATGTCCCGCCGGCGCTGTAGGGATAATTAATGTCCGCTGGGGAACAGGCAGGCCTCGAGGTAGAAAGTACCCATGACAATCCACTCAAGATCAATGCACCCATATTCGGATAAAATGTACTGCAATCGAAAATTCATGTCAAGTAGTTACATTAATTCCAAATACATATGTCAATTTGTTCATATTCAAAGTTCGAAAGTTACAAATCTACATCATCATACTATTTTCATTCTCCAACCGGAATGTATTCATTTCGTTGCACTTCTTCTTTTCATTATTTGTTACTTGCAGGAATGTAGATCCAAAAAACATTGAACACCAAATGTTATCCAAAATTTTCATGTTATTCTTTTCGTTTTTGATCAGCATTTTGTATTGAACCAGCAGAAAAGCTAGTTTTCTGTATGGAATGAATTCGTATATAAGAATCGTATCGTGGATGGATTCCGTCGGAAACTGTGAAACAACGGGCCTCTGGCGAATAAGTATTTGTATATTCCATTGACTTGAAATAATGAAAAAAAGAAGTGCAACGAAATAAATACTTTTCGATTTAGGAATGAAAATAGTGTCATGATGTAGAATTGTAACATTCAAGCGTTAAAAATTGGCATATGTATTTGGAACTGATGTAACTACTTGACATAAATTTTCAATTTCAGTACGTTTTATTCAAACATGGGTGAATTGATCTGGAGTGGATTGACATTTGATAACAGATCATGCAACAATTGCTTTAAGATGTACTTTGGTAAAATATTAGTTCTGTATAGGGCTAATCACACTAGTTGGATACTTATCAGTTGATTCAAGATTTATCCACTTTCTCGTGTCATCATTGGGAAAATGTACTAGAATAATTATGATAGTGTATATGAAAAAGGCCATGGAAAGGGTATATCTGTATTCACAAGAAAATAGCATCACTCTTGAATAATATTGTATACATATGAAATATACAGGGTATATACATTTATGAATTTTAACCATGAATAGGATAAAATGTTGATAGAATTTTCAGGGCAAATTTTTGGTATCGATGTGATTTGATCAAAAACAAAGCCACAATCGATCTACGAGAGTAACCAATGAGAAATCAGGTCAGAAGTTTTGGGCGGTCCTTTCAGCCTGCAGCACCGAAGGCCTTCAATTAATATGGATATGTTTATGGCATTTTTTATGCACGTAGCTCATTGCACGTATGCGCAGGTGCATCGGACAGCCAGCCTGCTCTAACCGGCCTTCGGCCTCCGCTATCCTCGACCCTTTTTTTTTCACAGGCCTTTCCAAGTAGTAAAATTTTTCGTCCCTCGATACAATAGCCTTGGCCAGTACAGGACGCTCCCTTGAGCCCCAGGCCCAAGAGGCATCAACGGATATCCTCATAATGACAAACACATGTTGTAACTGCCAGTGATGAAAAGCAAAATTCTTCATTTTTGAGTTATCAGTGTCGGCAAATGAGTATACTTGATTCGCGTTTCGTTACTGATAAGTATGTACTTTGAATCATGGAAATCGAACCATATTAACTTTCGTTAATATCAAAGTTCGGAAACCATCAATCCAGAATTGAAATATTCACCTTCATTTAGATGATGTTAATATGGTTCGATTTTTTTAACTCAAAATACATTTCAATCAGTAATTAAGAGACAATTCCGGTACACTTATTTTTGACACTATCCAGATAAAATTGGAGAATTTCCTCTTAGACACTGGCAAAATGTGTTTGCTTTCATGAAGTTTTGGTCAGAGGTCCCCCGATTCGAGACTCAGCGGCGCAACGCCGAGATAGGAGCACGAAAATTGTTCTTGCGACTAATTGTTCATAGGTGATATTTTATCATAATATTGTCATTCTGCATATTTTTATCAATGTTTGTCAATTTTCTAACTTGCCCGGTCAGATGTAACAGTAAAATTTGTCTGAACGACCAGTAAACCTTGCCAGTGCGCACACAAACTTACGCATATACACAAATACTCTCTCTCCCTCTCTCTCTCCGTAAGTTGCTATACGCATATTCAATCGCTCCCCTCCTATAAGCTCTCGATTCTGCATCTCGCTGCTCTGTGGGCCTCTGTTTTACAGTGGCTTGCGCAAAATAGTAAGCTCTTGTTTAGCATAATGATTATTATTGTGTGACGAAGCTCGCGCAATTCAACTTCATATTGGAGAAGTGTGAAATTCGGAGGTTAGCTTTCCACGTGGCATTCAGCAGTTCATTCTACGACACAGCAGCGCCACACTTCACCAAATCGCTACCTGACTTACCGACTGCGCCCAAGCTACGTCCGACTCCTGCCCAGCTGTTGTTTTCGTCCGTTCGTGGATTGTGGAACGCTGATCAGCTGTGAACTGAATGGCCTCGTCACAGCGTACCTTCTGTCGGCTTTGCAAGCACGTAGTTAAGCTCACCGAGTCCTCGACATTCTGCACCAACTGTAAGTGCCCATTCCGACTAAGTGCATCGGCCCATTGTTCTCGGCACGAGCTATCGTATATATGCACTTCCTGCAACATCCCACCCACGCCGTCGACCGAGTCCTCTGATTGTACGGAGATCACACCTACCAAAATCCCCCCTCCCCACAGTGCACACTCCGTATTCATCCTCAGCGCTCGTCCAAGCGCGCTGCTTCATCCCCCTCTGATCCTTCCACACAACCTATTGAGAAAGTGTCCTGTTTATGGAGCTCTCACTCGTGGGAAAACATGAACTCACAATCAGCTGAAAAGTCGAAATATGCGAAATTTGAAAACCATCCCGGAATCCCTGATTACATGGTACTCCTGTTTGAAGCATTAGGAGAGGAAATGTGGGAGGTTGCTCAAGATACTCGCCGAGCTCTCAAGTAAGCTATTGATAGTAACTCACAGAAAATTGAGGCGTTGAGTACACAAGCTAACATGCGTGAGACAATGGTAGATAGCTTCGAAATTCGAATCTCCGGCGTACCTTCAGTATTCGAAACGGATCTTCAGAGTGCCACCACCTGCGTCTTTCGAGCGATTAATTTTTGTATAATGCTGCCACATGTATGTAGTTTCCGCGTGTGGAATCCACCAAAGTCAAACGAGGCCACTGAGAAGCCCCCGCAAAAACCACCTATCCTCTCCCTTGTCATCAAACTCATTAGCTCTGATACTCGCGATTTAGTGTGTGAGCGCACATCAAAATTATGGAACAAAACCGCGCTATTTTCGGTCATGATGGCAATGGACCCGTTTATATGGTCCAATAATACCAGTTGCACTTTACCCACTATGGCAGGAACGGTAAAAAATTGAAGGTCCCACACTGTACCTACCCTATCTTCAAAAATCAAGCAATCCACTTGAAACAAACTCCAAAATCCGCACTGATTACTATCCATTCCAGTTCAGACCTAGACTCCCTTCACCCCATCCCTCGGCGTCACCTAAGTAGCAATCAATCTTTATCCATCTGTCTCCCATCTATCCCATCTCTATCCAAATTGCAGTAACGGCTCGTGTCGGATGCTCACTGGGCCGATAGTATCTGTTTTTATTTTTGTGGTGGGCATGGATGCTGAGGTATTAATACATATAACGTAGTGATGTTGCAAACGTAATAGTTCTCAGAGAAAGAGAGCCGACTATTCTAAGTAAATTCTAATTAAACTATAACTTGTACGAGAGCTAAGCTACATCTTTGATAATAGTTTTGTATTACTTGAATAATATCATCAAATAGACTACTATCATCTTATACTTATGACTTTATATATATAACTGTTGTATTATCATTATTCAGAGTCCCACGGGGTTCTACCCCATGACTCCAATAAACCGTATTCAAATCAATCACACACACACACACACACACACACACACACACACACACACACACA
The DNA here is from genome assembly GCA_020882685.1 of Aphelinus atriplicis. Lineage (NCBI taxonomy): Eukaryota > Metazoa > Arthropoda > Insecta > Hymenoptera > Aphelinidae > Aphelinus > Aphelinus atriplicis. The sequence continues at coordinate 371,458 of JAJGQD010000020.1, read as the reverse complement.
CACACACACACACACACACACACACACACACACACATTCTCCCTCGCACACATCGCATATATGCTAAATGCTCAGTCTGAATCAAATGAATGTTTTTGTGACGTTGCAGAATGTAGGTGGAAACGTGATGCAGAAAGAGGTGAATAATTGAGACTTATTCTCAGTGGTTTTGGCTGAGAATTTTTTTAAAGGTTCCTCAATATAATGTACATGGACATACGTACCGGTTTTGCGATTGGATCTCTAGGAGCCGAGGAAAAAAATCCCAAGTACTTTCTGAAAAATTAAAAAAATGTTTTCACAGTGAAAAAAAATTTTTCCCTGGATGGTCGATACGTCATTGAACTCGCCCTTAAAAATTAATTAGAATTTAAATTTACAGCCTCGTACGATACTTTCTTATTCATGTTGAAAATTAGGTAGGCAACCCCCTTAAACATTAGGGGTGCACGTATTCCTGCAAACGATGCGGCTCTCGTGCCGGTCGTTTGAGGCCGTGGGAGCGATAGGTGACCAGATCCAATGCTTCCAGCTGCCTGGGCCTAGGTCGTTTGGCAACTGGGATAGAATTCTGCTCGTTCGACGTCCGGTAAATGATTTTACATTTTGCTTGTATGCGAGGTGATTGCTCGACGTCCTGGTAGGTACTGAATTTTATTGTGAGTAAGCGAATCTGGTGGGTTGACGGGCTGATTATACTTAGGAGAATTTTATTTTCAGTCCGAAGTGGGGCGCTTCGAGCTGAGCTGTGCGCTCCGTCTGCTGTGGCAAGGATCAGGCAGCGTGGTCGATTTATAATCTCCGGGGGAGGGTGATATGTTTACAAAATTTCTATTGTGTTGTGTATCAACGTCCCTCATTTGTAAGAACTCAGTTTCTCAAATATTTAAATAAAAGTTCCAATTAACCCATCTTCTTGATGATATATGAAATTACCTGACACAGTAGATTTTGAGCCGGATAACAATTTATTGTTGTCGTTTGGAGAAATAAGGGGTGATTGGATCTCTTCTATAACTTATTATATCTATAGTAACTATTAAGTATACGGATTTGGATCTTCCCTTTCTTGGCCGCAGACGTAGAGGCGATCGGGTTCTGAAACCGCGTGAATATCGTGCTTATAAAGTGAAACGGCTAAGTTTACTATTATCCAAAGGAAGTAAGGGGTCAGATTGTAGGGGGTCATTTTTAGATGAATGCGCATGTAGCGGTTAGTTGTGAGAAGGAAATAATGGTGTCCGTAGGTGTTGTGCGCGTTTACGTGGATTTAATAAATATTATCCTGGAATTGGTGAAGATGCGTGAAAGAATTATTAATCCCCATGAATCAGCCGGATTGTACACTATCCTCCGAATGCAGACGAAGTATTCAACTGTACTCCGTCAGTAATTTTTCCGTCTGAATGGCCAAGTGCTGCATTTAGAATCAATGAACGTCAATATTGGTAGGTATTTGATTATGTGCATCAAATTTATAGCCATAATAGAAGTTCAATCGTGAAATTTTGATTCTCAGTTATCAGGGGCGAGTTTCTCAGTGCTGCCTTGACAATGCGCTATCCCCTATCTTCTCTCGCCAGTTTTGAGCTGAGAGTGGAGATTTTAGAGTGAGACTACCAAGTGGCCTTATGAGATTTCAGAAGGAGGTTAGTATCAATTCCTATTACTGTTGGTTCGTAGATGATGAATATATCTTTGATATGATTTGTTCTTAGGTTCATTGCGGCAAAGATGCGGTTCATCCATTGCGCGGCTGAAAATTCCGGTCATCTGACGCTAAGACGAGTTTCAGATGAATATGATGATAAACATTGTTTTTCTGAAACACTGGTTCATATGGTGTAATATATTCGATGTAGTTGTTGGAATGATAAATGTACGTATAATATATAGAGAGTTCTTTTTATTTGAAAATTTCTATCGTTGGATTAACACGTTAATTGTGCGATAGCAGTGTGATAATAATTTCACTTTCCGGAAATGTCAATTGCAGGATTGAAACGTCAATCACGTGATATTAACATTTTCTTTTGGGGAACTTCACCGCCGGATTAATACGCCAATCACGCGATATTAACATTTCTTTTTGGGGAATGTTAATCGCTGGATCAACACGTTCATCACGCGATATTAACATTTCTACTCTCTTATTTCTTTGGAAAATATTAATCATCTCATGCGAGTAACTCAGAGATCGAGCATATTGTTTGTAGCGAATCTCAGCGAAAGTGATTTTCTGTGGGGGCAAAGGGTTCATGATTGATTTTGGTAGTGTGAGTGAATCGCGGCTATATGACATTTCTAGAGATTTTTTTAGCCCTGTTGGGCTTAAAGGCTGTGTAATTCCCGTCGTAGCGTGGCTAGTTGATGGTGGGCTAGGATGAGCACCGCTTGATAGTAATAGTTCTCTTAATGTCGGAAAAATCCGGGTACGCCTTTCTGAATGTGGTAGATCAGTTTCGGTGCAGTCATTGGTTTTTTGGCGTTGTCGCTTTTCCGAAATATCGGCAGCGCAACAAGCTCTGGAGGGTATGCAGCAAGAGTAAACTACGGATTTGATTACTAGAGTTAACAGGTTGGTTAGTAGCCCACATCTCCATAAAGATGAGTTGCTCTCTGATAATTGATTCTGTTTCAAGATTCCCAAAAATCTATCTAGTTCTTTGAAGCTCACGGCGTCTTGCTTGTTCATCCAGACGTTTAGCTTGTCGATGTTGGGGCTTTCATGGTTAATGCTCATTTCGTTCAGGACCGGAGGTAATAACAAGGATGCGTTGTATTCAAGGCTTAGTTAGTAATAGAATGTTCTTGTTAATTCCAAATCGTTAACTCCGTATAATGTAATCTCATTATGGTTAACGGTGCATTTTCCGTCGATAGTCAAAATACCGGAATTATTCAGTGGAATCTCTCTCATAAGAGCATCTTCGCGAAACAGCTTGAATTCCGTTGGATTTACGGAAGAAAACAGCCATTCGTCTGTAGAAGAATTTTTAATTTTTAGTTACAAAAATGTAAGGTTGGCTTGATTCGAGTGAGTTTGGTTGCATCATTGACAATGTTTACGCAGATGGGTAAACTGTGCAGTAAGTATTGCGAAAATAATTGCTCGTCAGTCAAGGATCTCGTCATTGATACGACTATTTTTCCTTTCAAGACGATCATATTAATTCCTGCTACAAAGAAAAGGTATTCCGGTACATGCCATAGAGGCGTAACCGGATAAAAAAGGAGCAAAAAAAAAAAAGAAAAGGTATTCAGGGATTATTATTCCCTTTTCCCAAGGCAGAGTGTGTCCGGACTTGAAATCGTATAAGGAATACAAGATCGAACCTAGTTCAACATAGTCAAAAATTCGGGGGGGAACAGGTAAAAAGGGAATCTGTAACAATACGATCGGACCTTGATCGTACAGATTCAAGCGATCGAATTTGATCGTGTATATAGGTGATATTGCGGGAAAATGAATTCATGCTCCAGGGATGTGGAGAGCTGCCGTCTTCCCGGTGGCGTAGTGGATATCGCAACTGACCGGAGATCAGGAGGACGCTGGTTCAAATCCAGCCCGGGGAGCGTGGAATTTTTTTTCTCGCAATATCATCTTGGGATAGTCCACCAAGCCCGAATTTATTCGTCGTTTAAAAATTAGGGGAGAAAGTCGGCTTTTAGTAGCGTTGTCTACGGCTTGAAGGAGAGTTTTGGAGGTATCAATTGAAAAATTCAATGATTGCTCAAATTCTAGGACTCATTTTTATGATGCGGAAGCGAAAATAGTAGAGTTAAGCATCGCGCTCACATGAGAGTTGGCATTTAAGGTGTTTGGAGATTAATTCTCGATCGTCAGCATCCATTATCCCCAAACAGTTTCCTATTGGCCCAACCCACGAATCCAAGGGGTGCCTCTCTCTTCACTAATATGTAGGTATGTGGGTCATTTGGGTTATATCCCTCACGTAATTTAATAAATCGTCGTGCAACATGAATATCGTTCGTAGGGTATGTATTAGGATCGCCATGGATATTAGGGTATCGCAATTATAATGTAAAGTATCGAAACAATTCTCGTGCGTGGTCCTGAGTCTATTTGCTCTCCATTGAAATGGTTCATCAAACTTGGATAAAACTAGGTGGACCATTATTTTCCATAGTGAGCAGATTAGCCTCGTCCCTCCCAGATATTCGTAATAAATATCCGGGTTATTTCTCAGCATGGTAATTCTATATCTGTCAGACTTACTAGAGGCGGCTGCATATGAAGAGGCGTAGAGGCTTGACTCATAGATTAAAGGCAGGATCATAGCGTGTTTAACACCCAGGCCTTTTGTCGTTAATATGACACTCTCTGGTCGAGTTAAGTTTTGCGGCAGCTTCTGGGGTATCGAGTGTCAGAAATTCACGAGATTTCATTCATAAGCTCGTTCTTCACTGCTCGGGGTTAACATTCTGCAGATTAACATCGGAGTTAAGATATCGTATGAGGTAACTCGTTAAAAGCCACTCGTCGTTTCTGATGTTGTTGTGAGGAGAAACAAAAGATGTTTCCCTCATATTATTGATTTCCTGATGTATGATAGATAAGTTTTGCTAATCAGATATTTCGCAAAGAGGAGAGACATCAGGATTAGCCATATGGATTAACAAAGAAGGAGCTCTATGTTTCAGTATCGGAGATTTCGCGCGTGGTAACATTTTTCGGTTTTCTCTCCATTCTGATATTATTTCCTCGTCTACGGTTGCCTTGGCTGAGGAGGCTGAGGCGGAGCTGCTCTTCGGTGAAAGAGTTGGAACCTCCGGTTCGTAGAGAGATTCCGCTAGATATCTCTCCGCGAGTGAGTCCCTTGCCTGAAATCAATGATCAAAATTCCAACCGGAATATAAATTATCTCTCAATGTATAATTGATTATATTACAATCTGAGAATATGATCAAAAGACAAAAAATGATTTCCCGATGAATATGATGCATTTTTGGAATTACTTTGAGGCTCGATTGTATAGTTCTCCATCTGAAACCGAATAATTGAAGAAAAAAAATCGAATCTGAATAAAAATTTGTTCGCAGTCTGAAACATGAATAGAATGAATAATTTGAATATAATTGCATTTGAAGCATAGGCTGCAGTTCGTTGACTCTGAAATCAAAGAAAAGTCGGAACAGAAAATGTTTGCATGAGCAAATGAGAGAGTGTGAATACAAGGGAGGTATTCAAACGTGTGAGAAAGAGAGATGGTGTATAACGAAAATGAGAGAGGTGGAGTTTACGTAAGCGCTGTACATCGTAATCCGAGGCGTGGGAGGAGAGAGAGAAAGATAGAGAAGGGAGAAAGGTAGAACGCAAGTGAGAGAGGTAGAGTTCAAGTAAGCGCTGCGCATCGTAGTCTGAGGCATGTATATATTGTGACGAGGTCCAGCCTCGTCAACGATCACGCGGAGCGGCAAGGCGGCCGCCGAAGGATCGCAGGACCGATACTTCACGAAGCAGTCGTTTAGGCAGGGAGTGGATGGAAGTGATACACAAAGTTGCGGCACGTCACGATAGCGCTCGGAGCGACAATTAGAATCGAGCAGTCATGCTTGACTGACGCGATAGCCTGTGACTTCAAAACGTGCCTCGACACCCGTCATTGCTAACCTGCATGTGCATGCACCCTGGAAGGAAAGCCCATTTTCCTTCATCGGAAAGCCGGCAGCAGGCGGGCGCTGTCCAGCACCGCAAAGCCGATCTAGTGGGACGCTACTGGGACGAGCAGCAGCCCTGTCCACCGCTGTCAGCCGAGCGGCCTTTCGCGGCACTGCGGACTGCACCGACAGCGACAGCGAGTAAAATCAGACCTGCGGAAAAGGAATCTATGAGTACGCATCTGCGTGTGCATTTGTCTATTGTTGCGAGCGATAGCGAATCTCGTTGGCTTTCGCAGCTGATAAGCGGCCCTCAGCGTCTACGCGACGCTTATCGTTTGAAGCTCGCGGCGGCCCTTCCGGCAGTCGCGGCATGTGTGAGCTTTAGCGTAATAAACGCACAATATCTTTCACACCGTTCGAGATACTCTCACGCCCTAGCTCCCTCTTCCACCCTCTTCCACTCTCTTCCACCTTACATCGAGACTCCCTGTACGAGAACGCGGCACTGCACCACGCCGTATCTGCAAACGGGCCGGTCAAAGGATCGGCCTGTTACCAAGCTAACCCGGGCGTGCGCGAAATTCCCTAATTCAAGCCTCCCAGACTAGAGCCTTAACGAGACTCAGCCCTGCATCAAGGGATCTGCCGAGTAGCGGCTGACGCGGGCATTCCACGCCCAGGATGGCGATCATCGTATCCTCGATTCACCCCTTATTAATGACCAAACCCCGTCACATGGCGTCCAACTTATAGGAATTCGTTCGCAATGAAGAGAAAAAAAGTTATCCGTGAAAAATAATGAGAGAAATAATGAAAGAAATAAGAAATATCCGTGAAAAGAAATTTCACGGCGGGAAAATCCGAGTCTTACGGAGAGTTAGGCGTGCTTCGAATTCGGAGAACACGCGAGGGCTGGCGCGACCAGTAAACACGGCGCAGTGAACATGGCCGAGTCGGTAATACAAAAACAGTGCTCGTATCTTGCCGACGCACTTATATCCCAATGAGGCGAATGCTCGTTGGGTTGAGCACTCAATTAAATTCAGGTTTTGAGTACATGTACTAACTTCCACATATATGCACATCTGGAAAAAATTTTGAGTGTCCGGTGGTGGATATCATTGAATTGTCCGAACAGAATTACAAACAAAATTTTGACATCGCTCACTTGACGTGGAACGTCATATATATGGGCTGTTTCACGTCAATTCAGCATGACGAAATTTATTTCTAAAAATTTTTTCAGCCAATTTTTTTGCCTTGATCCCCTAGCGCAATAGAATTTTCTCAGATTTTTAAATCTATTTTTGAGACAGTTTTTCTATAGCTTGATTTTGGAGGTTTCAATCATCTATCAAATTTGAGGCCTGATTCACTCTAGAAATGTTCACAAAATCAAAAAATGTATAAAAGTAAAAGTTGTTCTAAACTGTCACTATTTTATGGAAAAATATTTTTTACCCTCGAAATTAGATCCTATCAACTGCTCACTGAATTGTCCAGTACGTATCAATCAATTCCAACTTGTACGCCATGATATTTTTGGACCGAACAAAATTTATTTGATTCTACTGACAAAGAGCTTTAAAATGGTCCACTCGTAGTGATTGGTAAACCCTTACAACCCTAAGAAAATTAAACTTTTCCCTGAATAGTTTCTCACGTATAGACTTACTATAGGGGACTGCTTGGGATTCAAGTCTCCAATCTCGACTAAAACTTTTTTAGATGTTTGTTCGAGTCAAGGGTAGTGTGTCCCAGGGTCCATTGCTCCCAAACTTCCAAGATATAAATTAATGTATCTTGGTTGGAGCTGGCGGTAGTGCCTCAAATGACAATATGTCATCTGAAACGTATTTCCACTCACTGCACTGCACTTTCACACTTGGCACTGAATATTACATCACATTTAAACCTGGAAGACACATGGAAACAGTCAATAACATGTATATTTATCAAAATTGTTTATCATATTCCATCCACTCTGGGCTTGGATACTGGAGCAGTAACAACATGTATCCAAGCACAAGTGACTCAAATACACTGCAATTGTATAACAATTCAGTATCAGAATCAAATTTCTTCAATGGAAACTTCAATTCTAAAAACTTATAAACCACAGCATACACTAATAGTGAATTCTCTTCACTTACAGTTATTCGCTGATTTTAATAAGATTGCTGGCCCTTTACAGCTTACCTGGAATATAAAATTGACAACAAAGAATCATATTTTTTCATAAAATAGATATAAGCAAGTACAGGTTAAGAGGGTACTTATCCGAATACAGTTTGCATTTCCAATGGATCTCGCTCAGCTACTGACAATGAAGTTCAAAAATCGATTTTACTCTGGAGAACACCCTAGTGAAATTCAATGAAATTGATGCAAAAATTTATGTTGCCATTTCTCAAACTGTGAGTAAGTAAAACGGTCTTGGAATGTAAACATACGTGATTGGCGTTTGAAGTTGGTAAGAAAGATACTGCCCGCTGCAGGTTACCATAGGCGTCGATAGTAAACACAACCAGCAGTTTGAGCGAGCTGCACTCGGGTGCAACTTTATAATGTCACTAATTTTCAAATTGAATAACTGCAAGATGAATCTTCGCATCCATTTCACTAGTGTTCTCCTTAGTAAAATCGAATTTGGAACATCATCGTGTACAGCTGATCGAGTTTCAATCGAGATGCACCAGTATTCAGATAAGTACACTCTTAACCTGTACTTTTTTATATATATTTTATGAAAGAATGTGATTCTTTGTTGTCAATTTTATATTCCAGGTAAGCTGTACAGGGCCAGCAATCTTATTAAAATCAGCGAATAACTGTAAGTGAAGAAAATTCACTATTACAGTATATGCTGTGATTTATAAGTTTTGAATTGAAGTTTTTATAGTAGAAATTTGATTCTGACACTGAATTATTGCACAATTTCAGTATATTTATGTCACTTGTGCTTGGATACATGTTGTTACTGCTTCAGTATCCAAGCACAGATTGAAAAGTCGAGAACCGTGACTTTCTTCCATATATTGCATATTTTACTTTATGTGATGGAACATGATAGTCAATTTTGATAGATATACATGTTATTGACTATCTCCATGTGTCTTCCAGGTTTAAATGTGATGTAATATTCAGTGCCAAGTGTGAAAGTGCAGTGCAGTGAGAGGAAATACGTTTCAGATGACATATAGTCGTTTGAGACACTACCGCCAGCTCCAACCAAGATACATTAATTAATATCTTGGAAGTTTGGGAGCAATGGACCCTGGGACACACTACCCTTGACTCGAACAAACATCTAAAGAAGTTTTAGTCAAGATTGGAGACCTAAATCCCAAGCAGTCCCCTATAGTAAGTCTATACGTGAGAAACTATTCAGGGAAAAGTTTAATTTTCTTAGGGTTGTAAGGGTTTACCTATCACTAAGAGTGGACCATTTTGAAGTTCTTTGTCAGAAGAATCAAATAAATTTTGTTCGGTCCAAAAATATCATGGCGTACAAGTTGGAATTGATTGATACGTACTGGACAATTCAGTGAGCAGTTGATAGGATCTAATTTCGAGGGTAAAAAATATTTTTCCATAAAATAGTGACAGTTTAGAACAACTTTTACTCTTATACATTTTTTGATTTAGTACATATTTTCAGAGTAAATCAGGCCTCAAAGGTGATAGATATTTGAAATCTCCAAAATCAAGCTATAGAAAAACTGTCTCAAAAATAGATTTAAAAATCTGAGAAAATTCTATGGCGCTATGGGGATCAAGGCAAAAAAACTGGCTGAAAAGATTTTTAGAAATAAATTTCGTCATGCTGAATTGACGTGAAACAGCCCATATATATATATATATATATAGGTCATTTCACACCAACTCAGCATGAAAAAAAATTTTTTCCAATTTTTTCTCAGCCAATTTATTGTAAATGGTCACCTTACCACTATTTATTTATTTTAGATTTTTCATGCCTATATATAGAAAAATTCTCTCATCGCTCAATTTTGATAATTCAGATATTTTTCACATTTTAATCAACTTCATGACCTGATTAACTCATGAAATATTCATCAAATCAAAAAATTCACAGGAATAAAAGTTGTTATAAATTACTTATATTTTATAAAAAAGTAATTTTCTAACCTCAAAAATTATTTTTTCTAATCATTTGATCATGTATCTACACGTACACATGAAAATAGACCTCATCGCCACCTTCAATTTGGACCGAACAAATTTTATTTCAATCCTTGGCTCATAAGCTTTCAAATGAGGTATGTCTCAGAATGGTGATCCAGTTACAACCTTTTGAATAAAATAAAATGAAATAATAAATCACAGGAAACCCCAAAAGATACATAATACTACTTGTATTATTGTACCTTGATGAATGTATCTCACCTTCATTTTCTAATACACTTGGATTGTGACATGTAGCTGGTGAGTTCACAAAACCAGCACACGTGTGACTATAGAGATGCCTTGGTTGTCTGGTTGGAGCCATTGGTCTCGTCCCAAATTACAATATTCTCTCAATCTCATCTGAGACGTATTTCAATTCACTGCACAGCACTTTCACTATTGTCACTGAATACTACATTACATTCAAACCTAAACCACACATAGTAAGAGTCAATAACATGTATAATTATCCAAATTCACTATTATATATCACTCAAATAGGGTGAAACATGGAATATATGGGAAAAGGTCACGGTTCTCCAATTTTCACTCTGTGCTTTGATACTGAAGTAATAGAAACATGTATCCAAGCACAAGTTTCACAAATATAATAATACTGTACGACAATCCAGTGTCAGAATTGAATATCATTTGTAAGAAGTTCTATTCTGTACACTTGTCGACTAATATCACACTATAAAAGATAATATATAAAACTTTCCTACTCACAGTGTTTCTCTCCCTCCAGTAGAATTTGTGGCACTGTACAGCTTATCTGGAATATAAAATAAATCACAAAGAATCATCTTGCAGAATGACATGTACATAAGTATAATTGAGTTAACTTATCTGAATTTTGTAGCGGCTCCATTGAAAATTAATCAGCTGTACACGCTGAAGTTCCAAACCTGCTCCTACTATGAAGTACAATATAGTGAAATTGATGTAAAAATTGTTCTTTTAATTGATTCAGCTATGTGTGAGCAACAGTGCACGTATACTTGTTTGCACCTCACACGTCAAACTGGTTATGTTCAATAAAATTTGTTCGGTCCAAATTGAAGGTGGCGATGAGGTCTATTTTCATGTGTACGTGTAGATACATGATCAAATGATTAGAAAAAATAATTTTTGAGGTTAGAAAATTACTTTTTTATAAAATATAAGTAATTTATAACAACTTTTATTCCTGTGAATTTTTTGATTTGATGAATATTTCATGAGTTAATCAGGTCATGAAGTTGATTAAAATGTGAAAAAAATCTGAATCATCAAAATTGAGCGATGAGAGAATTTTTCTATATATAGGCATGAAAAATCTACAATAATTAAATAGTTGTAAGGTGACCATTTACAATAAATTGGCTGAGAAAAAATTGAAAAAAATTTTTTTCCATGCTGAGTTGGTGTGAAATGACCATTATATATGGGTCATTCTCATGAAAACGGTATTTTCCATGTCCTCGACATTTTAAGCATGAAAAAGAACTGTTGGACACCCCGAACGGCTACAGATAGTTCGAATAAGCCACGGCCTTGAAGGTAGAACAATAAAAAGTTACGAAAGTTGTTATTTAGGGTGTTAAAGATGACCAAAACATGCCAAAATCGTCATAGCCTAACGTGTCGCATACCCTAATTTTCACCTTCCCACTAACGTAGAGGCTATCATTCTCTCTTCAAAAATTACAAAAAAATTGTTTTCCCACAATTTAGATGTGCATTTTCAAGTTTTCCTATTAAAATCTATATTTTTCGCATTTTTTTTGCGAATTTGAGCCACATATCGACCCTCCCTATTCATAAGGACGTATCTCGGGAGCCAGAATAATAAGGATGTATCTCGCGGGATGCCGGAGCACCGGAAAATAAGGACGTATCTCGCGCGAGCGCAAAGTAAGGACGTATCTCTCGTGAGCGCAAAGTAAGGACGTATCTCGGAGGGACGCGCAAAATAATATCGTAGCTCGGAGAATTGCGAAGTAAGAAAGTATCTCAGCGGTTTAAAATGAACTCATGCATTAAAATTAAGTGATGCAGTTCACACATGAAGTTGAATTCCTATTATCAATATAACAAGCTATTCTGAAACCAAAAGTTCGCGGAAACATGAGCTTTCGGAGAATTTTTCCCGATTAATTACTATTTGCAGGACTGTATTTTAGATTTTACCTTATTCCTCCATTGTAGATTAAAACAATGTACGCATGCTATAACAATACTTTAATATTCAATTGATAGGATTTACTACAGTTGAATTGTTATAGCAATCTTGAGAAAACGTTTTTTTTCCAAGTGCAGGTTGGAAATATCGAACAACAAATGGTTCTGATGAATGAGCCGCCGCGCGCCGGTAGCTTTATTCGTGGATAAGACTTCTGGACTCTTGCCCAGAGCGTCGGGGTTCAATTCCCGGCATGCACCTCTGTAGGGCCAGTTTTATATGGAATCGTCATCGACTAACGCGCGTCATAGGTTAACGCTATTCTCGCTATTATTCAGACGCTCCGGCCCGCGCTCGAATTTCTTGGAAGTGAGTGGCTCTTTTGCACTTTTCGCAGCACTGAGCCTTCCTACCTTTACCAATACACTTCAAAGTCTACTCGAGTCCCTTTACTGTTGTACGATAGTCTGTATTATTGGCAGTATTATTGATTATAATCAGTTTACAGTATTCACGTACAGTAACCACGTTTTTCTTACTTTCAAACGTAAATACCTCCAATGAAACGGCATCTAACCAAAAAGTATATGAATCAAACTTACGCACTTTTTTCTACACTATCTGATGAATTTCTCAGGTTGAGAAAAAAATGTATTTTTCATATTATATCGATAAAACGCGTCATTGCCGAAATAGCTAAAAAATCATAAAAACAGAAAATGGCTGAAAAAAATGAATGATGGCGATTTCGAAGGGCCACAAGTGGTTTTAGCTTTTTTTGGCATCATAGAACACAAATAATGGAGAAAAAAAATTCAAAGTTGATGAATTCGATATTTCCATTTTCGCCATCGAAAAATACCGTTCTCATCAGAATGACCCATATATATATGAATATATATGGGCAATTCTCTGTGGGATCGAACATGAACAAATTTGATTTGGCTCAAAATTTTTTTTTAAGTTCTAGGGCATCATGCCGAATTCCCAGAATTTTTTCAGATTTTTTCGAGCACTTTAACCCTGCTTAATGAATAGGCAAAGTTGCTGATTTTGCTGTTTTTGCATTTTCAGAGGCATTTTCAACCTTCATTTACACCCTGAAAATGACCTCTGATGCAAAAAATGAATGAGACACTTTTTTCTGCAAATTACCTGGATTTTATAGAAAAATTATCTCCAAGGTCATTGGAGCACATTAAGTACTTCACATCACCAATTGGAGCCTCTATTTTTGAACCCTGGGAGTTCGCTCGTCAAGCCCCACACCACATGGGTACTAAAAGTTGTCCCAACTCATACCACATACAGCCTATATAGTAAAAAAATGGGCCTGGACTCTGGAAGCTCCCAAAAAATTTATATATTAACTAAAATAGGGATAAAAACAGGCTAAAATGACTATTCAAGGGGAGTCTTGTACCGCCAACACTTCCAATTTTTGCAAACACTTGTCTGTGGTATTATCACAATTATCCACTGTAAAAACTCACATTCTATCATACTAATATTTATCCTGAGTTGTCAATATCATATTTATATAGATCAAGCATTACTATACTACTTGACGCCACCTAACTTTCAGTAGTTACATGTATTGATGGTCAATATATTGTCTCTATTGTGTTAAAATGTACAAGAAAATACTAATAAAGTACATTGTCATGAATCGCATTCACTCGATAAGAAAGATTAATCCAAAAAGTTAACTGTAAGCTGTGCATTACACGTACACCTTATAACACACTGGGCAGCGCATAGATATCATATGATTTTTTTAATATCAACAAGATAATGTTGGAGTTCACTAAACATGGGTAATATTCATGAATATTGGACTCATGAATATTGGACTCATGAAATCCACTCATATTGTATAAACTGCATAGCTGAGGTCCAAGCAGCTATTGCCGGATGGGCTCAAACTACAACCTCAAGTTATTTACTCATGAAAATAGATAATATGAATCAATCCACTTGAAAGTATGATCACTAGATGCGCATGTTGTGTGTACACTCACTTTTACACACACATGCACACGCACACACATCCTCCCACGCACACATCGCATGTATGCTAATTACTTTGTGTGAATCAAATGAATATCTTTATGAAGTTGCAGAATGGAGGTGGAAACGTGATGCAGGAGGAGGTGAATAATTGAGACTTATCACCAGTGGTTTGGGCTGAAAATTTTTTTGAGGGTTCCTCAATACAATGTCCACAAACGTACGTATCGGTTTTGTGATTAGACTTCTAGGAGCCGAGAAAAAAAATCCCAAGTACGTTCTAAAAAATTGAAAAAATTTTTTTACAGTGAAAAAAATTTTTTTTCCGGGGTGGTCGAATAGAAATATCGTCATTGAAACCGCCGTAAAAAAATGAATTAGAATATAAATTTACAGCCTCGTACGACTTTTTTTTAACCATGTTAAAATTTAGATAAGCTACCCCTTAATAACAAATATTATGCATGTATGATTAGGTCGAAAAAGAATGAGTGGATGTACATTCCAGATGAAGAACTACGGAAAAAATGTTGGCCTCGATATTCAAAACATACCATTAGTTTCGTTTTAGAGAAGATCTAAATGCAAAAAATAAATTAAATCTTACTGATTACTTTTAGTTTTCTTTGTGTAATGCTTATGAGTACACATATTTGCATTTTGGATAAATACTAACTGAATCTTATTACTGACGCTAATTAGTGAATTTTTGGTGTCAATAAATCTTATTAGTTATTATTTTTATAATACATAATTTTTTTTTTCTCTATTAAGCTATGGAAGTCTCGTTAGAGACTTATTGAAGCTACATTACATACATAAACTTTTACATTCTTCACATTTGTTATTAGATACGTAGATTACAGTGTTCTAGGAATGAATACAGAAATTTACAGGCTTTTAAATCAGGCTTTGCTACGATCATTTCTACGCTCATTGGTAGTTGGTACTTGAGTTTCTTTAAATTTTTATAGAATTTAGCACGTTCTTCATCATATAATTTACATTGCCATACGACATGGTTGATATTTTCATCTTCTTGCTCGCATTTGCATTTAGCGTTTTTGACAATTCCTATTCTGGCTAATGAGGCTGCGAGGTTGTAATGGTTCGTTCTTATTCTATTAACGGTAACTATTAGAGCTCTAGGAAGCTTTTTATCTGCGAACCATTTATCTACCACCGTTTTTTTTGTCGCCTGTTTAGCCAGTTGATCGGCAGCCTCATTTCCTGCTATTCCTTTGTGAGAGGGTATCCAGAATATTTGTATGCCACTATTCTGTCCACTTTCAGTGTATTTTTTATATTTTTCTTTAAAACACAATATATAATAGTTTGTTTTAACGTTCATAGTGACAGATTTTAAGGCCTCAAGTACACTTAAGGAATCGCAGAATATGAGACTGTTACAGTGAGAGTTCCTTATAGCTATGTCGAGGGCGTCATTCATGGCTATACATTCAGCTGTGAATATAGAGCCATGGATGTCGACTGATCTACTTATGTTTATATTAAGCTCAGGACACGTACAAGCTGACCCTACATGATTTGCACCGTCAATTTTGCTACCATCTGTGAAAATGGATAAGAATTCTTTTTGTTGATTGAGAAAATCGTTGAAAATTTCATTTGTATTACTTGATTTTTGGAGCTCTAGGCCAAATTCGATATCGATAGGGATGTTCATGATATTGGTTTCATAGTCGAAACAATACATATTGTAATTACTGTGCGCTATAATTCGATTGGAGATTTGAAAGTTCTTCAATAAACATTTGCAAATTTTTCTCTTTGTTCTGTTAGGAAATTTTTCGCTTACATTAACATATTTTTTGAAAATCTGATACGAGGAAGTATTAGTGTTCGATAATACTCTTACAATATACCTGTTACATAATAGTTCAGTGCGATCTTCCAAATACATAAGTTTCGCTTCTGCTAATAAAATATTCGTAGGAGTGCTGTTTCGATATCCTAAAGCGCATCTTATAGCTTTATATTGTAATTTTTCAATTTTTTCAGTGAGGTTTCCTTGTGTAGGCCAGTACACAAAACAGGAGTATTCTATGATTGATCTTACAAAACTTTTGTAGAGAATTAAAAGAGTCGCTGGGTCGGCTCCCCACCATGTTCCACAAAGAAACCTCATTATATTCATCGATCTCATACATTTTTTGTGAACTTGTTCAATATGTGACTTAAAGGTCAGTTTACAATCGAATGTTACTCCTAAAAATCGAACGAATTCTGTTGATTTTATAATACAATCTGCTACCTTGATTTGAATAGATCCCGGTTTAATTCTTCTATTGTTAAAATGAATGAGAGATGTTTTGCTCGGCTTCAGTTCCAATCCTAGTTCAAACAAATTTTTACTCAGTGTGGCGATCGCTTTCGTCACAATAGACTTTGCTCTTTTTTCGGATTTGAATTTTTTACTCATTGCTATGTCGTCAGCAAATTCATAGATCTTTACTGTTTTAGCTATATTTTTTGTTATATTCATTCCGTACAATAAGTACAATAATGGACTCAGTACACCTCCCTGTGTCATTCCCTTGTGGATTAATCTGGGAACGTCTCTGTTAATATCAGTTGTGATAAATCTTTCATGAGAGATGAACTTAATGAAAGATAACAATTTAGTCGAACATCAAATGTCTGCTAAAATATTTAGTAAGATATCTATGTTAACGTTATCAAACGCTGCCTCTACATCTAGAAACACTGCTAGCGTGTCCATTTTCTCCATGAAAGCTTCATCAATTGATAGGGTTAAATTAGATAAGTTATCTGCGCAAGATCTTCCCTTTCTAAATCCTTGTTGACTGTTTGGGATGAGTTCATTATGCTCGACCCACCACTGAAGGCGATTTTTAACAAGTGTTTCAAAAATTTTGCACAGTGTGACGGGGAAACCCGTCACTAAGGACGGAGAGGCTGCTCGCCGATCCGGCCGGTACGGCACCTTAGCAGGCAGCCACCGGCTCGGGAGGGCAGTACTCTCCAGCGCGCATGCAAGCCGCAGCGCGCCGAGAGTTCCGGCGGCGCGAGGCCGGGAGTGAGCACGAGGCGGACGATCATTATCGTCCGGTGCCCGCAAGCAGTAACACGCGACGCGCGCGAGATCCCGAGTGACCGAGCCGAGAGAGTGTGAGTGGCCGTGAGCGTGTGCGTGCGAGTGAGCCAGGACGCCGAGGTCGCCGACGTCGCCCCAGCCAACCGCCGACGGAGCCGAGAGCAGGAGAGCCGAGCCGAGGACGAGCCGCGAGAGAGAACGAGCGTCGGCAAGGTTTGGCCAGTGTGCGCGTCGCGGCCCCGGTGTTCCCCCCCCCCAGTGAACGTGCGTGTCGGCGAGCGCGCCGACACCCCCCCAGCGAACGTGTGTGTTGGCGACCGCGCCAACACACTCCCAAGAACGACGGGCTCCGGCCCTGGCCCGGGCCTCTCCCCTCGCGTCCCCCCCGACGTCACGGCAAAGCGAGCGCGCGGATAGACTCCGTTCGAGTCTCCGCGAACGAGCCCCGGATCCGTAGCCAAAAACCAGCAGTGTGTGCTGGTAACGGCCAACAAACGGAAGACCGGGAAGTACCGCAGAGTGTGACGAGTACGAGTAAGAGCGTGAACGACGCCCCCGGCGGCAGTAATGCTGCGCCCAGTGCTGGGCATTCCAGGGGAGCGAACGAGCACGAGAAAACACCTGATCCAGAGGGGTCAGGAACGAGCGAGTGTCGATCAGCACTTCAACGGATGCAGACTGCAGACTGCTCCGAACATACGCGACCCACGGAAGCGTATGCGAGGTTGCTGATTGAAAAGCGTCTGAGAGACGCAGCGAATTCCGACGAAAACGAGATCGAGCGTGAAGTCGTGAGGATAAGTAGTGGCGTGATTCGCGAGGAGCAAAAGGCTCCTTGCTAGAGCACTGGTTTAGGGGGAAGAACGTGGTTGATGATACCAGAGATGTAGGTGGGCAGCACAAACTTGCGTCCGGCAACGATGCTATGTGCGCTCACCTAGTCGACGGAGATTCGGCCGAACGAACGGGCATCGGTGACCCACATATGGGGTACGATGCGCCCACCAAGGGTTTGGGGAGGGGGAGGAGGGCGGATTACCGCCCTCAGAGAACATTGGAGATGGCACGCGGTGTGCCAGAAGCCTACCGGCATAGTCGCCGTAGGAGGCCCTGGTCGGCACAGAGGCGTGCGACCGGGCGCAAAAAGAAAAAGAAAAAAAGTAGAGAACGAGGTCTGAGGAACCTGGTTTCCCTGAAAACACCTCTCCTTCCTTTACGCGGGGCCACATGGGCCGGAGTTGCGGACCGTGTGGTCCGGTTTAGGGAGGGGGGATGTGACGGGGAAACCCGTCACTAAGGACGGAGAGGCTGCTCGCCGATCCGGCCGGTACGGCACCTTAGCAGGCAGCCACCGGCTCGGGAGGGCAGCACTCTCCAGCGCGCATGCAAGCCGCAGCGCGCCGAGAGTTCCGGCGGCGCGAGGCCGGGAGTGAGCACGAGGCGGACGATCATTATCGTCCGGTGCCCGCAAGCAGTAACACGCGACGCGCGCGAGATCCCGAGTGACCGAGCCGAGAGAGTGTGAGTGGCCGTGAGCGTGTGCGTGCGAGTGAGCCAGGACGCCGAGGTCGCCGACGTCGCCCCAGCCAACCGCCGACGGAGCCGAGAGCAGGAGAGCCGAGCCGAGGACGAGCCGCGAGAGAGAACGAGCGTCGGCAAGGTTTGGCCAGTGTGCGCGTCGCGGCCCCGGTGTTCCCCCCCCAGTGAACGTGCGTGTCGGCGAGCGCGCCGACACCCCCCCAGCGAACGTGTGTGTTGGCGACCGCGCCAACACACTCCCAAGAACGACGGGCTCCGGCCCTGGCCCGGGCCTCTCCCCTCGCGTCCCCCCCGACGTCACGGCAAAGCGAGCGCGCGGATAGACTCCGTTCGAGTCTCCGCGCGCGGCCGTCCCCCCCGAGCGAGTCCCCCGTGCTCCCGCGAGTAGAGCTAGCCGCGGCACTCCTGGCGCCCGTTAGAAATACGGAGTGCCCGCGGTCGAGCCAATCCCCAACGTGAACCTGGTGCGAACGGGCACCAGGTCACAACAGGCACGATGAAAGGGATATGGGACGAACGCCGATTCCGTCAGGCTTGTCAATGAAATGTACATATGAACATTTCCAGTCCTGAGGGAAGTCGCTTTTACTGTACATTTCGTTGAGTATGTCGAGGAAAATCAGCTTGTATTTAACCGGAAGTTTCTGTATAATTTCATAGTCAATTCCATCCTGACCTGGAGCTGATTTACTGTTTTTAGAATCGATGGCCAAATTCAGTTCCGCGAACCCGAATTGATGATCGAAGAACTTGTTTTCAGTAGATGGCGGAAGCCAGGTAGGATCCGTTTGAGCCCACGCGGGGCTAATTTTATTCAGGGCAGTTACGATCTTGTGTTGAGTTTGAAGGTTGCTATTACAGTTTTGTGGTTTGATTTTACACCATCGATTCTTAAGTACTTTGCATTTGTTCCATAGATGCGTTGGATCGGATTGAAAGTTCAAACTTTCGGCAAATCTTTTGAAGTAGTCTCTTTTTTTAGCTTTGAAAAGTTTTCTTGCGAGCGCGCAGTTTTTATTGTAAATTATACGATCAGCAAGTTCTTTGGTATGTTCCCATTTTAAGTAGGATGCTCTCCTAAGCCTTTTCATTTTGAGACATTCGGCGTCCCACCATGGGGCCGGATTTTTCACTTGCTTTCGCTTGTGTTTTTTCCTAGGGGTGCAAGAGGTGATGGCTTTAGTAATTATTTCTGTGGAAGTATTATATTTCGAGCTCGGTCTTTTTCTATCATAATCTTCCGATAAGAAATTGTAATACGCATCGTTTAATTCTGTGTGAACTTTTTCCCAATCTGTTTTCAATGATTTAAGCTTGAAAGTTTTCTTTTCGTAGAAATTTTTCTCCGTATTTATTTTAATATAGATTGGGAAATGGTCGGATCCGAAGGTTTCGTCCAGAACGTCAAATTCCACTTTCTCTGCTGTATTTGGTGGGGTAAATATTAAATCTGAGTTGGATTTTATGTCTTTGTGTACGTCTACGTAAGTTACTGTATCTGTGTTGTGAAGTATTAGATTGTATGTTTCAATACTGTTTTCGAGGTACTCGCCATTTTATCATTTTCGCGACAGTTCCAAAATAAGCTGTGAGCATTAAAGTCCCCTAGTAATACAAAGTTGTTTGATCCAGTCGTTGTATTTTGTATAATTGATCCCAGTCCGACTGAGTGAGGGTTACACCAGGCGTTCTGTAACATGCATAGATATCGAGAGGAGGATGAATATTATTTATACATATGCCTGAAATCTCGACAGATTCATCCGGGGATCTGATATTAACATTTTCATAGAAAGCTAAATTATTTCGTACTAGAATCAATATTCCTCCTCCTCTCGAGTGAAGTCTATCGTTTCTGTATGATATATATCCTGGAATTTGTACATCATCGCTGGGCTTGAGCCACGATTCTACACACACAAAAACATCAATATCTTTCAACAGAGTTTGAATTTCAGCAGCTCTTTGTCTATAGCTGTGAGCGTTTCAATACAGTATTCTTAAACTATGCGCTACATTATTATTGTTTTGAAAAATATGTTGATCACCCATTATATAGATGTGATGTTGTTGTCGTCTTGTAAACTAGCCACACTGGAGTCGTCACTGGAATTTTCTTCACTGGCCGGTGATTCGATGCGATTTATTATTCTCCGGATTCGATGTTTGAGGTTTTTATCTTCAATAGATTTTCCCACTTCTTTAAGGATAACACCTAGATTGTCAAGATCGTATTTATGTTTCAGTGCTATTTCTATGCAGGTTTGAATATACGATTCATGAAGAAATTGGATTAACTTTGAAAAGTCAATTGAAACGGCAGTGGGGTTTTCTTCAAAAAGTTTTATCGCTGGAGCTAGTTGCATCGAAATTTTTTCAACCGAAGGTTGTGTTATTTTGGCTTTCTTTTTACGATTGGAAATTTTTGGAGTTCCCTCTACTTTGCTGTCTAGGCTGGAAGTTGTGCTTGTAGTTGATCGGAGCCGTTTAGGAGGTGGCATGAGTCCGGTAGTAGGTTCATTTTCGTTCTGGTTTTGCGTATCTCTGCTATCCGAGTTTGATGTAATTTTCTTAGAATCGTTGTTGATGAGTTCTATTGGTGTATTGTGTTGTGATTTTTCGATTTGTCGATCTGTCAGTTCGATAACTCTATTCTTTTGTATATCTTCTTCTGTATGCGCCATTTGTGTAGCTGAATTTTTACAGTCTTTCGCTAGATGCCCTTCTTCTTTACATATAAAGCATGTGAGCTTCTCAGCAGAAACATAGATATAATATTCCACATTTTCATGTTCAATCTTTATTGACGGAGGCAGTTTTTCAATATCGTCTTGATCAATGTAAGTTTGCCTTCTAAAACTTAGAAGGTGTGTATATCCGTCGTCGTGTAGACCGCTTTTTATCTTCACTATAGGGCCTTTCAGATTAATATTGCATTCAGATAGTGCGGCTTCAATTAAGCTATCGGGAATGATTGGCTGAGCATTTGATATTATTATCCGCTCTGTTTTAGAGACTAGCGGTCTGATAACTAGTGAAACGTTGTTTACCTTGATACGGCTGTGTGTCTTGATTAATTGATCGGCTGTCTCGGGTGAGTTTAGGTATATACATATTCTTCCATGTGATATTCTCGAAATGTATGCCATATTGCTGGGGCCGATAATTCCTCCTACAGCGAGTGCATAGTCTCTTATGGTGAGACCGTCCACTGAATCAATTACGATGGCTTGTTCTCGAGTAGGTGGTTTTTCATATTGAGCAGCTTGGGCGTACGATACCGTTTGACTGTTGATGGGGCTTTTCATGTTTTTGTTACGTTGAGTATGAATGTTTTTGTTGCCAAAAGCATTCATGATTTTTACTTTTTTTTCCAATGGGGATACAGTCAACTGTATCCCCTACAATTATTTCACAGTTTATGACACTCGTTAGCTATGCTGTTTCCTTTGGATTAGACTCCGAGCACAAACATAGGCGAGCACACTCGTGTTTGGAAACACGTCTTACCTTGTCGAAGGTTCGATCAAGACTCCTATAATACATAATACTCCGCAAAAAGAATTAAAATCCTCAAAAAAAACTTTTTCAAAAAGAAGGAAAAATGTTTCGTCAAGCATGTAGCAGAATTAGTTTATTCCTTATATTCCTTATGTTTAGTTTCATAATTATTCTTATCGAATCATATTTTTCACATCTATTACTTATATATACATGTTAGCAACGAGAGTGCGAATGAAGCGGAGTCCCAACATCTGCTCGGCACACCCGACCATAAAAGTACCGAGGCGGGTCGCGATCGGTCGGAAAACATCCTGCGCCCGATCATAAAACGATTGAGACGGGCCGCGATCAGGTAAGCCCCAAAATTACAACGGGTCAGCAGCCGGGCGGCAATTAACTCGAAGCAGCAGCCGGGCGGCAATTAACTCGAAGCAGCAGCCGGGCGGCAATTAACTCGAAGCAGCAGCCGGGCGGCAATTAACTAAGACACCCGCGCGCCGGATTATCTTGTGCATTGTTTCGTGCACGTTCTGGGTCCACAAAAAGAGGCTCTCGCGACATACCAAACCGTCGCCACGCATTCGGCATCCAGATGTTCCGGGTTATAAAATCCGATTGACGCTAAATCCGATTCGTTACTTAGTTAAACGCCCCCGCGACCGATTTCACCAATCGGAAAAGTCCAACTCCGAAAATGGGGCTAGACTTGAAACTCAGCGCATCTCCGGGTCCTCTCGCACTCTCGAGAAAAAGCAGATCAGCGTCGTCCTCTGAACAGAGCGCACATATCCTTGCGAAAAAGAGCAATACTTGTTTGATTGTGTATCTTTGCGTCCATATATCTTTTATCAATATTGTAATTTAACTTGTGTATTATCCAGAGTTTTTAATAGTATTAAAGTTTATATATCCAAATATTTGTATTGAAATTTAATAATATCATCCAATAGTTACTCGAAATTAAGTTTGCGAGTGACAGTACGAGCAAACAACTGCAGTACAAAACATCTTAAAAAAATTGAAATATATAATAGACATATGAGTTGAGTTATTATTTCATCAGTATTCATTCTGATTAGTTCTCAAATTATTGGAGTATTATGAATTCTTATCACAGTTTACTTACTATAGGAGACGTTGTGAAGTTTGAGTAACCAATCACGAAAAAACTTACCGGAATGCTTTTTGGGTACCTCATCAATTATTTGAAAAACTAATGACGAACCAAATGGACGCCACTTGTCAGGATCGTTTATCTTCAAATACTTTCTTAAACTTTATGGTATACGTGATCATAAACGCTCATTTTACGCATCGATTTTCGTGCCTTGAATGCGATTTTACGCGCCATGCTTTTGCTCAATTATTATAGCACTAGTGCGCAAAATCAGATTTTACGCACTCTAATCGATGCGTAAAATTCGCATTTGATCACTATGCCATAAAATATAGTATGCAATTCGTGAAATACGATTCCACGCACTCGTGTGACCATCTAGCCCTCGTTCGCCGGCTTCGCCGACGACTCGTGCCAGCTTGTCACACTGGTGCGTAAAATCGCATTTAACGCACTAGTTGCATAAGATACTATTATATGATACTCCTCATCACCTGATTATTTTAAATTCATATAGTTGCACAACCTCTCCTTGATCGTTGGATTTATCTCAAATATAATCTTTTATTGTAATTGCAAGTTCAGCTAATCCTTTGATCCATATAGACTTCATATATTCTTCTATTATTAATACTTTCATTGTCTTCCAGAGAGACAAATATATGGGACGTTCCACGTCAAGTGAGCAGGTGAAAATTTTGTTCGCTATTCTGCACTGACAAATTGATTGGTATCCATCACCAGAATACTCAGAAATTTTTTCAGATTCTTAGATTCATGTATGTCGAAGTTGTACATGATCTTAAAATCTGAATTTTCAAAAATTTGACTCTTTTCCCAATTTTTAGAGCCCAAATAATCATGTATATTATGTGAAAATGAAAGAAAATGGGAACAAAAGTTATGCTGAATACTGCAAAGATTAAAAAAATTGTATGACACCAGAATGGTCCATCCGGATAGGCTACTCAATTAAACATGTTTGAACCAGTTTGGCTATGTTCGCCCACTTATTTTTGACCTTTCAAGCTATACGTACATACCTCTGTTCGATAGCTTGAAAATGGTTTCATACATTTTTTGGAGAAATTCCAATATCTCCTGCAGTTAATTTCTCAAATCTGCAATATCAGAATGCATTACTTGTCCCTGTTGGAAAAAATCGACTGGATTTCTAGCTGGATTTGCACTGGATTCCAGCTGGATTTAAGCTGGATTCTAGCTGGATTTTGACTGGATTCCAGCTGGATTTGGGCTGGATTCCAGCTGGAAACGAAAAATCCAGGTGAAGTGATGCAGGGAAAATCCAGTGAGTTTCCCGAATAATCCAGCTGGATCCAGCTGGATTTTACTAGAAATTAGAATTAGGGTTATATCGTTATTATAGATCCAGCAGATTTTCCGGATAATCCAGCTGGATTTTTCGACAATCCAGCTGGATTTTTTCGGTTCTAGAACAGCGGGCTACGGGGGCGAATTCAGCTGGATTATGAACGAATCCGGCTGGATTTTTCGGTTCTAGAACAGCGGGCTACGGTGGCGAATCCAGCTGGATTATGAACGAATCCAGCTGGATTTTTCGACAATCCAGCTGGATTGTTCGTGGGAGCAGCGGGCTACGGCGGCGAATCCAGCTGAATTATGAAAGGATCCTGCTGGATTTTTCGATAGTCCAGCTGGATTTCTTCGGTACTAGAACAGCGGGCTACGGCGGCGAATCCAGCTGGATTGTCGAAAAATCCAGCTGGATTCGTTCATAATCCAGCTGGATTCGCCGCCGTAGCCCGCTGTTCTAGAACCGAAAAAATCCAGCTGGATTGTCGAAAAGTCCAGCTGGATTTTTTCATAATCCAGCTGTATTCGACACCGTAGCTCGGTGCTCTCAAACCGAAAAAATCCAGCTGGATTTTCGAAAAATCCAGCAGGATTCTTTCATAATCCAGCTGGATTCGACGCCGTAGCCCGCTGCTCCTAAACCGGAAAATCCAGCTGGAATGTCGAAAAATCCAGCTGAATTCGTTCATAATCTGGCTGGATTCGACGCCGTAGCTCGGTGCTCTCAAACCGAAAAAATCCAGCTGGATTTTTTGACAATCCAGCTGGATTATCCGGAAAATCTGCTGGATCTATAATAACGATATAACCCTAATTCTAGTAAAATCCAGCTGGATTATCTCAGGATCCAGCTGGATTATTCGGGAAACTCACTGGATTTTCCCTGCATCACTTCACCTGGATTTTTCGTTTCCAGCTGGAATCCAGTCAAAATCCAGCTAGAATCCAGCGTAAATCCAGCTGGAATCCAGTGCAAATTCAGCTGGAAGTCCATTCGATTTTTTTCAACAGGGGTTAGTTTCAACATATGAGGTCCACGATGAAGCTCACAGTGAGGATATCATGCCTTTGGGTGCTCAATCTCAGCTAAACTCTACAGATATGTTTCCTGACACTGAAGGAAGCTACCGGTAGAGTTTGGTGTTCCACCGCTACCTTGGTCTAGAGCTTTATATGACTTTAGCCTGAGGCAACTATATATATAGAAAAATACATATCTGCCTTGATTTGTCTGAAATTCACAGAATTCTTATAATTTCATCAAGAAAATGATGTATTTCACTTTCTTTGGTTCTACTAATGAATATAAACTTATGAAATGGACTTATATTTTGTAAACAGCTATTGACGGATTGTCTCAAATCACACTCCTGGTTAATGTTAGCCAATTTCATGTGTAAATAACTTGCAATGTGATTTGAGACCACCCGTCAACAGCTGTTCACAGAATATAACTGAAACCATAAGTTAATATTCATTCATAGTTACAAACAAAGTGGAATACACCATATTCTCAACGATATTTCTGAAATTATGTGAATTTCAGACAAATCAAGGCAGATATGTATATCTATATATAGCTGTCTCAGTCTAAAGTCATAAGAAGCTCTATAACAAGGCAGCGCTGGAACTCTAAACTCTACCGGTAGCTTCCTTTAGTGTCAGGGAACATATCTGTAGAGTTTGGCTGAGATTGATGACCCGAGGGCATGATATCCTCACTGTGAGCTTCATCGTGGACCTAATATATTGAAACTAACAAGAAATGCATTCTGATATTGCAAATTTAGAAAATTAACTGCAGGAGATATTGGGATTTCTCCAAAAAATGTATGAGACCATTTTCAAGCTATCGAACAGAGGTATGTACGTATAGCTTGAAAGGTGAACTATCCGGATGGACCATTCTGGTGTCATACAATTTTTTTTAATAATCTTTGCAGTATTCAGCATAACTTTTGTTCCCATTTTTTTTTCATTTTCACATAATATACATGATTATTTGGGCTCTAAAAATTGGGAAAAAAGTCAAATTTTTGAAAATTCAGATTTTAAGATCATGTACAACTTCGACATACATGCATCTAAGAATCTGAAAAAATTTCTGAGTATTCTGGTGATGGATACCAATCAATTTGTCAATGCAGAATAGCGAACAAAATTTTCAACTGCTCACTTGACGTGGAACGTCCCATATATATATAAGGTAGGTGTACCCAATATGCACCATCCTTTGTATTTCATATATACGCGCGTCTAGAGCATCGCCGCGGCACAGGAACTTGTCGGCAATACTAAATAATGAAGAAAGAAAACATTTTCCCCGATCGGGAACCTTCACACCAACTTGTTAGAGCTCGTTCTCTCCATTTTTTCATCAATTTTGATTCTCGATCTAATTTTGCTCAGGTAAGTGCGAATTTTTTCAATACCCTTAAACTGGGCCAAAAAAATCGAACGACATATCAATAGCTCTTCGTTATTTTAATCAAATGTACCCAATATGCGCCACCCCTATTTTCTTGTTCTAACTGCTACAATCAACCCATTGATGGTAAATATCCGCCAAATATGGTCGAAAGAAAATTCATTTCAAGCTCTGGAGCAGGTCAAGAAAGGTGAGATATCGCAAAGGATGGCTTCGACTATATATAAGATACCTCGTCGAATATTTCAACTATATGTCAAACAAAGCATATCTGAAAAAGGAAAATGAGTCGACCATATGCGTTAACGACAGTACAGAACGAAGAATTGTGTAGTCGAATTAAAAGCTTAGCAGATATTGGCTATCCTATAACGAGAAAATTCGACGTTATGCGTTTACAAGTACTGTCTAGGAAAAAACATAAGACAACATTTTTTTACCTTCAAGACAATAGCTAGTCCCAAACGGCCTGGGACATTTTTAAAATTCAACTCTTCTATTTCAGTGAGAACATTTCAAATTATATTTGAAATTCCACTAAAAATAATGTTCATCAATTTGAGAGGTTAATATTGTAATCAAATGTTGCATAAGTTAATTTTGTTGATTCAAAAACAACGTTTTTTCATGAATTTTAACTGAAAACTTGATTCGATTTAGGTTGTTAAAAGTTCATATAGTCTCTGTAATATGGTTTAATCAAAGACAAAATGTATTTTCCAATAAAATAATATCAGAAATATACTCTCTCATTTGCATTTTATTTATTTCAGATATGCTACATGCGACAAACTGGATGAAGATAAGTATGTTTAAGGTGGCGCCATATTGGGTACACTCAAAACTTTTTTTTCAAAACGCTGTATCTTAGCGTGAAACTGTTCAAATCGAATGAGACTTAGCTCATTTTGAAGGTATTAAGTAGACCTTTCATTTGACACCAATTGCGTTTGACGCGGTGTAGTGACCTTTCTCGCTTAGGTGGCGCATATTGGGTAAAGGTACCTTATATATTATATGCATGGAAATATATTCTCCTAATCGTGGGCACTCGCGAGCACTCATGAACACTTACGGGTACTCGCGAAAATACTTGCGGACACTTGCAAACATACTCGGACACTTCTCAATATACGAAATATTACTCACCCAATATATTTGCTCATTGTGATATTGGTCGGCCTCCTCGTCCTCGAACGGCTTTGACGATGATGGCACTTACGTTGATTTGGCGTCGGCAGCTTGGCGGGCTCCTCAAGCGCTGTGAATTTAATGTCGATCTGTGTATGGAATATGAACTCCTGGACACCTGAGAAATTGCTGAAAATGTGCTACTGTTACTGTACTGCACTAACAAGGGGACACGTCAGTCTCCGGGTCCTGTATTTTTACCAAACCTGTTTTAATGTGCTCTATACCACATACGTATAGACCCATTTCAGGGATTTCAACTAATGGGGCCTCCTGTTGGAATTATGGATACATCAAGTTTCAGAAAATACTGATATCCTATGTTTTTTCACATTTATGACATTGCTCGCTGACTTATCGAGTGAGCTTACCTAAGCTTCTGTACACATTGTTCACGCCAGAATCATGAATCCTACATGCTCCCCGACTATCGATAGCATTTTCACTCTTTATCATCATTTAATTTGTCACTAGTTCACATGTTATCTGAAATTCAGTAGTATACGATAAATAGATTATTCAGCTACAGCAGTCCAAAACTCATCATCAACATGTCTCTCTCATTGTACATTACTCTTAATTGATATGTTGCATCAGCGCACACGTCTCAACATTACGAATAATGGTATTTGATCACACGCATTACTGAATGCACTTCCAATAAGCGAATTTATAATAAATTATAAATTCGCTTATTGGAACTGATTTATTTATAATAAATCAGTTGACGAACAATCATTTATTTTCTTATATTACATAGGATAAAACAAATTGTGTATACATAATGGATAAATATATATTGATTCTAATCTGAAATTCATATAAATTTCTAGAACTGAAATATATTTCTCTACTTTGTATACACAATTTGTTATGTCCTAAGTAATATAAGGAAATAGATTAATTTTAATGTTGAATTTTCTGAAAACAGTAATGAATGATTGTTCATCAACTGATTTAAGGGCTTGGAAGTTCATTCAGTAATGCGTGTGATCAAACACCACTATTTGTAATGTTGAGGAGTGTGCCCTGATGAAACATATGAATTGAGAGTACTGTACCATTAGTGAGACATGTTGATGATCAGTTTCAGACAGCTAAGGTAGCTGAATAATCTATTTATCGTATACTACTGAATTTCAGATAACATGTGAACTAGTGACAAATTAGATGTTGATAAGGAGTGAAAATACTATCGATAGTAGGGGAGCGTGTAAAATTCATGATTCTAGTGTGAACAATGCGTATAGAAGCCTAGGTAAGTTCACTCGATGAGTCAGCGAGCAATGTCATAAATGTGAAAAAACCTAGAGATATCAGTATATTCTGAAACTTGATGTATCCATAACTCCAACAGGAGGCCCCATTAGTCAAAATCCCTGAAATGGGTCTATACGTATGTGGTATAGAGTACATTTAAACAGGTTTGGTAAAAATACAGGACCCGGAGACTGTGGTGTCCCCTTGTTAGTTCTGGTCGACCTGGAGCTACTTCTGCTGGCGGATATACGCTGCAAAGATCTTGATTGCGAACCACTTCGGAAACGAATATTAGGTGATGATTCGCAAGTTGACCAAGTATCCGGCGTGTTGCTTCTCAACCTCACTGGACTATACACTGAACATGGAATGTCGTTCAGCGGATAATACTTCACCTCGGGTTCAATTGGAGACAGAAGGGCTAGCAACTCTTCGTCACTCAATATCTGAGTCGACGATGCTGACTACTGGTTGAGATGGTCCATCTCTGGAGGTCAGGAGCAGACTGCTTTGAAGGGCGTCTTGTCTTCAACTCATTGGTTTTCCAGCGGTGCGTGCTACCACCCCAATACGCTGTAAACTCTCAGGAAAACTAACGGAATATATTGTTAGACCTACTCGGACACTAACGAAAAAATTCACACAGTGTGCCAGGAGCTCCATAGCTTATCTACTGAAGTGTTATACGCGGCAGATCCGCCTCGAGACGGCTCGAGAGAAGACTGGTACGTGGTACTGGACGAGCAGGGTCAGATCGACTGATTTTACCAGCCGGCGAGACTGGTAAAACCTGCCGGAGCATCTGGTAAAACTAGCCGGG
Source organism: Aphelinus atriplicis (assembly GCA_020882685.1). Lineage (NCBI taxonomy): Eukaryota > Metazoa > Arthropoda > Insecta > Hymenoptera > Aphelinidae > Aphelinus > Aphelinus atriplicis. The sequence continues at coordinate 341,195 of JAJGQD010000020.1, read as the reverse complement.
ACAACTGGTAAAACCAGCTAGATCGACAGTTAAAACCAACAGGAACGCGTAGTAAATGCTGCTGGATTGCCCGGTAATACCCGTCAGGGTGCCTGGTAATATGAGCCGAGGTGCCTGGTAAAACTAGTCATTCTTCTGGTAAATCCAGCCGGTTTTTCATTCAAACGCCTGGTAACCAGTCTGGTTTTATCAGCCGGAAAACCAACTGGTATAACCCTCAGATTTTTTTCAACAGGGTTTAAGTCTCTGTTCACAAACTCCCTGCCGTTATCCGTCAGGAGGTACCGTGGAGCTTCTTATCGATAAAGATTTATTCCTCTGTATCTGTGGCAATCGCTTTGCCTTCTTTCTTCCTCATTGGCTGCAGCTCAATCTAAGGCGTGAACAGGTCCTGCAACATCAGCAGGTCTTTGTTCTGCCATGAGCTGAATGGGAAACCCCATCAAGTCCGTAGCTACTACTGCCCATGGACTCTCAATGTTCCTGGTTCCAATCAAGCCTTGCTGTGCTATCTGGGAAGTTTTGTACTTCTGGCACTTCGTGCATCACCGGACATACGCCCAGACTCCGTATACATCCCCGGCAAATAGTATTTCTTTGCTATTCGATCGTATATTTTCTCGATACTGAGATGCCCAGAGGAATACTCTCGATGAGCATCTGCCAGGACTTGGCTCCTTTTTTGAGAGGAACTACGAACCTTAAACTCCTTTAGGGAAGGCAATGGGGTTCAGCAATTAGTTCCGAAGATACTGGTATAGCATACCGCTTTCCACCCCCCAAATGCAATACTTTTTTAGGTCTTCCTGCACTTGATGGATTCGCTCCGAATAATAGGGATCACTAAGTGCTTCGGACGTGGTTCCCTCGGCCGGTTCATTCTCATACAAATGTGCGAGTGCGTCCGGCGCGGAGTGGAGCGTGCCCCTTCGGTGTATTACATAGGAATAACACGTCTGCATTTCCAAAGCCCACCGCCCAAGGCGGTTCGTCGGATCTCTCAGGTTCTTTGACCAGAGTAATGCGCTGTGGTCGGGAATCGTGGTGAACCTATATCCCTGTATGTACGGGCGGAGCTCCCTCATAGCAATCAAGAGAGCCAGACACTCCCGCTCTGTTATTGTATAGCTCCTCTCCGATGAATCCAACTCGTGACTTAGTATATAGGATGTTTGCCATTCTCGGCTTCCTATGTTATAACAACTCCTATAGCATAACTACTGGCGTCGCAATAAATCGTAAGAAATTTCGTGAAGAGCGTCGATCTCTTCGACGACGTTCTCCTAGAAAGCAAGCCTGACCTTTTCTTCCAGCACTCGATCGAACCGCGGGTGCTAGAAGATTTTGTCGATCTCCGTTGCCGAGAGACCAAGATCGGCCATCTCGGCGCGCACGAGGCGCTCCACCTCTTCGGCCTTCTTGGCTGACCAGCCCAACATGAACTCGCGGCACGCGGCCGACCGCTCCCGGTCCACCTCGACCGCCCAGTTGCGCACCAATAAGGCCGGACTCTGGGAAGGAACCTCCTCGTCCACTTGCATGGGGCTATGCGCCCCGTCGTTCAATTCTCCGTCGTAGCTCATACTGAATCTCTGAAAAAGCCCCCCCCCAAAAAACGCGTTCAAAGGAAACAAAAAAAAAAACAATTAGCAATACATTTGAACGGTCTTTGACGTTCGGGGGGTTATCCATTGCGTTAGCTCGCTGACAGGCGCCTTCGCGTTCCGTTTGCTCCGGCCCGTATCCAGGATATACGTGAGCGGCGATAATTTTTCCGCGATCCGATATGGTCCCGTTCGTTTGGGAGCTAACTTACAGTTCCCCTTGTCTGTGCTGGAGAGTATGTGTTCTAACCGCGCTACCATATCTTCTACAATAAACTCCGCGTGCTTCCTCCTTCTGTTATATTGCTTCCCCTAGACTTTGAATACGTGCTTAATTACATAGTCACGCAATGCTTCCGATCACTATGCTCGTTTATTACATTCAACGAAGCCACTCCCGTCTCGTCACAAAATACACGCGATAGAGCATCGGGCACTTGATCAAGTTCGCCCTTTCTGTAGGTTATCGAGAAATTCCACTTTTGTAGTTCAATAACCCATCTGGTCAACCGATTCGTCAGATTTTTCAATGAACTACATTGAAAAATTGATTTTTCACTGAAACGCGGAATGATGAGTTATGACGTGAAATTCCTTCTGAGTTCTGAGGGCGTGAACGCGTGGCTGATGAACACGATCGGGCGATTGCTAACCTAGTGCTCTTGAGACAACACTGCGCCCAACGCGTAATTACTGCATTGCACTGGATCGTGAAGGGCTTTGAAAAATCCGGTCTGGCTAACACTGGTGCTTCTGTGAGAGCTTTTCACGAGCTCGCAAACGACGCATTCTTTTCTCCTCCCCATTCAAAACTCACCTCTGTTCTAAATAATTTGAGCAACGACACTTTTAACTCCCCGTCGTTCATAATAAATCGCGCGTACCATCTAATCATGCCTAGAAATCTTTTCAGCTGTTCCACGTTCTTTGGCGCCGGGTACTGGAGAACCGGTGCGACTTTCACCAGGTCCAGTCGCAGGTCATCCGCGTCGAGCAAAAGTTTCAAGTATTTGATCGTGAGCCCAGAAACCATCCACTTGAATCGCCAAACACCCAATCCGTGTACTGCAAATGCCGTGTACTTGCGACAATTTTTCTCCAACATCATCCGGTAGTACGCTGATTTCAGATCTATTTCCGTGATACATCGCGCTCTCAGTTTTTTTATCTAAAAAAAGCTCGATACTGGGGATAGGATACGCGTCTCGTTTGGTTACTTTGTTCACATCTCGATAATTTATGCAAAATCGTGACGACCTATCCCCTTTCTTGACAATGACTGGCATGCTGCACCAATCCCTGCCCGATCGTTCGATAACTCCTTGCTCAAACATTTTCTGAACTCCGGCTTTCGCAATCCCTTACACCGCTCCTGTCATCCTTCGCAATTTCTGTCTGATCGGCAGGCCCCTTATCTGTCTACTTATTCTGGCAGAGATTCCTCGATTAGTCGTTCAATCTTTTTTCGATCATCGCCGTTCACCGCTGAAATTCCGGCGCACTCTGCGTATACATAATCGTCAGAGTGCACTCCAGTTGAGGCGTTCAAAAATCTCCTCCATTTTCCTTCACCAACTCTCCACGACTTGATTTCATCGTCTTTCTTGTATTCGAACAACTTTACAAAATCCTTCCCGATAAACACATCGTATTCCAGATTATGTGCGGCTAATACTTCTATTATTCGGACGGTTTCATCCACATCGAACTTCAACTTTAGTTTGCCCGCGACGTTCATTCTCTCTTTGTTCGTATTGTACACCGCTGTGGTTGTCGGTATCAACCTGACCTTGTGTTGCTACGGTGTCGTACAATGCTTTCAACAGTTTCCCCCTGATCACGATGCCCAAGTAATTCCGATCGTCGCCCACAACTCTGTTGATAGTGATCTTGGCCGGATCACCCGAGTCATCAGTGCCCGTATTTTCCGTCGTGTTCCCTTGGACAAGGTGGGCGCACACAGCATCGTTACCGGGCGCGATTGTGTGCTGGCCACCTATAACCTCGGTACTTTCGACCGTGTTAACCCCACTGAACCAGTGTTCCAGCAAAGAGCGTTTTGCTCTTTGTGATTCCCGCAACTGGTTCGTCTTCTCGACCTCAAAGTCGATCTCATCCTCGTCGGAATTTGCTGCGTTTCTCAGACGCTTTTTGATCAGTAATTTCTCATACGCTTCCGTAGCCTACAGTCTGCGCCCGTTGAATGCTGATCGAAACTTACTCATTTCTGATCCCTCTGGATTAGGTACTCTCAAGTACATTTATCCCTCTTGTTGTTCCAACACTGGGTGCAGCATCACTGCCGCTGGGAACGTCGTTCACATTTACGCTACTTTCACTCGACACACTCTGCGGTATTTCCCGGTCTTCCGTTTGTTATCCGTTAACAGTATTAACTGCTGGTTTTTGGCTACGGCTCCAGGGCTCGTTCCCGCTCTCACTTATACACTCGTCGTTCAGTTTTGCAGGAACCTTCTGACTCGGCTCCGCGCTGTGATCAGCTTGAGGCGCACTTCTGGTTTCTCTTCCCTAATCTTTACTGATAATTCTGTCGTCTTTTTGGACGACGTTACACGTTACGACCCTACTCGACCCGAGTATTTAGTAATTCCTCGGCAGAGCTCGCGAGTCAGATTCGTCAATCTGTTCCCGAGTTTTCGCCGATTTCTCAACCGCTCGTTCTTTCGTGCCGTCTCCTCGACTCGTTACATTCATAGACTTGTTTTTCTAGTTTCGACTCCCGGTGTTCTGCATACCTGGCAATGAAGCGACCCCTGAACCTTCTTCGGACAATTGCGCGAGTAGTGTCCCGTCTCGTTGCAATTGTGGCAGACGTTCGTTCTGCAATCTGCTGCCCTGTATCCCGGCTTCTGGTAGGAGCAGCTCACTCCCACAAACGTGTTACTAGGGCCAACTATGGGCCCGTTCGCATTTCTTGTTCACGTTCCCTGTGTTGACATTGGAACTTCCTGAATGTTGTGGCGGCCCCGATTGGCCGCTATTCTGTTGCGCTCGTTCGTTTTGTCGGTCTTCCATCAGTTTGATTAGCAGCTGCTCAGCTCGCTTATCTCTGATTTGGCCGTTCATTCGTTTGTCATCGCAGCGACTTCTGCTTTCTCTCCCGTACCCTTTCTACTCTTCTGAGATTTCTTCCCTTTCCTCTTCTCTAAAGAACTCTCCTCGTTACCAAGCCTGTTTTCAGATTTCCGGGTCACCGATATTGATCTCACTTTTTTGTTTCAACCACAGTTTTTAATCATGCATTGTTTTGATGCATCCGTGACTCATTTGTAATGAGCTGCGCTCCAGTGTACTCGTTCTCACGTTTACAATCGGCGATATTATAGGTTCCGCGTTGAGGTCGTTCTCGTCCGACTTTGACAACGTTAGCGCGTTATTAAGATCGTTCTTGTCCGACTCTGACAACGTTAGCGCGCTATTAAGGTCGTTCGTGCTCGGTGCTACCGTCTCCGATACGCGAGTATCCGACCTGCGTACATTGATCTTCCATCGCTCTCTCTGGTCGATACGCGTGCTCGTTCTCAAGTTTGACTTGCTATTCTTGTCTTCGGCATTGGTACCTTCCCGAGTGCCGATCGATTTTCCAGAATGAATTTTTTTATCGCCGGTATCATTGCTACTCTTTCTGGTAGCTTAAGGTAATCGAGGATTTTCGTCGTTTTTTTACTCGTTTCATCCGTACCCGTATCCTCCATATTCTCGCTTTCGTTTTCGTCGTTGTCGCTTACCATCGTTCGTTCTACTTCGGGTAGCGCACAGTCCTACTCATCATCCTTGAACCACGGCACACCTTCAACTTTCGCTTGCTCCATCTCCCATCTCAGCAACCGTGCTGCGATCTCCAGTTTTTCTAGTTTCCTTCGAACTGTTTCTTTGTTCATTTCACTTATTGCTCTGTGCCGTTCGTTCCAGTTATCTACCTCCATCAACTCTTCAATGGCCTATTTGTACAATTTCATTGCACCGTGTGACATATCAACTAGTTAATTGATTATCAACCTTTAGATTGCCGGGATTTGGAAGAGCATATTGCCCTCAGAAAACTGGTATTAAAGGTATCTCATATCAATGATTGATCATACACAAAGTGTAGATCATGAGGTGCGTCAATATATTGATTCTCCGGCAGTCTTAAGGTTAAAGAAAATTTAAATAAATCCGATCTCTCAACACGCGTAGTAACACACTGAACAAATCGAGTCATAAAAAGAAACTGGAAGTAAACTGAAACAGAATTTATCTGACTTTACTTCCAAAGTATATATCAAACGAACCAATAGACAAGATAGACAAGATTATTTGGGCTCTCAAAATTGGGAAAAAAGTCAAATTTTGAATAATTCAGGTTTTGAGTGCATGTACTAACTTCCACATACATGCACATAATAATCTGGGAAAATTTCTGAGTATTCTGAAGAGGGATACCAATCAATTCGTCAATGCAGAATTGCGAACAAAAATTTGACCATGCTCACTTGAGGTGGAACGTCCCATATATGGTCCAGAACGCCAAAAAAGTAAACATGCTCTTGCTTCCCGCGTAGAAATGAACCCATGGAAAAATTTTTGGGAGTAAATTGTTAATGTATAATAAGAAAGAACATGGGAAAACTATTAGCCGTGTCCCATAGATTCCACGAAAAGTACTGCCGATTTTATCAAACTCAAAGAAGATAAGACAAGACATATCAGAATTTATGCCATGATTTTCTATAATTTAATTGATTTTACATGGGCAAATGGTGATTGAGGATGACGATGTCGGCGTGTCGACAGAAGTTTCATTTGAATGAGTAAGGATACACCATAATACCCAATAATGTCCAGGTGGCTAGGATCACCGATGCCCTTATCTCGAGAGTGCGCTCCTCGTATTTCAACTTGGAAAAGCTGACCCTGGACTCGAACGATGTCCAGGTGTACAGGGTACCCGATGACGGTGTTCCAAGGGTGCGTTCCTGGAATTTTAGCTTTAAGTAAATGACCCTGGACCCGAAAGATGTCCAGGTAGTCAGGATCCTCGATGACGGTGTTCCAATGGTGCGCTCCTGGTATTTTTGGTTGGAGTACCTGATCCTAAAGCCGAACAATGTCCATGTAGTCAGAGTACCCAATGACGGAGTTCCAAGGGTGCGCTCCTGGTAGTTTTGGTTGGAATACCTGACCCTAGACCAGAACAATGTCCAGGTGGTCAGGGTACCCAATGACGGTGTTCCAAGGGTGCATTCCTGGAATTTTTGCTTGAAATAAATGACCTTGGACCCGAACAATGTCAAGGTGGTCAGGATACCCAATGACGGTGTTCCAAGGGTGCGTTCCTGGAATTTTTGCTTGAAATAAATGACCTTGGACCCGAACGATGTCCAGGTAGTCAGAGTACCCAATGACGGTGTTAAAAGGGTGCGCTCCTGGTATTTTTGGTTGAAGTAGCTTACCCTGAACTCAAACGATGTCCAGGCAGTCAGGGTATCCGATGATGGTGTTCCAAGAGTGCGCTCCTGGTATTTTTAGTTGAAGTAGCTTACCCTGGACAAACAAAAATACTAGGAGCTCACCCTTGAAACACTATCGGGTCCACGGCCGGTTTCCCCAAGCGAAGATACCAGGAGAGCAACCCTTGGAACATCGTCATCGGTAACCCTGATTTCCTGGACAACATTCGGGTCCAGGGTCAATTTCTCCAAGTCAAAATACCAGGAGCGCACCCTCAGGACACTTCATCGGTGACCCTAGGTACCTGGACAGCATCGGGGATTAGGGTATATCCTTGTTCAAATAAAACTAGTCAACACGCCGACTTCGACATCCTCAGCTACCATTTACCTATGTAAAATTAATCATAAAAAAACATGGGATGAATTTGGATGTGTCTTGTCTTATATTAAGATAATAAATTCATTGATTCCTCCTGATTACTTATATTTTTTTAATGTAACGCTCATGCATACATACAAATATTATGGAAAAATATCTACTGAATCTTATTACTGACGCTTGCCACTGGCTCATGCCCATTAATAATCAAAATTATTCATAACAATAGTAGAGGACACGAGAGAGTGCAATCTCGCCCGGCACTGATGCTGGGCGAGTTCTCACAGTCGTTGTGGTTCTAGGATTCGGGTGGTGATTGGGGTCACAGAGAACGCTCGCGTAATGAAATAAGAGTTTATTCACAAGCAGAGGGGTACATGATGTTAGGGAGGGACGCGGCGCGGTCGAGTGAGAGAGAGATTTAGATTTAGATTTAGATTTGTTTATTTTCCTGTACATTATGTTGTACAATTTTCTAATAGTAATATTTAATAGTAACATAGTAGTAGTATAATAGTAACAGTAAAAATAGTAAAAATAAGTAAAAATAAGTATCTTTAATGTGTATATAACTAGCGCGTTGCATTAAGGTCAGTACTTGAGACACTAAGAGCAGTGCTAGCTCTCCCCACGGTCGCAAGCAAGGAGATGAATGAAAAGGAGCTTTTTAAAAACGGTAATTGAGGAGGCATTTGTGATAATATAGGGAAGGGAGTTCCAGAGATACGATGCACTGACATGAAACGACTTACGGAGGAAATCCCTACGGCAAAAGGGGACAACCAGCTGCGGGCGATAACCCCCCCTGCAGGGGCGAGTGCTAGTGTTAATAAGAAAATACTCAGCGAGATACTCAGGGCAGCCGTATCTAAGTATTTTAAACACTAAGCAGGCCCTGAAGTAGTCACGCCGAGTAGCTGTCCTAAGCCAGCCAAGCTCCCTCCTGTAGGGGGAGATATGCTCACTCCTCCTAACACCATAGACGTATCTTATCCCAGTGTTGATAAGTCGCTCGAGGACTAGGTTGCGTTCCTCAGACAGATCGCAGTATACGACCGAGCAGTAGTCGATGATGGGGAAAAGGAGCGATTTAATGAGATGAGTTCTGAGCTGTTGATTAGTACTCCTCCGGAATTTGTGCAGGCGGTACATAAGAGAGTGGGCTCTGCTGCAGATTGAAGCAATATGCTCCTTCCACGAGAAAGTGGAGTCAAGAATCACTCTCAAGCTCTTCACCGAGGACTCAAGTGGTATTGCGGAACCATCAATTACCAGACAGTGAGACGCCTCGGTAGGAATGCGAGCAACGAAGGGCTCACTACCAAAGACAATTGCCTTGGTTTTAGAGCTATTGAGAAGGAGCTTGTTACTCCTCGCCCAGTGAACAATCCTGGCAGCAGTCTCATTTAGCAGATGTAGCGCACGTATTAGGTCGTCTATGTAACAGTGTATGTAGATCTGTAGGTCGTCTGCGTACAGTATGTGATGCACATCAGGCCCAAAGCATTGCGAAACGTCACTAATATAGAGGGCAAACAGGAGAGGGCCCAAGACAGAGCCCTAGGGGACTCCCCTATTAAGGCCGCAAAAACCAGTGAACGTTCCGTCATCACGTTTAACACACTGCTCTCTCCCCGTCAGATATGAAGCAATCCACTGTAGTGTGGGCAGCGAGAAGCCAAGTTTAGCAAGCTTGCGAAGCAGTGTGGCGTGGCAGACCGTGTCAAATGCCTTGCTAAAGTCAAACAGGAGAAGAGCAGTGAGCCTTTGCGCCTCTTTTGCCCGACGTACATCATCAGTGAGTCTGAGTAGGGCAGTCTGAGTGCTGTGTCCCTTTCTGAAGCCCGTCTGACGCCCATCCATTAAGCCCTTGGTATCAACATAAGCAATAATCTGATTGAAGACAAGCCTCTCAAGGACTTTTGAGAGGAAATTAAGCAAGGAGATAGGGCGAAAATCACCCAGAGACCTCGGAGAGGGAATTTTGTTAAGGGCAAGGACTACGGCCCTTTTCCAGGATGAGGGAAAACAGGACTGTCGGAGGGAGCTATTGAAGATATCTACAAGGACAGGGGTGATGACAGGAAGTGCCTTGGCAATGAAGCTCTGAGGAAGACCATCAACCCCCACAGACTGGGATCGCGACTGTGCGATGGCCAGCTTTACCTCGTTAGCGGTAACATCCGCGAACAGAAACCCGGGATCCCCAGAGGGATCCACGCGCAGGAGGTCAAGGGTATCGTCTAGATTCTGAGCTGAAGGATCACTGGCGATCCGTGCAAAGTGGGAGTTGATCTCCTCCTCCTTGAACCCGCCAAGAGTGTTAGTAGACTGGGGAACCAATCCCAGGTGTCTAAGTTCCCGCCATATCTCCTTACTGTCAGACAGGCCCTCTAGTCTAGTTTTATAGAAGTCAAGTTTAGCATTTTTGATGCTAACATGGAGAAGGTCACGAGCCGTACGGTAGGCGTAGAGATCTGTATCAAGACGAGTTCTTTTAAACCGTCTGTCGTAGTCGAGACTGTTAAGGTGACTGTCGAACCAAGGCTGCTTTTTCCCATTGACCTTAAGGGTTCTGAGAGGAGCGAATTTGTCGACAGCCGCACGGAGGTGTTCATAGAGCCTGTCAATATCGTCATCAGTGGTACGGGCCACGCCCTCAAGCCACGACCAGTCACACACAGTAAGGAAGTCACAGAGTTCATTAGATTCAACCTTTTTGAAGTTCCTGTAAGTAAAAGTGCGTTCCTCTGGCCTTCCCACCTTCATGTCAATGGTCGCAGTGATGAGATCATGGCCGTCGATGAAAGGTGTCTCAGTCTTCCAATAATCAATTAGTGTGTCCATTTTATCAATTATGCAAAGATCGAGCCAGGTGTTTGCATTTCTGCGATGGAAAGTAGCGCCGTGAGGCACCAGGCTTAGTGACTGCTGTTCCAGGAAGTCACGAACGAAGAGGGCATCAGGTGAATCAGACAGCTGATTGGCATTAAAATCTCCTAGGAGAACCTTGGTGCTGTAGTCGGGTAGGTGAAGAGTGAGCTTGGGGATGAGGTCCGTTCCATCAAGGAAGGGAGCATGCGGCGGTCGATAGACCACACCAGCAAAGAATGTCTCAGTTGAGGAGTTGATCTCACAAAACAGAAACTCCGGAAGAGCCCTACCATCAGCCCAGACATGTGAGGAGGTGCAAAGCACCGTTGCAGTTAGCGATCGATGAATGTATAGCGCTACACCACCGCCCCGGGTACTGCGATCATGTCTGATCAGCGTGTAATCCTCAAGCATGACATCCGGGTCATTATTCAGCACACTGGGTCCAAGTTTGGTTTCAGATACGGCCATCAGATGAAACAAGGGCTGTGAACGCAGAAAACGCCTGACATCCTCAATGTGCGCTCTAATCGAGTTGGCATTGAAGTGACAGACGCGCAGATCATCCACGATCCCCGAGGGTCCCACCGGTGCCGTATATGGCAGTGCACGTAAATTAGGCGAGGAAGGAATAAAAGTGCAAGTGAGGGAGAGGTTGCACCGCTCTTGTACATTGGTATGTGGCGCAGTTACGACGCTAGGCGAGCTAAAAAAACGTCCAGATCCTCTGGAGTGCTCACAAGAACCGGCGCCTCACCCCGACGCCGAATGAAAATCTTACCATCCATGTGATAAACCGAGGGCCTCGGTGCCAGCGTTTTCGTTTTGTAATGCGCCAATTGATGGAGCTTAAATACATGAGATGGGAGAAATTCATTAACGTTGATGTAATTCGGGGGGTGAGGCGATTTGGCCCCAGCAGCCAGTAGAAGCGCAGGATCAATTGCCGTTGTGTGGACACTTCTCACACTGATTTTGCGCTTGATAATAACTCCGATTAGAGCCGGAGAGATGAGCGTGACAACAATTGATACCCGATTTCGCTCAAGGGGAGTAGTGGGGGGTACATTTTCACTTTCGCTGGGTGGGGGCTGTGTAGCGGGAGGGTTAGGACGGCCCGATTGAGTGCGCGACTTCAGCAGCCGAGCCGACACGATGTCATGCTGCTGAAGCTCGTCATATATGGTATGCAGCGCGGCAAAGGCCAGCTTCCGCAGATCTGTGGCAGTGTCAGGTGTGAGACCTGATAAGATGATGTCAGCAGAGATAGGTTTAGCCGCCACAGACAGCGACCGAACCTTGGCCGCGAGCTCCTCATTAAGGGAGTGGAGCTGCTGGAATCGAGCATCGACCGCCTCTCCAGACCTGACCGAGCAAGCACCAATGTGTTCCTCCAGTTTGTGCTGCAGTTCGCCATGCTGGGCAGCCAGTGACGCGACGCCCGACTCCACCCTCTCGACCCGGCCGACCAATGCAGGAAAGTCGTCCAGTACTGCCAATTTAGCCGTAAGCATGTCAAGTTTTGCATGCAGGGAATCGATCCCATCCATTCTTTTATGCAGCACCGCAACCGCCTCCCCCATTGACGACGAGGCCGAGAAGCAAGAGTCCGTGGACAATGAGTTCGCCGATTCCGGACGAGACGCAGGGGTGGAGGGGGGTAAATCAGACGGGGACGCGCTCCGCTCCGAGTCAGCAGGCTTGAGGGACGCGGCGAGGCACTGGCCACAGACCGTCGCCGACTCATCGCTTACTCTGGTCCCGGTGAGTTCACCACACTTGGAGTGGAAGGCTCGCTTGCACAGTACGCATGCATAAATGTAGGCGTTAGGACGTGAGGGCTGTTTACAGCGGAAGCACACTCCACCCTCAAGCGGGGTAGTAGCTCGGATGCGCCTGGTTTTACCGGAGTCCGACGTGTCTGAAGCGTATCGTACAAGTGTAATAAAAAGTATAAAAGTATAAAAATAAGAAATAAAAGTATTACAAGGTAAAAAAAATAATAATAATAATAGTAGACGCAAAAATAGTAGTAATAATAGTAATAATAATAGTAAAAATAATAATAATAATAGTAGACGCAAAAATAGTAGTAATAATAATAGTTATAATAGCGGGATAAATAGTAATAATTTTAAGAACAGTATAGTGATGGATGAAAATAAAAGACTAAGAAACAAAAAGCACAAGCAACGGGTGCAGAAAAGGCCTCAGCTGGAGGAGTGAGAAAGCGGCGCGCAAGCAGAGCAACGCAGGATCGGCCTGTAGCTATGCGGTGGGCGAGAGAGGCAAAGCGGGAAGTGGGCAGGGCGCCAGCAGAGAGAGGGGCGCTCAGCTGGGCGCTAGAGCGCGAGACGCGAGGTCCGGAGTCGGAGACGGAGGGGGGGATACTCCGCTGAGGAACCGAGCCGAGGGCCAAGAGCAGAGCCAGGAATAGGCGGCCGAGAGCTGCTGCCACCTCGCGCGCAATGGGCAGGCGTAAGAGGCCGTCAACTTACCGTCTGAGTCGTGAGTCCGTGCGGGTGTATAGGTACAATTGTTATAATTGATACTTGGCAAATAAACTAAAAAAACACCCGACACAGGACACGCACACAGACAGCAGCAGTAATCGCACGTAGGAATTCGCTCACTTTCACCTCCCACACACTCACTGCAAACGTCGAAAAGCCAAATCAGTCAGCTGCAATACAGCTAGGCAGCGAGGAACAGCACGCAGGTGTAGCCGTGTTGGGCAGAGGAGGGGGCAGGCAGGCGGGCTGGCTAGACAGTATGGCGCCTTGAGCTGAGGTAACCTCCAAACTTCCAGGAATTTGCCTGATGAATTGTAGTTGCAAGCAACGCGGTGCTATAATAATTATTGCACCCCGCGTTAGCTTGCAAAGTTGCGCACAAGCACCTGGAATCACAAGGCCCTTGCGGGCAGGAAAAAGCAGAACGAGCGGTTCTTGGACAGAACAGTAGAAAAGGCGTAGTGAGTCGGTGCTTACCAGAGAGAGAGAGGAGAGAGAGAGAGAGAGAGAGAGAGAGAGAGAGAGAGAGAGAGAGAGAGAGAGAGAGAGAGAGAGAGAGAGAGAGCAACGCGGAGACACCAACCTTATTGTAGCTGCTCGTATAGGGAAGCCGTCGGACTCGGCGCTCTGGAAAATGCTGGCGGTCGGTGTCCGGGCCTCGCTGTAGCCGGGTCGGCGGTCGCCGGTTGAGGCGTCGGCGCTGACGCCAAGGCACAGGGCACAAAAAGGTACAAAAGGGCACAAAGGGACGTGGCAGATGATCGAGCCACTGCTCAATCGATTACGTTTTGGCACACACTGAAGATTCGCGCGCGGCACCTGTAGCTGCTGCACCGCGGTGTTGATGTCGCGATCTCTCTGTCTCTCTCGCGATGTCTATGTCTCTCTCACTCATACCTTTCCGGCTCGTCGGCTGCTCAGCTACGCTGCTGTATGCTTCGCCGACGCTATGTGTGAGACATCATAATGTTTGCTGTGATAAGGAGCCTCACGGTACAAAGTATCCGTGACACGCTAATGTGTGAGTCCTAATTTATAATACTCCGCAAAAATAATTGAAATCCTCAAAAAAACTTTTTAAAAATGGAGTAAATGTTGCGTCATGCATGTGGCAGAATTAGTTCATCACTCATGTTGCTTGAAAAAAAGAAATCCATAATAGACACATGAGTCAATTTATTATTTCATCAGTATTCATTCTGATTAACTCTTATATAGTTGGCGTATTACGTATCCTTATTTCAGTTTACATGCTATAGGAGACATTGTCAACTCTAACTCACCAATTACGAAAAAACAATTACTAAAATGCTTGTTAGGTACCTCGTCAATTATTTGAAGAACTATTGACGAACCAAATAGATGACACTTGGTACGATCGAATATCTTCGAATACGTTTTTAACTGAGATATTATATTCTTCATCGCCTAATTATTTCTAATTCACACGGTTTTACAACCTCTCCTCGATCGTTTGATTTATTCCAAATATATTTTTGTATTGGGATTGCAGGTTCAGTTAATCCTCTAATTAAGATAATCTTTATACATTCTTCTATTATTAATACTTCCATTGTCTTCCAAAGAGAAAAATATCTATAATTCGAACTATTCATCATATGTTTCAGTGAATTATGAATGTTTCTATGATATTTCTATAATTATTTTCACATTCAGTGGGATGCAAAACTAAGGTTTCATTAAAAAGATAATTCATGTGTATATATTGTCAAATTGACGAATTTCACGTTCTCAAATCAGTAAGATCAATGAAATTGTGAAGTGAATTTCGGAATTGGAATATTGTGATTCTTAAGACGTTGAAAATACCAAGTGGCGTCAATTTGGTTCGTCATTAGTTCTTCAAATAATCGATGAGGTACGTAACAAGCATTTCGGTGAGTTTTTCCGTAATTGGTTAGTTAGAGTTGACAATGTCTCTTATAGTATGTAAACTGTAATAAGAATACGTGATACTCCAATAATATGAGAATTGATCAGAATGAATACTGATTGAATAATAAATTGTCTCATGTGTCTATTATGGATTTCATTTTCTTTCAAGCAATATGAGTGATAAACTAATTTTGACACATGCTTGACGCAACATTTTTATTCTTTTCCAACAAGGTTTCTTTGAGGATCTTCAATATATTGAAAATTGAAATAACCGAAAGCAAAAAAAACCAAAAGAAATTCACCACTCACGCTTGAACAGAGAAAGAGAAAAGGAAACAATCAAATTTGATAAATAAATAATAACAAAAAAATTATGAACAATTAGAAATATAAAGTATACACGATAGCAACAACTTATACAAGTTAGCAACAACGAGCTCGTTCCACTGTGCACAATTAAATAAAATCGGCGGGACCTCATATGAAAACGACCAAAACTCGAAATTATTTTCTAACAAATAAATTAATTATTCAAGAACAACAACTCGTACACGCTGTCAAACAACGATTTTTCAAAGCGAAAGTGCTCCCTTGTTGTCCAATATAATTTTCAAACATAAGACAAAACTCGGCCAACTCGAATAATTACTCGATCAATTTGATAAATAAACAATCATGATCAATTTTTTATTCAGTACTCGTTCCTTGTTATTAAGAAACAACAACGTTGTTCCAAAAAATAACACTGCCTAACACCTCTGCCTAACACTGTAGAAGGTCACTCGATCTCCTATCTCACTGTAACTTATCTAAGCCCGAAACCGAAATCCCGTCCCTCGCCAGATAAACACTAACTTCGCCCGCGCACTCTCCAACTCAGCATTCCCCACGATTCGCGGCTCGCGAACACTCACGTTAGGGGTGCCAATCTGTAACCTGGTGCTTGTTTGCACCAGGTCGCATTGAGGGACACGCGCAAGGATTTGCTCGAACCGGGGCACTCCGTATTTATATGGGGCACCAGGAATGCCTCGGCTAGCTCACGGGAGCACGGACTCCTCGTGTGGGGTAGAACGGTCGGCGCGCGGGGACTCGAACGGAGTCGCCTCCACACGCGTTCGTTCGTGCCGCGTGGAAAGGGGCGAGGGTAAAGGCCCGGGCCAGGGCCGAAGCCCGTCGTTTCTAGGAGTGTGTTGGCACGCTCGCCAACACACGCGTTCACGGGGGGGATCACCGGGACCACGACTTGCACACTGCCAAACCTTCACGATGCTCTTGCTGTCTCTCTCTTTCACGGCTCTTGCTCTGTTGCTGCTGGCTGCTGGCTGCTGTGCGGTCGTCGGCCGCGGCGTCCTGGTGGTCTCGCTCGTGTACGTACACGTGTCTCTCTCGCGCTATCACTCACTCGGGACTCGGTTTGCGGTCGCGTGTTGATAACTGCGGGCACCGGACGATAATGGCCGGCGCGCACTCGCTCGCTCCCGGCCTCGCGCTAGCGGAACTCGCGGTGCGCTGTGGCTTGCGTGCACGCTAGAGAGTGCTGCCCTCCCGAGCCGGTGGCTGCCTGCTGCGGCGCCGTACCGGCCGGGGCGGCGAGCAGTCTCTCCGTCTATAGTGACGGGTTTCCCGTTCACAAGGCGGATCGGAAGTGCCCGCTGAGAGCTCTCACTAACTCGCGAGACTCTACCTAGGGAGTTGCTCCTGGGAGAGCCCACCCTAACCTAGATACAGCTAGGAGCCAAAACGGTAAACCGACGGTCAACTAGGGTCACCCTCATACCTTGATTGATTCATGAAATTCTAGAAATGCCACTCCAAAGAAAAAAGTACATATGGGTGATTTTCTGTCGAGTGAGTGAGAGAAAACAATCCGAATCTCTGGAAATTTTTTTGGAGACTTTTTGGAGTCCGATGATGTCACCAGAATTTTCTCAAATTTTCTTGTGCGCTATGACCCATGGCTGCCAGGGACCCAAAGTTGCTATCTTCTCAATATTTGTTATATTATAGCTATCCCCAATTACTATCTACACCCATTAAATAACCTCTGGGCAAAAAAGTCATGATAACAATTTTTTCTGGTAATGACTTGAAGTTTCCAAGGAAAATTTATCCAAGATCATAAGTGGTCACATGACCATTATGATAGTCACTTTAGTACTCTAAACATTTTCTGAAATTAACATAAAAATCAAGACTCTTCAGATGGAAAACGTATTTCTCGGTTGACGAACCAAGCTATAACGTGAAGAGAATTCATCTACTTTGAGCAATTGTCAAGATTATTACATCACATGGAATGATCCTGGATTATGTCGTGGGATCGAAAAGTCTGTGACGCAATCTTGATGTGTATTATAGTGTCACGCTGCCACCAGATTTTTGACTCGCCAGGTGGTGGCACTAGCGGGTCACTGGAGTTTTGATATGCATGCTATTTTCAAACTTGATTAACCGCCAACTGTAGAATTTGATAATGATTTGAGCGTTCAAAAGAGTTGTCAAACGTCGAATTGACTTTTAATATCGCTCCAGTTACTTATGTTATTTCAGTGTACACGACTATATATGACACAAGTATTCCATTTCATTGATGTTGTGACTAGTGAGAATTGTCACCAAGACGGAGTACAGCACTCTTTACAGTGCCAAAAATGAAGGCTACGACACTCGCGCGGCTTGTCGGCACAGGCAACGGACCGAGCACGTGCCCTTGTCACTGGATCCGTTGACCAAGACACAGGAAGGTAGGAGTCCCACCGGCGCTAGGCCGGGAGCGCCATGATTGTCGGAGCCACAAGGCTTACCAGCAGCCCGAGCAGGGGATATATACCCTCGCCGAGTCACCAAGCCCCGAAAGTAGCACGAGTGACCAGAATCCATTCCCAGAGTCGGACAAGCGCCCACGCCACTACCACCAGAGTGACCAGTATGTGTGAGCGTTTGGTTCTCTTTTTCGGGACATACGAATCAGGAATGGCTGGGAAAAGGACTTTCATGAGTTCGTCAACTATTTTCTGCAACACTTATGAACCTTCGGTATTATTCTTCAACTATGGGCAGAGGTCAAGCAAACCTCAAGAACAATATCCGAGAGTTGCTGTACGAACCATGGTCTTGCCTCACAGAAGCACTGTCATAGATATTGGTACTTCCAAAACTCACAATTTAAATTGATACAAGAAAGTTGTGGGATCCACTGCATCAATATAAGTTCGAACCTCGTCCTCATTTTGCTTCCTCAAAGGAAAAGACTTGTGACGGGGCAAAAATAAAACTTTCGAATTAGACTCGAACACTTTTTTTGGCGTACGATAACTTTCAGAGAAATCGTCCGGTCGTCTTCAAATTCTCACACCGTCATGGAGAGATCTTGAACAAGTTCGTCGTTCAGCAACATCTGTTGTTGCTGACGTTTTTCTGGGGAGTTCCTTATAACTCTTTTCCAAATGCATGTTAGGGTTCAAACATACAGGAGTAACGACGGGCATTGATGAGATATTTGCCGTCGCAGCTGTTGTTGATATCCCCATTGACTGATGCTGTGAGAGAGGAAAATGAGTTTTAATTCTATTTATTAATGGTAAACGACACGGAAACTCCGTTACTTCTCAGCAACCATTATTTTCGTCTCTAGTAACCGTTGCTGCGTAAAACTGGAGACAATCAGCTGCGGGCGATAACCCTCCCTACAGGGGCGAGTGCATTTGTTCATGAGAAAATACTTAGCAAGATACGTTGGGAAGCTATATTTGAGTAATTCAAATATCACACAGGCCATGAAGTGGCTACTCCGAGTAGATGTTCTGAGCCTGCTCAGCTCCCCCCTGTAAGGCGAGATATGCTCACTCCTTCTCACAACATACACGTATCTTATCCAAGTGTTAATGAGTCGCTGAAGGTTAAGAGAATAAAAGAAGGGAACTGATTGGTATAGAGAGATACTGAGAGATACTGATTTGAGTAGAAGACAATGGGACCTATTTCTGTTATCCAGACTATTTCTGAAGAGTATTGAAGTTAACCATCCTCCATCATTAGAAATAATTTCTTAGAATAAATAATTATGCGATTGAACGACCCTTACTATATGATCACTATACGAGCTACCAGTCAAGATTGTGATACAAAAATTTCATGAAAATATGACTCGTATACCCTGGAAACATGAAGGATGCTAGTTTTTACATACCAACAACTTCGTTGTAGAGCAAGGTTCTCTGATAAAGTTTGTATGCAGAGGTTGATGGTGAGCCGAGGCATCATACATGGTTTGTGATTCCGGAGATTTTCGCATACTCAAATTCTCTGGAACCGGAACATTGCTTGAAGCACTACTTGCATTCTCTGTAATTGATGGAGATGTAGAAGGGCTCGAGAAATCACATCGAATGCTACAAATGTCAACATTTTCTGGGATTATTCTGCTGCTCTTAGAATGTTCATTTAGTGAAGAATGTGATGAAGCATTCCTTGTTGCCTCTATTTTTCTCGCCAAACGTGAATTTATGCAAGAGCTTGCTGAAAAATCTCTGGAATTGAATGACGCAGTGGGTTCATCACGTGTGAAGAGACATTTCATTCTCTTCTGTTTCTCTTCAGGGTTAAAAGCATCATCCACAGAAGTTAAAGGTGATTTCACTTTCAGTGACCCTTGAATCTGTATAGCTTTCCAACAGAATATGAATAGTCAATGATGGATCAATATAAATTAGTAGGTGTTTCAGTTATTTCGATGATGATTACGGTATCTTATTTGTACGGTGAGTACAGAATTCAACTGAAATTTTGATCTAGAATCTTTGTATTGAATATATGGTATTCAATTCTACACTGAACCTAGTTATTAAGTTGTAATAATGATTGTATATATATAATAATTGTTGTAATAATGATAATAACCTAGTTATTATCATTATAATAACCTAGTTATTATCATTATTCGAGCGAAGTTCTATTTTCAACGCCAAGGATTCATCTACAGGGCTTTATGGTCAAATATTGTTGATCTACATCAGGATGTCCTCCATTTCAAGAAATCTGTTAGGGAATTAACCTATCAAGTTTCAATAATTCACTATCTTCATTGTTAATTTGGAGAGATGAATGAATCTGAATTGAGACCATCAAGTATAAGTACTGAGTATTCAATCGAAGCATGACTTCCGAAGAGGTTTTACGGGCAGTGTCGGTTAGCATGAGCGACAAATAACTAGAGACAAAATTTTCATGGGCTCTTGATACCTTTCTGGTTTATGTGATATTCTAACTCACTTCCTCTGCATTTCTGTTGGCGTGGCCCGTCGACAGAAGTAACGAGTCGAGTGAGCTCTCTTGTCATTGGAGTCGTCAGTCGCGAACTTACGAGGGAGGAACCTCGCTGGCGCAAGGCCGGAGAGCGCAATGGTCGGCCGAGCCACAAAGCAACTGAAAACCGAGAAGCCGAAATGTGTTCACGACAAGTTCCCGATAAGTGTTCGAGAGATTGATCGACACCAGAGCACCCGAGGAGCCAGACACGCAGCACCACCACTGCCGCAGCGGAGAGCAGGAAAAGAGAGAGTAAGAATAGAGAGTGCCGAAAGACAGTGGTAAAGGTTGGTGGTGCAGTACGTGTCGCGGCCCCGGTGTTCTCTCCCAGTGATCACGTGCTTTGGTGAGCACGTCAACGCATTCCAAATGCCGCAATCGACGGGCTTCGGCCCTGGCGTGGACTGCCCCCCCCCCCTCATGAACAAACGAGCGCGCACGATTGTGTCCGTCCTAATCCCGGCGTTTCCGCCTTCCCCAGAAGAGGTAACCCGTGCCCCCGAAACTAGCCAAGGCACTTCTGGCGTCCATATGAGAATACGGAGTACCCTGGTCATTAGAGTCAATCCCAGTAACGCATGCGAGAAACATGTATCCTGTGCGAACGTGTGCCGTTACATAGTATACATTCAATTTCATTTCCTTGCTGGAACTTGCCGATTGAAATCAATAAAAAATTACTCTATTGTTCTCAACTACATTCCATGATCATTAAACGGCCAATTCAACTTTCATTCTTTTTTAATCGATTCAACAAATTTAAATGGAAGACAGATTCATTGATTTGAATTAGCTTATTGATCATTGGGAAGCATTATTCCAATAGATACTAATCGATTTGGATGATATGAATAATTTTTCATTGAGTATATTCAGAAACTAATTCCATGGCCAATTTCGATCAAATCCTATCGTCTCAAATAGATATGTATGAGACTGAATTATCGAATTATTTCAATAGATTCCTATCACTCTTGGGCCTATCCGGAATCGGAATTTGGGATGAATATTGATGGAATCCTATTGATTCCAGTAGATATCTATAAGAATGAACATAGTATTTATTTATTTATCTATCCGTTCGTTTATTCATTTACTCATCCAAACAAGAAATTTTTCCACATTATGCTTCTAGAAGATATATTACCCATTACAAATAATTATTTTTTTAACGTCCACGTATTTCAAACGACGAACAAATTCGGGCTTGGTGGACTATCCCAAGGTGATATTGTGAGAAAAAAATTCCACGCTCCCCGGACTGGATTTGAACCAGCGACCTCCTGATCTCCGGTCAGTTGCGATATCCACTACGCCACCGGGAAGACGGCAGCTCTCCACATCCCTGAAGCATGAATTCATTTTCTCGCAATATCACCTATATACACGATCAAATGAATTCATGCTCCAGGGATGTGGAGAGCTGCCGTCTTCCCGGTGGCGTAGTGGATATCGCAACTGACCGGAGATCAGGAGGTCGCTGGTTCAAATCCAGCCCGGGGAGCGTGGAATTTTTTTCTCGCAATATCACCTTGGATAGTCCACCAAGCCCGAATTTGTTCGTCGTTTATATTACCCATTGCTCTTTCATGCCTGTTCTTGAATAAGACTATATCAGGTAAATATTTCTTATCCACGAATTCCTTATCGATCTTGAATTGATCGGAAGAGCACATGGAGAATAGAATTACTACTGCAGTGACGATTGGAATTGATTGAGCGAAACCTCGTTATGAAGAATTCTCCCGTCTTAGCAGGGGTAATGCGTTAAAAAGAGATTAAAAATTATTCGGAACAATGCAATCCCAAACGTCATAGGGATAATGAGAATTTATTGTAATGGATAATCCATTCAAAATGATTGGAACCCACTGGTCGGTGTACCTCGTTTGTCAATTGAAGGCCCACAGATTTATGAGCGATTGAGAACTATAGGCGAAAGTACAATCCAAAGCATCATGAGATTGATTAAAATCCATCCAGATAAATGATCAATCCTCGTTGTCTAACCGTAATTGAGAACCATTCATGACAATATAACCCCAATCATCGTAGAGACAATCGGAATCAATTCAGATGCAAGAGTCATTCAAAATAATGTCATAAATAGTTTTCAATCACTCATAAATCTGTTGAATTGTGATATACGAACGAAGATAACCGATTCATGGATACCAATCATTTTCTATCAACGCCCATACCTGTTTATCAATTGGGGGCAATAGGATTCGATCGAAACCCATTAGAAATTTTGATTTTGAACGGGTTCAAGTCTGATATGAGATAATAGAAATAATACGATAGTTCATTCTCATTTATATCTATTGGAATCAATAGGATTCTATCAAAACCCATTCTAAATACTGATTACGGATGGGCTTAAGAGTGATGGGAAGCTATTGAAATAATTCGATAATTCATTATCATACATATCTATTTAGGATGATAGGATTTGATTGAGATTGTTAATGGAATTAGCTTCTAAAAACTGCTGCCAAGTGCCTTAGCAGTATGCTTTCTCAAAGAGGCTTCAACATCACCCACAAACGCATCCCAAACCTGTATTTTTACCATTCCACTAGCGTAGATACTATTATTTATTTTTCAAAGATTACAAAAAAATTATTTAATCAGTTCAATTCGTATCTTTGTGAATGTATAAAATGTCGTTCTTTTTCAATTGACCAAACTTTGTCGCGAATGCTGATGTCTGCCCGGGCTCTCTTATTATTTGATCAAATGCAACAAAGCGGTTCTAGGTTCTACACGATGCCTGACATTTGGACCTGCATAACTTTTCGATCTATTCATCTTTTGATCATTTTCGACGGCTGAGGTTGGAAATGATTAATTCAAAATCTATTTTGATCATTTTCGACGGCAAAGGACACCAAATTTTCCCAATTTTCTCTATAGCACGTTGAAAATACTGAAAAAGAAACTTACATGAATTTTTCTTCCCGTTAGCAACGGTTGCTAAGGAGCTAATTGGGAAGATTTTCTGTAGGCAATAGTTGGCTATAGATCTGTTGGCAATAGTTTGGCAATGGCAGGGAAAGTCGTTGCTCTCACGTCAGAAATATCGGACGGAAAATAGTTCAAATTCGGTTGATAAGGCCAGAAAGCCTCTTTGGCGAAACGTTGCAAAAGCGAATTATGTAGTAGAGTTTGTAATTTTCTCTGTCCATTTCTCACTAGATTGGCCTTCAAACATGGACGATTCATCTAATTTTCATGTAATAACATGTATCCGTGGAAAGATTTTGTTCACCACTTTTAATTTGGATCGGAAAAATTTCATTCTAATCCATGAATCGACCGCTTCAAAATGAGTATCAGTAAAAGTTGCTATAAATTATTTGAATTCCAAGGGAAAATAATTTTTCTGCCTGAAAATTGGCTGAAAATCATCGATTGTTCATTGAAGTTACATCCCATGTAAAGTGGACACAGTCAAAAGTTTGTTTGTGATTCTGTTTGGGCAAACTCGATAATATCCATCACCAGAACTCTCACAATTTTCTTGAGATGATCATATTTATGAATGTGGAAATTATACACGAACTCAAAATTTGATCATCCTCTGAATTTTGGGAGCCCAGATAATTTTGTTACATGACTGCCAATGAAAAGAATCATGGAAACGAAAGTCATGCTGAACATTGCAAAGATCAAGGAAAATATTGTTTGACACCTAAATCCTCCATCCTGATTGGTAAGTCTATCGATGAAATATGTTTGGGTCAGTTTGGCTCCTTTCCCCCACTCATATTTTACTCATCAAGGTGTACGTAAAAACACCCGTTCGATACCTTGTAAATAGTCACAGAACAATTTAGGAGTTATTCTAATGTTGTCTTCTGCAAGTGATTTCTCCAGTGTGAAAAATGTGTTAAGCTTCTTGACTATTAATGAAGTTTGAATTATTATGAATATTCTACATGTTATGCCACGAATAAGTGCATAGGTACAATTGTGCTCAATATACGGAGAGCCTGGACACACTATAACCCGTCATACGAACAGATCATACGAAAAAGTTGTAAATATCATATCGTCACCTCCGAGCAAAAAGAGGCCAACTCAGCGTCCCGAAGAAGAAGGGGCCCACTCGCTGGCCGGGCAAAAAGGGGCCAACTCGCCGTCCGTGCAAAAAGGGGCCAACTCACCGTCCGTGCAAAGAGGGGCCAACTCAGGCGAGTTTTGAATTTCACATAAAATTCAGTTCACGAATCTCTTGAGAAGTCTTATGCACGCTATGTGATAGCCGTAGTGCGTCTCTTTCAATGATTAGGTGATTTTCACGTAATTTACATGTCATCAGAATGTAATATGGCAAGTTAACTATTTACGTTAAACGGCTTTTGCTCGATGGTTTCTTTTAGAAATTGGTATACATATGTTTTTGACGTCGCTCATAGTGGATCCAGCCTGAAATTCTAAAAATTCAAATTAGAGCCTCTGAGATCACCTGATAAAAATTTGGAAAAAAATCCGGCCTCGGATTTTGAAAATTCGAATTAGATCAAGCCTCTAAGATCACTTGACAAAATTTTGAAAAAAAATTGTATTTTGTCGAAAATTGGTATACATGGGTTTTTGAGGTCGCTGATCACGAATCCAGCCTCAGATTTTGAAAATTAAGATTAGAGCCTCTAAGATCACCTGACAAGAATTCGGAAAAAAATTGAATTTGGTCGAAAATTGGTATACATGGGTTTTCGAGGTCGCTGATTACAAATCCGGCCTCAGATTCTGAAAATTCGAATTAGATCAAGCCTCTAAGATCACCTGATAAAAATTTGGAAAAAAAATTGAATTTTGTCGAAAATTGGTATATATGGGTTTTTCAGGTCACTGATCACGAATCCGGCCTCAGATTTTGAAAATTAAGATTAGAGCCTCTAAGATCACCTGATAAAAATTTGGAAAAAAATTGAATTTTGTCGAAATTTGGTATACATGGGTTTTTGAGGTCACTGATTACGAATCCGGCCTCAGATTTAGAATATTAGAATCATAGTCTCTAAGATTGGTGACCGAAAATTTGAAAAGATACTGGATTTGAATAAAACTTGGTATACGTGGGTTTCTATGATCGCTGATTATGAATCAGGCCTCAGATTTTTAAACTTCGAATTAGATTGAACCTGCAAGATTGCCGACCGAAAATTTGGAAAGATAATGGAATCTAATGGAACTTGGTATACATGGGTTTTTTAGGTCGCCGATTACACATAAAGCTTCAGATTGAAATAAGCCTAAATCTCCAACATCGTCGACCGTAACAAAGAAACATCCTTTTGGAAGGTTATCCAAATAAAAAACCATCTCATATTTGACTTTATAGAAAAAACTGTCAAGTGTGATTACATTCTTCTAGTTTTCGCTCGTTTAGAGTTAATACATGCATTTGTGTGTATATTCCCAATTATAATTTTATCCATATACGAGCAATGATCTCTCGCTCGCTGTCGCTTACTCGAGTCTTTCGAGTGGATTTTAATCAAAAAATCTACAAAACATTCTATAATCTTCAATATTCAATTCAGTTTTGAGAAGTTATACTTTTAAATTACTGTAAACAGATATAAATCGACATCATGATGCATATAAATTATAGCCCTCGATCTTCTCTTTCGATCCATCACACCACATGTTCTTCAAATCGTCATTTTCTGAGTTGTTTATCAAATAGAAAATTGGAGAAAATGGTTTTCGGCAACGCGTCAAGTTTTCTAAGACGTATATTACGCCCCCACGTCTATTTTTCCGGATTTGCACCTCAGATTATGAAAATGCTCATTTTACTCTATAAATCTGCAAGATCAGATTTTGAATAGATAACCCAATTATATTATTTTTTTAACGTTATCCTGGAATCAAACGTCGAATAATTGTCTTTATGGCCATTACGCCCCCACAGTATCAATTTTTCGAACACATAGACAGTTCAAATTGTAGTTCTTGACCTCCTCTTCCGAACCCATTATACCGAATTTTCTTCAAATCATCATTTTCCAAGTTGTTTATTACTTCAAAATCTTTCGTATGACGAAAATTCGGCTACACATGATTTTCCACATAATAGATCACGTCCACGCGTCTATTGTTTTGGACTTTTACCTTAGATTATGAAAATGCTCGGGCTCCTCTATCGATCTGCCAGACCCGATTCCAAAATACTCTAACAAAACATTGTTTCCGAGAGCAAAATATGGGAATCATAATTTGTGTACGGATTAATTTTAATATAATGTAGATTTGTTCTACAAGTTCCTTAAGAACCGTCCTTAAGAAACTTCCTGAAAGAACGGAACAAATGAGAACTAGAAAATTGATATACAGTGTATAGAGTGAAATACCGTGAAACTCTATTTGCGTAACAGCATAACCTCTGGTACAAGTATTGACGATTATACATGCCACAAACATTTTTGCATATTCTGATCGATGCTTATGACATTTCCAACATAAGTTTATTTTGAATGGAATCAACCGACTTTTGCTGACACCAGAGTAGAAGAAATGCCTCTTTATTCAGTAAACCATCTAAATGGATGCTTCTTTGTTACCATCGATGATGTTGAAGGTTTAGGCTTATTTCCATCTAAAGCTCGAGGTGTAATCAACGCCCAAAAGAACCCATGGATACCAATTTCATCAAAATCCAGTATTTTTTCAAATTTTCGGTCGTCAATTTTAGAGGCTTTAATTTGAATTTTCAAAATCGAAGGCCGGATTCGTAATCAGCGACCTCAAGAACGTATAGATACCAATTTTCATCCAAATCCATCGATGAAGAAAATATGTAATGTAAATAGTTTACTTTCAGAGTATCACGTCTCGACGTGGGATCAAGTTGTCATTTTCAGACGTGTACACACACGTACACACATGTACATACAAACACATGCATACGACATCATCCCCGAAGTCAGAAAAACTCCGAGGGAAAAAATTTCTCCTGAAACGGCACTTTTTATAGAAATTTTCCGAAATGGCACTTTTTATAGAATTTTTCTGAACTGGCACTTTTTATACTTGTCAATCTGAAACGGCACTGTTTATAGAAAGTTTCTGAAATGGAACTTTTTATAGAAAGTTTCTGAAATGGAACGTTCTTCCTTCCAAGCGACGATATTTCATGAGCATTAGCTTCATTGACGCTTGAGTGAGTAATTTCAGTATGCGACAAACGTGAGATGATCAGTGTAACTCAAGACTGTTGACGTTACCAGCTCCCTGTCTGCCAGCTCATATAATTCTTATCTATGGACATTCATCACCTACCATGGAAGTGTTGGATAACTATTCATAACTGGTGTAAGGACAGAATAAATATTGTGTTAAAGTGAAAACCAGTGAACATTCGTATGCATGAAAAACAGCTATGATGGGAAGCAGCTTAGCATGAAACTTTACAACTCTATAGGAGGAGACGTCTAGACATGCCATGTAGTGATTGCTTCAATGAAACCCGTATCAGTGATTTGAGTATTCAACAATCTCACGGTGATCAATGTGATTGAAGATAGTTGACTTTACCAGCTTATTATCCCCCAGCTTATGATTTATGGATTAGTGAAAATATATTATAATCTTCAATACCTAGTGTGAAGACTAATTAAATATAATGTAATGGCCCGACCGTTAATTTAGAGGGGCGGTGGGGCGAAATACCCCTATATTGGTTGGAATGTTTGTTATTGGAAGGTGTCGCGATCCGTTATCCGTGTGTAAGACCGCTCGGTCACTTACATATTCCTAATCCGTCTGGCGCCTGGTTGTCCTTGGCTGGAGCTTGGCAGCGTGGCAGCCGAGTAGTCCGTGGCGCGCTGGGCCGTATACTCGTGTTGGTTCCGGATGCATGTGTAGTGTGGGGGGGTTTTGTTAATAAACACACTTCAAGTGCACTAGCACTAAACTTTATTATGTTGCCTAAATCCTATATTTAACACTCGATCCCGCGTGGTTGGATCGTTCTATATAATTCTGTTCTTCCGAAATAGATGTAAGTATGCTACGCGTTCGTGGGGGATCTGCGCCGCTCGCGTGCTCCATGTCCGGCCACCCGTGTGGCATCCGCGATTAGCACAGATCAACTCCGTCGTATCCGCCGCGGCCGCTTCTTTTATAAGCGTCGTGACGTCACGTCAAGATGCGCTCGCAGGGCGCGAAACGGTTGGGAAGCGCAGTTGCACTCCGCGAGAATTACCTCTCCCTCATGGAGTGATAACAAGCGCGCGTGGCTCAGCGTCTTCCCTCCGTTCGCACGCGCGAATACTTATGACTACGAAGCGCGCTCGCTTCGTTGCAAATCTATGTATGCACTGTAAGGAGCAACGGTTTACTCATACATGTCATTCAACTATTTCACATAGCACTTATTAATCCTGGCAAAACGCTATTGATAAGAGATTCCATTTGCTCATGGCACCTCGGCCTGTCTCCGATAAAAATATATAAACATAGATAAACTCTGATCTGGCCAGATCAATTGCTTATTTCCTATAGCGAACAATTCTATTTGCATAACATGCAGGGTTACATACATTCGTCTATACAATCATTCGTCGTTCTCGCTCGAGTGCCCGCTGGCTACTCGTCAACTTATACGTGCCGATAAGAAGATCTGCTATGGACGTTTCTAACTAATTTGAAGCTGCGAAGTTGCCGTGTGCAACTTGCACTTAGAAAATAGAATTCCCGCACGAGCGCCCGCTGGCTGCTCGTGGCTTCGCACAGGCTGATAAGAGAATATCTTATAGCCGACATCCATCCGTTTCAATGTTGGGCAGTTGCACAAAAATGCAAGCTGTCCTCATGATTCCCATGCACTACGTGCAACTCGCCATCCGTCGCATGGATGCGTCTCAATCAGCGCATTCTTACACTCACACATGTATGCTTAATCCTGATGTCGCTTCTCGGTGCAACTCGGATAGCATGTGGGAAAATGCGCATCGCGAATTTGCCATGCGACTCGTGTCAATCTAAAATTTCAAAAATGGGCGGGGTAAGGCTGGGCCATAGCAATAATGACATAGTGAAAAAATATGGAAAGTTATATGTACAAAACAGCTAAGATAAAAAGCAGCTTGTGATGGAGTTTCATAGTTTTACAGGAGGAGACGTCTAGACATAATATGAGTGTTAGCTTCATTGACACTTCTACCGGTGATTCCTGTATTCGACAATTCCAGGATAACTAGTGTAACTCAAGACTATTGTTGAATTTACTAGCTTATCATCCCTCAGCTCATGATTCATGGATATGACAATCTATTTTTCACAAACTACTGTGAAAGTATAGAATGAAAATATATTGACAAGGTGAGAGAATGCGGGAAAGTTGAAAGTGTGTAAAACAGCTATGATGAAAAGCAGTTCATGATGAAGCTCTACAATTTTACATGAGGAGATGTATACTCATGTCATGTAGTGTTAGCTTCATTGACACTTCATTGACTATCGGTGATTTCAACATTCTACAATTTGAAGATGAAAAGTGAAACTCAAGACTAATTGTTGTTGACCATACTAGTTCATTGTCACCTCGAACAATACTTGAAATTCAGTATTCGGTGAATCATTATGTGATCTTTAATAAAATTTAATAACAATTCACACTCATCTAGAATAGTTTGAACTGAACTGTGAATAGTGCATTGTGTTTGTATGTTGATATATTAATTATGATAACTATTGAAAGAGAAGACTGCATTTAAGCATATATTATCATCGCATATTTATGAAATTTTTAATGCTTGATTTCGACGGCTCCATGAAACTATATTCACCTCTGACATGCTGACAAATTATTCTAGTTGAAGACTATAATGAATTTTATGATTGCATTTGGAATTTGCCAAACTTCAATTTGCACTGTTTTTATTAGTTTTTCAACATTTTCTTCCGTGTTCATATAAAATTCAATGATCATAATAACATTCATTTTTTCAATGCAATTACAGTATGATTTGATTTAATTTTCAATAAAAAATTGGATAGTACTTTTCCAATAAAAGGTATAGCTTTCAGACGAAGGTTAAAATGTACTAAATATGAACTGGTTTCTGTACTTTTACTTGCTCAGATTTGGTTAGTTCTGGTCCAAAATGAGTCGATGTATTTTAGTGAAATAGTATATTATGCACCCGAGCGAGGTTAGGCGATTTCGGCACGAAAAACGTTTGCGATCCAAGCGCAGCGAGGATTGCAAGTTTGCGCGTGCCGAAATAGCCTAGATGAGCGAAGTGCATATACTATCTTTCGTACCCCGCGGCAGAAAAGTGCCATTCTTTGCAAACGCCAGGACGCAAAGTAGGCACTTTACTGTCGCTGGGACGAAAAGATATAATTTGACATGAGGCCAATACAATAAGAATGTGTACCTAAATACTGAGGATAGAATTACAGAACTTATCATATATGTGAACACATGAAAATAATTTAAAGGGCCAAGAAGGATGAAATGTACTTGATCTTAAAAGGACTAATATATGTGCATTTCTGTACTTTATCATGCCCCGATGTAGGTAGCTCTGGTATTCA
Source organism: Aphelinus atriplicis (assembly GCA_020882685.1). Taxonomy (NCBI): domain Eukaryota; kingdom Metazoa; phylum Arthropoda; class Insecta; order Hymenoptera; family Aphelinidae; genus Aphelinus; species Aphelinus atriplicis. Next base: position 310,603 of record JAJGQD010000020.1, on the reverse strand, counting down.
ATATATACCTTCCATAAAACCATTCTTTACACGTAAACTAGTTGTACCTTTCTTAAGAAAGGTTCGCTAATCTCCCATCTGTATATATTATCCAAGCAATATCGTTTCGTTTTATTTGTATTTAGTAAAATAAATTGCATATAAAGCTATATCAAATCTAGTTATACATTCCAGATGGATTCTGTCAATGGTGATACGAGAAAGGATCAAATGACAAGTATCTAACTCGTATGATAATCCTACTGCAGAATGAATACTTTTAAATGTATACTTAATAATTCTCGTAGCAGTTATCAAATTTTAATCCAGAACAATTTCTTAAGATGGGAAAGTACTGAAATCACAAATTCACGTCAAGTATTTAACTCATATATTTTTATAGAGGTATAGTACCAAAATTATATAAATGGTTTGAATAAGATGGAATACACCTTAAGCAGATTTCTTTTTCATGATTAAACATTTACCTTTGAAAAAGGTCCACGTTGAAGACTAGTATGTTCCGTATTCTGTGGTTCATTGTTGAGTAAATGCTTAAGCGACTAAATTTGTTGAGTGGGTAGAAATGGCAAGATGTCTTTTCAATTTTTTTCTTTTCCAATGCATCAAAGATAATAATTACAGAAAATGAAACCGTTTTGCCACTTCATATTTTTTTGTTACGGATTTCAAACTGATTAATTTCATATAAAGTAATATCAAGTACGTATAGTAATATAATTCATAAATACGCATTTATGAATATGATATACGCATATTCACAAATACGAAATCAAATATATGCAAGATCATATTATTCTGATCTAATATGTTGTTTTTGGAATCACAGATGTATTACTTCAACAGACATTTTTACTCATACGCTATCGTTATATGTTCCAGTTAATTTTGTCAATTAAACATCATCAAAATATATAAAGATAAAAATTGTTTTAAAGATCGAGAGTCCAGTTACCATGGAATACTGAAATGTGAGATTAAAAAGAAATAAGTATACTGCCCATCGAGAAACTGTAAGACAAAGGGCCCGTGGCAAGTATGTATTTGTTTATTCCATTGACTGAAAATAATGAAAAAAAAAGTAAAACAATAAAATAATTTTGATGACCGACTAAACATAATAACTCATATATAATTTTGTATAAGTTTAGTAGAAAAATTATAGATGATTGAAATCAATTCAAATACTCCTCGAGCAATTTTTCTTTTTCATAGTAAAAAATGAACCTTTGAAGAAGGTATACGTGGACGTCAAGTATGTTCCGTATCCTTTGGTTCGTAGTTGAATAAACCTTTATTCTACTCAATTTATTTGAGTAGAAAGAATTTTGAAAATATCTTTAATTTCAGCCCATTCAAATGCATATAAGATATTATTGAATAAATTCTTTTGAGACTAATTTTTTTCATGCAAAAAGAAATTTGGAAATGTCTGTTTCCATCCAAATGCATGTAAGATTAATATGATTCAAATCTAATATATTTTTTGGAAATACAGATCTATCACTTCAATAGACATATTTACCAAAACACTATCGTTATATATTCCAGTTCATTTTTTCAATGATGACATGAGAAAATAGCGAAATCTAGCATCAACTGACAAGTATCCAACTAATGTGATTAGCCTTATACAGAACTAATATTTTTTCAAAGTATACCTTAAAGCTATTGTCGCACGACCTGTTATCAAATGTCAATGCACTCCAGATCAAATTGATGAATGTTCCGATAGAATAAACTGAAATCAAGAATCCATGTCAAGTAGTTACATACATTTCAAATACATCTACCAATGTTGAGATAGAAAGTACTTAAATCACAATTCTATGTCAAGTAGTACCACTTTGTAAGGGTTCAGTATTAAATTCATAATAATTTGAAATCAAATAAAATACTCCATAATCGAAATTATCTTTCTCATAGTACAAGTAACGATTTTCACTAGAATCACTAATCCCAATGATAACTACATGAATGAAACTTTCTACATTACAATTCTTAACGTTTGAATGTTACAAGTCTACATCATGATATTATTTTCATTCTTCAATTGGAATGTATTTATTTTGTTTCACTTCTTTTTTCCATTTTTTCAGTCAATGGAATTAACAAATGCATATTTCCCACCGGCACGTTGTTTCACAGTTTCTGATGAAATTCATCTACGGTACGATTCTTCCATGCGGATTAATTTCATTCAAAAAAACTAGCTCCTGCTTGTAATATAGAAAATGCTGATCAAACACGGAAAGAAAAGGATGGGAATTTTGATGCTCAATGCTTCTTGAATCTACATTTCTGCAAGTAACAAAGGCAATTAATCAATTTCCATCCTTCAAACATGTCTTAAACATCCCTTGGTAAAATCTTTAGTTTTATGTTCATCGTTCTCATCGAGTATTTTCACCTCTATTGAAGAACATCTAGAACTCATTCGAGTAACAGAATATTATTTTTTCCAAAAATTTTCAAAACAGTATATTCTAGCTATGAACACCTTTATTTCTGATTTGCAAGAACATTCACCGAGAGATCGATATTCCTTAGATATTATTTTGATATACAGCCTCGTGAAAACACAATGAGTTTTATCGAAACTTGAGTCAATAGTAATATGAGCGAGAAAACTTATCCAGATTTTTTATATATTGTAAGTTTACATATACAGAATAGCATTTTCAGGATAGAGGGTTAACTTTTATTGGTATGTAAAGTGAAGATAAAATAAAAATACACTTCCCATCGAGAAACTGTGAAACAACGGGCCCGTGGCAAGTATGCATTTGTTAATTCCATTGACTGAAAAAAATGGAAAAAATAAGTAAAACAAAATAAATACATTTCAATTGAAGAATGAAAATAATATCATGATGTAGAATTGTAACATTCAAACGTTAAGAATTGTAATGTAGAAAGTTTCATTCATGTAGTTATCATTGGGATTTGTGATTCTAGTGAAAATCGTTACTTGTACTATGAGAAAGATAATTTCGATTATGGAGTATTTTATTCGATTTGAAATTATTATGAGTTTAATACTGAACCCTTCCAAAGTGGTACATACTAGTTCTTTAACTGCTTGACATAGAATTTTTATTTTAGTACTTTCTATCTCAACATTGGTAGATGTATTTGAAATGTATGTAACTACTTGACATAGATTTTGGATTTCAGTACATTCTATCCGAACATGAGTGAATTGATATGGAGTGTATTGACATTTGATAACAGATCGTGCAACAATTGCTTTAGGGTATACTTTGAATAAATACTATTTCTGTATAGGCTATCCACACTGTTAGATACTTGTTAGTTGATGCTAGATTTCGCTACTTTCTCATGTTATCATTGAAATAATATACTAAAACATATAACGATCGTGTGTTAGTAAAGATGTCTATTGAAGTGGTACATCTGTATTTTCAAAAATATGTTAGATTTGAATCATATTATTATTTTACATGCATTTGGATGGACTGAAATTTAACAGTCATTTCCAAAGTTGTATTTACGTAACAAAATTTAGTCACATGAGAATTTATTCAACAACGAACTATAGGGATACGGAACATACTCGTCGTCCATGTATACCTTTTTCAAAGGTCCATTTTTTACTATGACGAAGAAAAATTGTTCGAGATGTATCATATATACGATTTTAACCATTTATAATTTTTCTACTCAACTTCTACAAAATTATATAAGTTAAGTAATTTACATGAATTTGTGATTTCAGTACTTTCTTATCTTAACATTAGCAAATTGATGTTCAGGTTATTAGTTCGAAATCCGTAACAGAGAAACACGAGGTAGATATATTTCACTATTTCTTCTCTTCTGGAAGAAATTCCTACTAGGATATAATTATTTATTTTTTTATAAAAAATTTAGTCGCATGAGAATTTATTCAGCAACGAACATACACGGAAAAAATTTTGCGGCGGCGGCCGCCGAAAGCTTGGGCGCGCGGCGCTGCATCAGTTTTGAGGAACGGCGAGGCAATTTCTTCGACGGCGGCCTTTCAACCCCCGTTGGCGTGCCGCTCCTCAAAAAATTGGGTTCGCTGCGAGCCCAATTTTTCGACCGTGGCAGTCGAACAGCTCTGAAGAGCTGTTTCGGATGCGCTGCGGCAATCGAATAGCTTGTGCATCTTACAAGATTACAAATTTGATGTGTTGAGCTATACTTGATTATTAATAAAGTCCGATGCGTTTCTTTCATTTATTTTACTTAATCACAAATCAGTATAAAGTATATGAAGATCAATAAAATTAACATACTTTTCTGAATACAATATCATTATCTTATAATAACATTGTCCAGTAAATATTTGAAACTCAAGTAAAATGCTTAAAATAAATTACTCATTATATTAAGAATGACTTGATTCAAAGTTTGAGTAGTAAATTACAGGATTAAATGAAAGATTACGCATTATGATATTTTATTGCTGATTAGTATACTTTTATTTTAAAATTTCATCTTCAAAGCTAATTTTTTTAAACAGTTTAGATTAATCTTTGTAAGCGTGTCCAAGGGACAGAACGCTATTTTGCAGATAACTTTCGTTCATAACAATTTTACCACAAAATAATTTTTTTCATACTAAAGAGCGTATGTGTTTTTCAGTTCTTTTCTCCGGAGAATCGATTTGGCTCACTTCATTTTTCGATATTCTATGGTCACAGCCAATATGTTTAAAGAATTTTAGAAATAAATAATTCAATTGCGAAACACATAAACACCCATACTGCGATAGTAGGCATTGTCAAAATTTTACTTGTGAAAATCTATATTTTGTGGCAATAATATTAAATTATTAAAATAGTATTAAACGATCAATCAAGTAACTCTCCTCCTGGGATACGTTTGATATATTTTGTACTGAACTATTACTAGTTCCCGGGACGCACTAATATGCACCAATACCCACTATGGTAATTAAACGCTTGTATTCGGTTGAGCCCTGTTCAGTTCGTCCCCAGCAGGTATATATGACTGTCGCCCGCTACTCAAACCGTTGGTGCGCTGCGCATAAACAGCATTTGCTAGCGGCAGTCGAATTTTGGGCTCGCTGCGAGCCCAATTTTGGAGTGCGGCCACTCAACGCCGTTCGACGGCGGCAAGCTTACGTTTTCGACCGCCGCGTTCGTCGTTTGGCGCGCCGCGCGCCCAACATTTTTTCCGTGTACTTGTCGTCAACGTAAACCTTTTTCAAAGGTAAATGTTTTTAGGGCTAATCACACTAGTTGAATACTTGTCAGTTGGTGCTAGATTTTGCTACTTTCTCGTGTCATCGTTCACCCAATGGACTGGAATTTATGAAAAAGCCATGAAAGTGATACATCTATTATCACCGCCGTATTTAATGTTAATAATTAATACCGTACTGGCCTTAGGGCCTGTAGCATGATAACGTGTGCGCGCACGAGGTGGTGAAACTCGTGTGCGCGGGAATGGGATCTTTGGCAGGAATAGCGTGGCAGCAAAGAATACACACAAGGGTTCTGACGAACACAACGTTTATTACTTAATATAATGGGAAAGATGCTATACAGAGGCGTCAAGCCTCGGGTCGCGTCTCGCGGGCCGGAGCGAGAGAGAGCGTGAACACGTGTTGGCCGGGAGAGAGAGAGAGATGTCGATCGTGCGGTACTTACTCGGCGACGTGCTCCGGCGCTGTACTCGGCTCGTCCTCGGGTCGGCCTTGGCGTGCGGTAGCGAGTCGGATCTCGTGAGGGGATGTCCGCTGGTGTCCTCGGGGTCGCGATAGCCCGGGCGGTCTCGTGGTCTCGAGGGCTCGTGGTATCGCGCGCGAGGGCCGGCAATAAACTGAGTACTTCCGCCGCGCGCTCGGCCGGCCGAGCTCACTTCGGCCGTCTCCGGCTGACGTCACGTGGCGCGAGGATTGAATCTCGTTTGCGACGCGGTCTCTCTCTCTCTTACCTTGTCGGCAGCGCTGGCTCTCTCGCTGGACGCTGAAACATGACTGATATTTACACATAATATACTATTCTAGAGAGAGAGATATCACAGGGCCTGGCAATGTAATTGTTTGCTCGTGACACTATATATTCACAAAAAATAGCATAGTAGTCCGAAATCCGTAACAGAGAAACATGAACCAAAGAAAAAGAGTCATATTATCATTTTCTCCCGTACATTTGATAGATTTTACTTGACATATAATTTGCAGAACTATTTGTTTGGTGGTAGGATAATCACACCAGTTGAATACTTGGCATCAGATTCTAGATTTCATTACTTTTTTGGGTCATAATTGACAAAGTGAACTGGAATATATAACGATAGTGTATTGGTAAAAATGTCTACTGAAGTGATTTTTTCAAATGATATATTCGATTTGAATCTTATTATTCTCTTACATACACTTAAATAGACTAAGATCAAAGAGACATTTTCAAATTTATTTTTTTATGAAAAAATTTAGTCGCATAAGAATTTATTCAACAACGAACTATGGGATACGTTACCTACCTGTCGTCAACGTATACCTTTTTCAAAGGTAAATATTTGCCAAAAGGTAGATTTGTCAAGAGGAGTATTGATCCTATAAAATAGATATTATCGGTCGGAAGAGAATTGCACGCGCTTGAAAATTCCGTATTTAAATTTTCGAGAGAATCGATGCATGAGTGCTGAAAACGGAAAAAAGAACGTTACGTTTTATATCAGGTTTCATATTACGTTTTTATGGGTATCTGGAATACTATTGAAAAATCTATGGAATAACGATGCGATGCGAGTTTGACCAATCAACAAGACATCGAATATTCCACGGTTGAAACATTCAAAACTGGACCACATATGTGAAAATTATTGAAAAAATCATCAAATGATATCATGAGGATGATTCTGATATTACCAAGTGATAAAGTTGATGCAAATTTGAGTCCGGCCAATTGATAGATCATTGAAAGGGTTATCATATTCCGTGTTATAAATTTTGAAAAATCGATGAGTGGGCGTGTTAATTCTGAAAGAAGTATGGTGTTTCCATCTGTAATGGGGAAATCGTAGGATTGTAAAAAAAACACGAGATTATGGCTTGGTGCAATTTTAAGTCTGACCAATCGAATGATCATTGGAAGCGCTTCCATATTCCATGGTAAAAATTTTGAAAAAATTGATGCCTCAGCGTGAATTGCGAAATAATATATTTGAATTCTTATGCTCATTCAAGATTATCGAGAAAAACCATGAATTGATGTCACAATGCATATTTGATATCTATATTTGTCAGAGAAAAATAATGTTCTTCAGCTATATTCCTTAGTGAAAGTTTCAGAACAATAATGCATGGGCATGGAATATAATGAATTATTTTAAATTACATGAAATCTTTGTTTCTCGCATGAAATCTCTCTGAGAAAGCATACTGGGTTAAATTTTTTAATGAATTATTCGAGTCTCGTTGTGATCATAATTTTCTAAAAGGAGGTTGAGCAACCTAATGTTTGCCATTGTACTTTAGTTGAGAATGTTGCCCGATTCTCGCAACGAGGACGTAGTGGCGAGGCGCATATCCGAAAGCGGATCTATATTTACCTATGGGTCCAGCGGCTTGCTAGTGCGACCACCTGGCGAGTAAAGCCAGCTGGTTGCAGCGTGACACTTATGGGTCATGGATTTTTCAATTTCACGAAATAACCCAGATAGGCTCAATCCGGTCTGATAATCTTGTGGATTACTCATCAAAATCGAAATTCCTCCACCTTATAGCTTGATATGTCTCGCGAAAGATACGTTTTTCATGTATAGAGTCTCGATTTGTAGGTTAAATTCAGAAAATAGTTCCGTTTCAATTATTCTCCAGTACTCTCGAATCAACCATCGACTACGAGGAATCTCGCATCGACTCGAACTCGCTTGTGTGTGTGTATATATATATATATACATATTGCAACGGGGTGAATTCTGCACTTTTCCTGGTGCAGAAGCTGTACCACGAGCTAATTGTAACTGCCCCGCTCCTCGCCCAGCGGCCAGGTCGGTCACCCAGCTCCCGTGAGCAGACGCCGTGCCAAGGGTCTTGGTAGTGACCCCCGGTCGCCCGTACACAGGTACGGGCCGTCGCTGCTCCCGTAGTGGGCGCGTCCTCGGGACTGGGAAGAGCGGGGGGGAAGGGGGTTGAAGGGTCTCGTGCGGCGCTCGCGGTCCCTCGATGCGGCTCACGCCGATTGTTGGGGCTCCGTGGTAATCACCACGTGCAATGAGCCCTTAGTCAAATACTTAACGCTAACGAGTACTCGCGAACGCGGCTACTCAGTAAGCCGAGAAACTGAAGGTTTCTCGGCCGCGGGGAGAGGGGGATTCGGTCGTAGGTGCGGGGAGGTTTACAAAGAGAAACGCGTGACTCTAGTGATAATTTAAAGTAAAAGAAACCTCTTTATTGAGGTAAAAGCACGTCAAATAAATACACTTGCGTTGGTGGGCCGGTGCCCGCCAACGACTTTAAACGCGCGCACGCGCAGAGGGCCGCTCGGCCACGGGGCCGAGTATTCGCTCGCTCGCGGGAATACAAAAAGCGCAATACAAACGCAACGCAATGCAACGCAACGCAATACAAACGCGGGAATACAAACTTACAGATTGCCGCTCGATCTTTGTTCTCGCCCGCAGGATGGTCGGCGGGCTCGTTCGCTGCTCTCGTTGCCGCTGTCGCTGGTCCTGGCGCACGCGCTCGCGCTTGGCTCGGGTGTGCGCGGTTGCGCCTACACCTTTCGCGGGGCGAGGATTGAGTTGCCCCGCGCGCCCAGGGAAAACGTTGTTTTCTCCGGGCAGGTGTAGCGCTCGGAGTGTCGTCGGGGTGGTGTGGGGACACTCACGCTCACACACACACTGTCTCGAAGCTTCGCGTCGCGTCGCGGATAAGGCGTACTAACGGCGTGTGCTGATTTGCATGCGGGTCGGCGCGAGAGTGAGAGTCCTTCCGTCTTTGCGAGGCGGAAGGTCCTCCCTTCTCTATCTTTTCTCTCGCTCTCTCCCACGCGACGTGCACCCCCCGAAGGGCCGCGGCGCGTGCCCGCGTCGATCGCGCGACTTGCGCGCTCACGCCCGAGCTTCCGGCTCGCGCGATAACGAGTGCTCGCGAAGCACTCGTTACTATATATACACTGTAACGCCTACTTAACTACGGAAAAAACCAAAGCCATTATTTTTGGCACTGGCTATTACATCAATCAATTCTCCAAATCGGCACAAAACCACTCCATAGTAATAAATGGCCACCCGGTCCCAATTGAATCTTCTGTACGCAGCCTCGGTGTGGTGCTCGACGCCAAACTGGATTGGAGGCTACATGTTCTTTCCATCTGCAAAAAAGCCAACTCGCTTATGTACCGCCTCCACCATTTCAGGCGCAGCACAACCCTTGCGCTCAGAAAGCACCTTATTCAGGCGCTTTTGTTTCCCGTGGTAGACTACTGCTCTCTAGTGCTCTCTGATCTTTCCGATGAACAGGATCTCCCCATTCAGCGTATCCTCAATACGGGAATCAGATACATCTATGGTATAAAGAGGCGCGAGCACATCACTCCTTACAGGCGTCAGCTTGGCTGGTTCACTGGCTCTGGTCGCAGGGAGTACTTCTCGGCTTGTACTCTCTACGAAATCCTGGCTAGTGGTAGACCATCCTACCTTGCGAATCGCTATCAGCTAAACACTAGCCAAAGGCCTGTAAAGGGTGAGTGTCAACGGCCCCTTGTCGTTCCGCCGTTCAGACTGGAGTCAACCAGGATCTCATTCTTCATCAGTTCGACCTACATTTGGAACAATCCCCCCACTTATATTCGCACCATCAACTCATTCGCCATGTTCAAGCACCACATCTTCAAATTTATTTTTGACCGCGAAGGTATTTCTCTTATTGCTTAAGTCATTCCATCTACCTCATTTATTTACTGTTCTAGCTCCATGCACCTTCACTGCACTCGTTCACTCCAACACACTTACCTCACCACTTCACCTATTTTTAGTCAAACTCCGTATCCTATATTTGTTTTTCTTGTTTTTTACCATATGTATACTATATTCTACTATTATTTTATTGCACAACATGATGTACATCAATAAACTTATCTAATCTATCTAATCTAACTATTATTGCTAGAAATTGAAGTAAACGTCTTAATTTATCCCCGTTGCGGACTATATTTGTTTTCGCGGTTAATTTGAATACGACTTCGAAATTTCTTTATCCGCGCTCTTACGGCCCTCCATTTCTATGAACATTTGTTTCTTGTACTACGTGCTTGTAGAAGTATCGAGAGTTGGCGATAGCCCCGCGTATGCGTCGCGCTACAGCAAGCAGTGCTGGCGACGCGGTCCGCACCGGCGATCAGTCTCGCTGGAACCGACACAGCGATAGCATAAGAAACAGCCTTGTAACTGCAGCATCTAATGAACTTCTTATTCCTTCCAGAACTATCTTGATTATTGCGACCTTTTACGTGGGCCCCTAGGTTTTACATTGGTGACCCCGACTGGAGCATTCGGGGAGAGGAGCATCAGGACTCGTGGACTTGCTGTTTGCGGCGTCGACGGCGGATTTTAGCGGGCCGGCTTTATTACCGCCATTTTGCGAGCTGCCGTGTGTTTTTCCCGCTCGCCCTCGACATTGTTGCTACGCTGCTTTGTCCGCGGAATTTTTTTTTCCGCCATCTGTTTTACTGCAGTGGCTGTTTTTCAGATCGCTTCGGCTCAGGTGAGTTTTTCTTTTTATTTTCCGAAAACTCACCCAATGTGTTGTATATATATATATATATATTTTCTAAGAAATATACACATTGATATATTCATGTATATCGAGCCAGCGTCCTTCGTGGCGCAATGATTTTATCGTTTGTCTGGCTCCAGCAAACAAAAACTTTATGAATTCCTTTGTGCGTTTTGCACTAGGATTTATTTTTTGTAACTTTTATTTCTCTCATTCGACTTTTGTTATGAGATTGTATCCAATCAGACTTCTCCACCTTGTTTTGGTGGCTTAGGTCGTGTTGACCTTTCTCTGCTCGACTTTTAACGGCGTTTTGCGTCGTTTTAAAGCAGTTGGCCTTGATAGTTTAGAATATTGCTAACAAATTTTTTTTGCGAGGCACTGCCTCCTAGCTGCTCTGCACTTTTGTATATTGGTTTGGGCCGTACGATTCGTGCTCCTGAACACCAACATCGACATCACTGAAGATTGAAAGATTTTTCCAAGCAGCAGGATTCAGGCCGCATGAGTCGTGCACCCGAATCTCACTGATGAGCAGTATAAAATTTCAAGGTCGACGAGCTGCACGAGCCCCTTTCGTTGCTGCGTTCTACGCGACAAGGTCTACGAGTATCGAATCTTCAAGATACTTTCTTCACGTCCGCAGCACACCATCATTTTATTTCAAACTTAGTACTTTTATATATGGAGAATCTTTCTTTGAGAGATTAAGAATTTAGTTCCTCGTAAAAACAGTAAATTCAATTAATTTTGGCCTGGATAAAGTTTTCCTGAAAATATTGCTCTCGCAATTCAGCTGTTCTTAAGTTTCGATTTGGATTTGATATCAAAAGTGAATTCAATTTTCATGCTAGCGTATATTCACAATTTAATTTGAATCTTAAATTTGGCTTAGCGTATGATTATACTTGGAATAGAGTTTTCATTTTGACTTGGCGCTTGTTTATATTTCCATTGAGTGAGCATACGTATTACTAATGATAAGCTCAACTCTAGCTAAGCAAGTCAATTTCAATCTCAGATCATACACAACAGTACTGAATTTATTTTGTGAATTGGCGATTATGCTCATAGTTGTCTTTGCGTATTGTCACTTAGTTATAAGTTGCGCATGGCAACAGTCTATTGGAGTGTTAGTATCAGATCTGAAGATCCTCAATTATTTTGAGGCTCGAGTGTAATGCTCCTTGTACTTGCTGTTCCGTGCGGTCGTGCGTTATAAGGCAGTATCTTGGTGCAGGAACTTAACCTCATTTTCGATTTTCATCGATTTTCTCCAATTGTCTGACTTGTCAGTATAGATTTCACTTTGAAAATACGGTGCGTCTCCATGTTTTTGATAGAATTTCGGAATTCAATTTTTAATTGACTCAGGCGCGGATATTTCTCTTTTGCCGGAGCCTGTCAACTTCAATGGATCTTTGAATGTAAATTTGAGAACTTTGAACTCTACTATTCAAACTTATGGTTTTTTTGAAAAGCTAATTGATTTTGGTTTTGAAAATAAACTCAAATGAAAGTTTTTGGTCGCTGATACACCCTACGCTATTATTGGAGGAGATTTTTTCAGACACTTTTATTTAGTTCCGGATTTGACCCTTAGAACGTTGTCTAACCTTAACATAGGTGATTCGTGAAAGGATATAAGTTATCAACTTCAAATTTTGAGATTAACTTCATTCAACCGGACGCGAAAATTGTCAAGCTTCTCAGTGAGTTTCAGGAAATTACAGATGAATTGTCGATAAAACCAATAAAAAATCCTAAGATCTTCCATCATATAAAAACCACTGGTTCACCAGTTTTTCAAAGATTCAGGCCACTCGCCCCTGCTAAACTAAAAGCGGCGAAGGCAGAATTCAAGAGACTTTGCGGGTTGGGTATTTGTCAAGAATCTTCTAGTCCTTGGGCTACTTCTTTATATATCACCCCTAAAAACGATGGTTCTTGGAGGATTTGTGGTGATTTCCACGTGCTAAACGCTAAAACGGTTCCCGATAAATTCCCGGTACCTCGACGCGTGGACGATTTTACTAATTTTCTAAGCGGCAAAGAAGTTTTCTCAGCTCTGGATCTATTCGAGGCATTTCATCCAATTCCGGTCGCTCCGGAGGATGTACAAAAAACTGCCGTTACCACGCCTTTTGGTCTCTTTGAATATCTTTATATGACTTTTGGATTGAGCGGCGCTTCTCAGACTTTTCAGCAGTACTTGTTCAGGGCTCTTGGCGATTTAGATTTTGTCTTTGTCCACATTGACGATATTTTAGTCGCATCAACTTCCTATGAAGAACATTTGTCGCATTCGAAAATCGTTTTTGAGCGACTTCGTAAATTTCAACTTCGTTTGAACGTACGGAAATGCGTTTTCGCAAAATCTGAAATAACTTATTTGGGCTACAAGATCTCTGAACAAGGATACATGCCTACCGAGGAAAAGGTTGAGAAAACGTAGATTTTTGGGTCTCATTAATCAATATCATAGATTCATCCCACATGCTGCTGAGACGCGAAAACCATTAAATGCTTCTTTATCTGAACCGAAAAAGAGAGATAAGCGTTTGGTTCTGTGGAATGATGAGGTGGTGCTTGCTTTTGATAAGTGTAAACAGGATGTTATAAATTCCATGTGTATGGCCTATCCTGAATTTGATGCCAAGCTGCGTTTCATCACGGACGCTTCGGAAACCGCTATGTGAGCAGTTTGAGAGCCATTCACCATTAAAAATTGATGTCCTTTGGGTTTCTTTTCTGGAAAAATTTCCCCTGCTCAAACTACGTATTCTGCATTTGACAGAGAGCTCTTTGCAATTTTCCAAGCAGTCAGATATTTTCCAAAATTATTAGATGCTCGCAAGTTTACCATTTATACAGAACATAAACCTTTACAATACGCAATGTTCCAAGATCTATTGAAAACCTCACCCCGACGTATAAATCATTTACAATATATTTCTCAATTTGACGCAACTATTTTGCACATTGCTGGCAAGGACAATGTCGTAGCTGACACTTTGTCTCGATTGAATGATCTTACTATCTCTATTCATGCTTTGCACTCTGTTAATGAGAGCTCTAGTAGAATCGACGCGTTAAGACTACCTATCTTATTTAATAATGTAACGTTAGCAAATGAGCAAGCAAATGATGAGCAGCTCAAAGAAATAATTGCTAATAAAGATCATCCTTTAAATTTAACGTGTTTGACTCTCGGTGATCAGCATGTTCCCTTCTACTGTAGCTCTCACGATGGAATGTTGAGACCTTATATACCCAAGTCCTTGCGAAAGCAAATTTTTGACGTTTAAGATTCACCTGCGCACGCGAGTGCAAGGAGCACAGACGGAGCTTTACGTCGTCATTATGTCTGGCCTAATATTTCACGCGATGTGCAAATTTGGTGTAAAAATAGTATCAAATGTCAACAATCTAGAGTTACTTTGAAAAATAGTTTTCTGCCTGCCAAGTTTGTTGCTCCAGATAGTAGATTTACTCATGTCCATATTGACGTTGTGGGTCGCTTTCCAGAGTCCGATGAAATGGAATATCTTTGTACTATTATCGACAGGTACACTCATTGGCCGACCGCGATTCCAATTCGCGATTATTCAGCAGAAACGATTGCAAATGCTTTTCTTCATAATTGGGTGGCCAATTCCAGGGTACGAAGAACGATAAGCACAGATCAGGGACCAGAATTTAAATCCTTTCTTTTTAAGTAATAGTTAAAATCATTGGGAATTTCTCATATTCGCACTGCGCCTTATCATCCGTGTGCAAATGATCTTGTTGAAAGGATGCATCGGGATCTGAAGGCAGCTCTTCGCTGTCACACCAATGGCCCGGGCTGGATCCGCGCGTTACTAAATGTTTTATTAGGACTTCGTACTCGTATTTGACCTGATATTAATGCTAGCGTTGCCGAAATGGTGTATGACACTACTCTCAGATTACTTAGACAATTCTGTCTAACAGTCAATGAGGAGCCTGATCCGCGAGTTTTTCTTAGTGAATTTGTTCAATATATGACCAAGTTGGAACCTGTTGCCATTAAACATGATATCAATAAAAATTCCCGTCCCTTTGTGTACAGGGACCTGGAACACTATACACATGTGTTCCTGGAGGATAAACCCAAAAAACCTACGTTACAAAGCGTTTATTCAGGCCCATTTGGATTCATAAACCGATTACAGGACAATCGTGATTTCGTAATTGACGTTAAGGGCATTCAAAAAACTGTATCAGGAGGTAGGCTGCAACCTGCTCATTTTTAGCGAATGAATTACCGATGGCTACAACTAAAAAACTCGGATGCTATTCCTAGTATAGTAGATTTCCCTTACTCAATAATGTACATCATATTCAAGACTCGATTGCAAATACCATTGATAACTCTGTAAGTTCAAATTCGGATAATGTAAATATTCCCCACGATCCGGTTTCTGTAACTGTTAGTAACCTTGTAAATAACAATCCATGCACTTCTAGAGATTACCTTACGGGTAGCATAGTAAATTATGCACCCGGACTAGGTTAGGCGATTTCGGCACGGGAAACGTTCGCGCGTGCCGAAATAGCCTAGATGACCCTGTTGAAAAAACTCTCATGAAAAATCCACTTGGATTTCCGAATGGAAAAACCAGACTGGAATCCATGCGTTTCGATGGAAATCAAGGATTTACCAGAAGTTTGACTGGAATTTCCAAGCCGCGTCCTGAGGCCTCGTATGGAATTTCCGTGCAATTCCAATGGAATTTCCATGCGATTCCAATGGAATTTCCATGCATCCCAATGGAATTTCCATGCATACCGAGTGAAATTTCCAGCCGATCCCAAATGGAATTCCCATGCGATCCCAATGGAATTTCCATTCTATCCTAATGTAATTGCCAAGTGATCCCGATGGATTTTCCATGCAATCCGAATAGAATTTCCATGCAGTCCCAAAGGAAGTTCCATGCATACCGAGTGGAATTTCCGTGCGATCCCGATGGAATTTCCATGCATCCCAATGGAAGTTCAATGCATACCGAGTGGAATTTCCGTGCGATCCCGATAGGATTTCCATGCGATCCAAATGGAAATTCCATGCATACCGAGTGGAATCTCCAGGCGATCCCAATGGAACTTCCATGCATACCGAGTGGAATTTCCAGGCGATCCCAAATGGACTTTCCATGCGATCCCAATGGATTTTCCATTCTATCCCAATGTAATTGCCAAGTGAACCCGATGGATATTCCATGCGATCCCAATGGAATTTCCATGCAGTCCCAAAGGAATTTCCATGCGATCCCCATGGAATTTCCATGCGATCCCAATGGATTTTCCATGCGATCCCAATGGAATTTCTATGCGATCCCAATGGAGTTTCCATGCATACCGATTGGATTTTCCATGCGATCTCAATGGTATTTCCATAATGTCCCAATTAATATTCCAAGCGATCACAATGGATTATCCATGCGATCCCAATGGAATTTCCATGCGACCCCAATGGAATTTCCGTCCTATCCCAATGTAAGTGCGAAGTGATCCCGATTGATTCTCCATGCGATCCCAATGGAATTTCCATTCAATCCCAATGGATTTTCCATGAAATTCCAATTGATTTTTCATGCAATCTAAATAGGATTCCCATTCAATCCCAATGGGATTGCCAAGTGATCCCAATGGATTTTCCATGCGATCTCAATGAAATTTCCATTCTATCCCAATGGATTTTCCATGAATTCACGATGGAATTTCCAGTAGATCCCGATGGAGTTTCCATGCGATCCCTATGGAATTTCCATTCAATCCCAATGGAATTGCCAAGTATTCCTAATGGATTTTCAATGCGATCCCAATAGAATTACCATGCAGTCCCAGAGGATTTTTCATGCGATCCTCATGGAATTTCCATGCGATCCCGATGGAATTGCCAAGTGATCTTAATGGATTTTCCATGCGATCCCAATGGGATTACCATGCGATCCCAATGGAAACTCCATGAAATTTCGAAGGAATAGCCAAGTGATCTCAATGGTATTTCCATGCGGACCCACTGGAATTTACATGCGATCCCAGAGGATTTTCCATGAAAATCCAATGGATTTTCCATGCGATCCCTATGGAATTTCCATTCAATCCCAATGGAGTTTCCATGCATACCGATTGGATTTTCCATGCGATCTTAATGGTATTTCCATAATGTCCCAATTAATATTCCAAGCGATCACAATGGATTTTCCATGCGATCCCAATATTTTCCATGGAATTCCAATGGATTTTCCATGAAATTCCAATGGATTTTCCATGAAATTCCAATGGATTTTTCATGCAATCTTAATAGGATTTCCATTCAATCCCAATGGGATTGCCAAGTGATCCCAATGGATTTTCCATGCGATCTCAATGAAATTTCCATTCTATCCCAATGGATTTTCCATGAATTCACGATGGAATTTCCAGGAGATCCCGATGTAGTTTCAATGCGATCCCAATAGAATTACCATGCAGTCCCAGAGGATTTTTCATGTGATCCTCATGGAATTTCCATGCGATCCCGATGGAATTGCCAAGTGATCTTAATGGATTTTCCATGCGATCCCAATGGAATTTCCATGCGATCACAATGGAATGTCCATGGAATCCCGATGAAATTTCCATGGAATTCCAGTGGAGTATCCATGCGTTCCCAAAGGAATTCCCATGAAATTTCGAAGGAATTGCCAAGTGATCTCAATGGTATTTCCATGCGATCCATGCGATCCCAATGGATTTTCCATGCGATTTAAATAGAATTTCCATTCAATCCCAATGGGATTGTCAAGTGATCCCAATGGATTTTCCATGCGATCTCAATGAAATTTCCATTCAATCTCTATAGATTTTCCATGAATTCACGATAGATTTTCCAGGCGATCCCAATGGAGTTTCCATGCATTCCGAGTGGAATTTCCAAGAGATCCCGATTGATTTTCCATGCGATCCCAATGGAAGTTCCATGCGATCTTCATGGTTTTTCCATGCGAACTCAATGGAATTTCCATGCGATTCCAATGGAACTTCCATGGATTCACAATGTAATTCCCGGGCAATCCCAATGGAGTTTCCATGCATACCGATTGGATTTGCCATGCGATCCCAGCGGAATTTTCATTCAACCTCAATTGAATTGCTAAGTGCGATCCCAATGTAATTTCCATGCAGTCGCAAATGAATTTCCATACGATTCCAAAGGAATTTCCATGCAATCCTACTGAATTTTCCATTTAGCTTCTGTATGGTATCTATCTGTCTGTCAGCAGCGGGTAAGTGTGGATGTTAATTAAAATGTGTGCCTAAGTAGCTAAAATCAGAAATATTCCATACATATTGATTGTCTGCGACTATGCTATATTGAAACTGAATATTCTATAAAAATCAATTCTCTTATGAAAAATTGATCTCTGAAAAAAAATTGAATTTCAAACGTATAGACACATAATGGATTGTATACTGAATTATATATTCCAGTTCATTTTGTCAATTATGACCCAAGAAAGTAATGAAATCTAGAATCTGATGCCAAGTATTCAACTGGTGTGATTATCCTACCACCAAACAAATATTTTTGCAAATTACACTCACAATCAATTATATGACAAGTAAAATCTACCAAATCTTGCTACATTTTGATCCTTGAATAAATTATATTGCGGTAAAATATTTCAGTAAGTGGAATTCTCTGTTACGGATTTCGAACTAATAACCTTGAATATCAATTTGCTAATGTTAAGATAAGAAAGTACTAAAATCTCGAGCAATTTTTCTTCGTCATAGTAAAAAATGGACCTTTGAAAAAGGTATACGTGGACGACAAGTATGTTCCGTATCCCTATAGTTCGTTGTTGATTAAATTCTCATGCGACGTAAATAGAAAATGACTTAAAAAATGACTGTTTAATCTCAGTCCATCCAAATGCATGTAAAATAATAATATGATTCAGATCTAATATATCTTTGAAAATACAGATGTATCATTTCAATAGACATCTTTACCAACACACTATTGTTATATGTTCCAGTATATTATTTCAATGATGATATAAGAAAGTAGCGAAATCTAGCATCAACTGATAAGTATCCAACAGTGTGGATAGCCTATACAGAAATAGTATTTTTTCAAAGTACACCCTAAAGCAATTGTTGCACGATCTGTTATCAAATATCAATGAACTCCATATCAATTCACTCATGTTCGGATAGAATGTACTGAAATTCAGAATCTATGTCAAGTAGTACACATACATTTCAAATACATCTACCAATGTTGAGATAGAAAGCATGAAATCACAATTCTATGTCAAGCAGTTAAAAAACTAGTATGTACCACTTTGGAAGGGTTCAGTATTAAATTCATAATAATTTGAAATCCAATAAAATACTCCATTATCGAAATTATCTTTCTCATAGTACAAGTAACGATTTTCACTAGAATCTCAAATCCCAATGATAACTACATAAATGAAACTTTTTACATTACAATTCTTAACGTTTGAATGTTACAATTCTACATCATGATATTATTTTCATTCTCCAATTGAAATGTATTTATTTTGTTTCACTTCTTTTTTTCATTTTTTTCAGTCAATGGAATTAACAAATGCATACTTGCCACGGGCCCGTTGTCTCACAGTTTCCGATGAAATTCATCTACGGTACGATTCTTTCATGCAAATTCATTTCATTCAGAAAAACTAGCTCCTGTTTGTAATATAGAAAATGCTGATCAAACACGGAAAGAAAAGGATGAAAATTTTGATGCTCAATGCTTCTTGAATCTATATTTCTGCAAGTAACAAAGGCGATGAATTAATTTCCATCCTTCAAACATGTCTTAAACATCCTTTGGTAAAATCTTTTGTATGTTCATCGTACT
Source organism: Aphelinus atriplicis (assembly GCA_020882685.1). Classification (NCBI taxonomy): domain Eukaryota; kingdom Metazoa; phylum Arthropoda; class Insecta; order Hymenoptera; family Aphelinidae; genus Aphelinus; species Aphelinus atriplicis. Next base: position 290,954 of record JAJGQD010000020.1, on the reverse strand, counting down.
CATCGAGTATTTTCACCCCTATTGAAGAACATCTAAAACTCATTCGAGGAACAGAATATTATTCTTTTAAAAAATTTTCAAGACAGTATATTCTAGCTATGAACACCTTTATCTCTGATTTGCAAGAACATTCACCAAGAGATCGATATTCCTCAGATATTATTTTGACATACTGCCTCGTGAAAAGACAATGAGTTTTATCGAAACTTGAGTCAATAGTAATTTGAGCGAGAAAACTTATCCGGATATTTTATAGATTGTAAGTTTACATATACAAAAAAGCATTTTCAGGATAGAGGGTTAACTTTTATTGGTATTGAAAGTAAAAATAAAATACAAATACACTGCCCATCGAGAAACTGTGAGACAACGGGCCCGTGGCAAGTATGCATTTGTTAATTCCATTGACTGAAAAAAATGAAAAAAAGAAGTGAAACAAAATAAATACATTTCAATTGAAGAATGAAAATAATATCATGATGTAGAATTGTAACATTCAAACGTTAAGAATTGTAATGTAAAAAGTTTCATTTATGTAGTTATCATTGGGATTTGAGATTCTAGTGAAAATCGTTACTTGTACTATGAGAAAGATAATTTCGATAATGGAGTATTTTATTGGATTTCAAATTATTATGAATTTAATACTGAACCCTTCCAAAGTGGTACATACTAGTTTTTTAACTGCTTGACATAGAATTGTGATTTCATGCTTTCTATCTCAACATTGGTAGATGTATTTGAAATGTATGTGACTACTTGACATAGATTCTGAATTTCAGTACATTCTATCCGAACATGAGTGAATTGATATGGAGTTCATTGATATTTGATAACAGATCGTGCAACAATTGCTTTAGGGTGTACTTTGAAAAAATACTATTTCTGTATAGGCTATCCACACTGTTGGATACTTATCAGTTGATGCTAGATTTCGCTACTTTCTTATATCATCATTGAAATAATATACTGGAACATATAACAATAGTGTGTTGGTAAAGATGTCTATTGAAATGATACATCTGTATTTTCAAAGATATATTAGATCTGAATCATATTATTATTTTACATGCATTTGGATGGACTGAGATTAAACAGTCATTTTTTAAGTCATTTTCTATTTACGTCGCATGAGAATTTAATCAACAACGAACTATAGGGATACGGAACATACTTGTCGTCCACGTATACCTTTTTCAAAGGTCCATTTTTTACTATGACGAAGAAAAATTGCTCGAGATTTTAGTACTTTCTTATCTTAACATTAGCAAATTGATATTCAAGGTTATTAGTTCGAAATCCGTAACAGAGAATTCCACTTACTGAAATATTTTACCGCAATATAATTTATTCAAGGATCAAAAATGTAGCAAGATTTGGTAGATTTTACTTGTCATATAATTGATTGTGAGTGTAATTTGCAAAAATATTTGTTTGGTGGTAGGATAATCACACCAGTTGAATACTTGGCATCAGATTCTAGATTTCATTACTTTCTTGGGTCATAATTGACAAAATGAACTGGAATATATAACGATAGTATATTGGTAAAAATGTCTATTGAAGTGATAATTTCAAATGATATATTCGATTTGAATCATATTATTCTCTTACATACACTTGAATAGACTAAGATCAAACAGACATTTTCATATTTCTTTTTCTATAAAAAAATTTATTCGCATAAGAATTTATTCAACAATGAACTATGGGATACGAAACCTACTCGTCGTCAACGTATACCTTTTTCAAAGGTCAATATTTTTCTATGAGAAATAAAAATGCAAATGGTGTATTTTATTTTATTTCCACCATTTGTATAATTTTTGAGCTTAAACTCTTCAAAATTATATTAGTACTTGACATAAATTTTGTGATTCGAGTTATTTTCCATCTTAACATTAGTAACTACAATAATTAAGTGTAATTTGAAAAATATTCATTCTATAGGGAAGTTGCATGAATTTCAATTTTAATTTTAATCAATAGTATAACCTAAAAAAATCAATATTACAAGACATTTTTTTTTTCGACCCTTAGTTATTTTATAATGACCGATTTTATAATCAATTATTCCGGACCACCGTTTAAATCGATGTCACGTGACTCTTACGTCACCGATTCACCCTCGAAACGGGTGTGTATATACCGTTATGTTATTTTGACGGTCGCAATTCTAGTATGACGTCCAAAAACGAATCGAATAAACCTTCTATCCACAGGATAAAGATTTATTTACCTTTCAAATGTCAATCCAACGGTTGATTGATTTGATTTCATTACTCCTCCAGTTAGTGTTTAAATTTGATTTAAATTTACTGAATAGTAATTAAAAATGACTCAGAAGGAAATTGAGTCAAATTTCAATGTCTACAAGTTTTGTTTCGTACCTGGGTGTAAAAATACTGTAATAACAGCTCCAACTAAAGTATTTATACAAGTACTTGCAAATACTCGGCAAAAATGAGTGAAAATAAACGTAGTAAAGGAAGTAAGCCGGAGGTCAAGTTCATCAAAACAGACTGTTCTGCCGATTCTACCAGTACATTCGTACATAAATAGCTTCAGTCAATCTATGGTGTATTAGGGTCATAACAGCGAGTAACCGTCATATTACGCTGAGCGAACATTCTCTCCTAAAGGGTGAATCGCTTACGTCACAATCACGTGACATCGATTTGAACGGGGTCCAAATTTTTTCATATTTTTAATAATTTTTTTCTAAGCTAATATATTTTTTAAAAATCTACTTTAAACTGCTACAGGTTTCTTTTAACTTATATTTCTTATTTTTATATCAATTCAATTTTATCCTCTCACATGCAACTTCCCTATTGTTGGATAACCATACTAGTTGGATAATGCTTGATATAACTGTATATTAAATAAATCAGTTCGAAATCCGTAGCAAAGAAACATGAAGCAGAAAGAAGGCTTTATATTCTGTAATTATTATTTTAAATGTATTTAAATAGAAAAAGAACTAAAAGACATCTTGCAATTTTTACCCACTCAAAAAAATTCAGTCGCTTAAGCATTTATATATTTACAAAAAAAATATAATTAATTCTACCTAAAAACATTTAGTCGATTGAAAATTTATCCAACAACGAACCACAGGATAAGGAATATACTTGTCGTTAAGTATATCTTTTTCAAAGGTGAATTTTTACTATGAAAAATAAAATTGCTTGTGCTATCTGATGCACTGGCATAATTTTTTGACCATATTAACCCATGAAGGCCCATGGCCAGACCAGCGGAGATATCATAAAACTAATTATTGGATCACGTGTTTTCTTGAAAAAAAATACCCGTGTCTTTTCTTTTTCCATTTCCAATTGTTTAAACAATCATTATTTAAACAAATTGCACCCAAATTCGTAAATTCGAGAAAGTAATGGTGTCAATCGATTCTACATGAAAAACCAAGAAAAAAAACGTGGAATACATTTTTTTGATTTGAAGCTTATTTTTCTGGCTATCGCGTTATAAACAATTGGAATTCAGTAAAACCGAGAAAAAGTGGCTTCGGCCAATGCTCACGCTATCACCATGGGATGAAAACTAATTGCGGGGTTGCGTGCTTTTTTGAAAAAAATACCCCTATTTTCTCTTTATTCAAAATCCAATGTATATACAATAATTATTTAAACAAATTGCAACCAAAGTGAATCGACTTCCCTGATATCACTGGATTCCATTTGTTTATAACGTGATTGTAAGAGACATGAGCCTCGAATCGAAAAAATGTATTCTTACTTTTCTTCTTGGTTTTTCTTCTAGAATACTAAATACAACTGAAACGAAACATTGCTTTGATAATATATTTCTGATGGAAGAGTAGCGAACCTTTAAAGAAACGTACAACGAGTTCACGAGTAAAGAATGGTTTTAGGGGAGGTATATATTAGATTAGGTGGATACCAGAGCTACCTACATTGGGGCATGTTTAAATACAGAAATGCAGATATCTGTTCATTTTATTTGAACTTTGAACCTGTGAAGATTTCAGGGTTAGGAAGCGAACGCATGGCTTGACAATTGTAACAATATGTTTCATAGATCCAACTTTACTTTCTGCCCGTGTTAGGCTTATTGGCAAACTGATTCTGACGTATGACTTGGGTCCGTCTTAATCTAATAATTTACCGGCCATATCACTTCTGGTTCACGAAATATTATTCAAAAAAGTGTACTCCAATATGGAATGACCGATTGGAGATTGGGATTGACCGCGAAGGCGCGGGGTAGTCTAATGTCCAAGCTCCCTTATATAGACGGTAGAACGCCGACTCTCTTGCGAGAGAGCGCCACGCTATACCTTATACACGCGCGACTCAACGCCTCGCCATCTACAGGCGAGCTATGGTACTAGGCCGGTTACTCGAAAATGAGTTCATACTCTCATATATGAAGCTAATTGGTAATTGAATCAAATCTTACAGTAATTGCACTATTGAGAGAAGAATGTTTCTAAGATCATTTAATTATATATAAACCCAAAATAAAATGTTTAAAAAATGATAAATTTACAAATACTTGACAATTACTCTCTTCTATCACTTGACTCTGTTAAATGTTGCCAGGGTTAACGTTCACTTTTATACACTATCGAGTTCTATCACTTTTATACTTCTATCGAGTTACAGATATACTCTTTTTTCATCCAAATTTTCACAAATCTGTACAGGTTGGAAAAACTTTTGAACTATGTTCCTCATATCATCCTGTAACCCCTTAGCACATCACATTGGATAATAAGATTTAGTTAACGAATGAAATCACTAATGAAAAATACAGGAAAAGTCATTTTTGTAAGAACCTTTTCATACCGGTATACTGTCTATTCTTTCTGAATTGGTATTGCACCGATTGCGTAATCTAAGAAAGATTATCACATTGAGAGTTCTTCGTTTTTTTGTAATCAGCTAAAATATGGAGCTGTCTCTTGCACCAGCAGCGTGTGACAAACATTACAAATTCTTGATGGCCTTTGCTTTGGTCCACTTTTCACAATATTATTCAGCATCTGCTTGAATAGTCGATTATAATTCTAATTCAATTTGATCTTGATGATTTCAGTAAATATAATTAAGCAATAGATAGGTATTCTCCTGGATTTAACTGCATTGTAACTATGCCTAATGAAGTTACAAGTCTCTCTTGATGTCCATCTACAGTAGTAAATTCAAAGTTTGTTGACCATCGGTTAATTCAATGTGGTTTTCAGCATTCAATTGATTAGTTGCAGCTACTGATGCAACGTTGGTATCTTCATCCTAAATTAAAACATGAAATGTAAAATTCAGTCCATTCAATGAACATCAAGATTTTAATTGTTGACAAAATTTTACTAAAATTTACCTCAAGCACTTTGACTATGGCTTCAGCATCTGCTTGAATAGTCGATGAACATCAAGATTTTAATTGTTGACGAAAAAATTTCACTAAAATTTACCTCAAGCACTTTGACTATGGCTTCAGCATCTGCTTGAATAGTCGATGAACATCAAGATTTTAATTGTTGACGAAAAAATTTCACTAAAATTTACCTCAAGCACTTTGACTATGGCTTCAGCATCTGCTTCAATAGTCGATGTTGCAGAAGTGACTGCCATAATATTATTCTTGGTAGTGACAGCTTCAAGTTCGATATGCGCGAGTCAATATCTAATGAACTATTAGTCAAACCTTCAACTCTGTTGCTATGGAGAAATGATTTAAGAAAAACTATGCTCTGCAAAACTATAAGTCTGTGTAATCGTATAAAATATACACATGTATAGTTTATACGACTGGTGGTTGGCAAATACCGTCCAGAAGGGATTGATAGATTCACCAGCAGCCATCATTATCTTGCTCTGGCCTCTGGGATGCTGTTTGACAAAGTTTGTGATATTGTAGTTTATTACTTCATCATTTAACCAATTCAATCTTGCCAGTGTCTGCATGTTTCTTCTCCTCACTGTCATTCCAAATCCTTCAGCAAGAGCATCTAGAACTTTTTTGGCTGACAGTTTATCCTTGAGAGAATTTGTGGTGATTTTTGTTACGCTGTAGCTTGAATTTAATTTTGAACGATCATCAATTTCTTTGCTGCTTTCTTTCTAAAGTTCAACTGACTCGCCTTGTAAACCAGCGTTTTGATTACTTACCTAGAAAAAAATAAGTTTTCTCAAAGCAACACTCTTACGAGACCCTCTAGACGTAATAAAATAAAATCAAAATCCAAAAAGTAATGTATAACTTATCTGACAAATGTTGTTCCGTTGGACTGCGTCAGACCGCGCGAACTAACCTGTAATTATCACAGCTGAGTTCGACTGCTCCACTCGAAGAGCGAGAGAGAGCGTGCAAAATATAAGTACATGCGCAGTCGACCGGTCGCAGTGGTAACCAACTTCACCGGCCGTCACCCTCTCAGCACTGGGCACCGCTGGCGCTCGCTCGCTCGCTTGCTTGTATATCTATAGCGTACTCTTGAAATCTTGAAATGTTGACGAATTTTCAAGCGCTCTCGCGCACTCCGTCTGCTAGCCGATTCAATCTTTTATTCTCGAATATAACCAAAGCGATTTCGATGGAACTTTTCTGACAAAAGTAATCGTAAGTGACCGTAGTTCTTGCTTATAACTGTTACAAGACTGCAGGACAGCGGTAAAACATAAATAATTAAAAAAGTGAGGTTGAACACGACATTGGGCTGTATATAATGGCTAGTCGCGTCCCCACGAGCGCTTGCTGCGCATACTTGTCGTCGGTGGCGCTGACGCGCCACCTGATTACCAATAATTACGGAAATATTAGATCTTCATACATTAATTTCTTTAGAGTTTGACAGAATCGTTAGTCTCAAAACGCAAGTTGGAAAAAATTTTGGAAAATGAATTTTTACAGATATGAATATTGTATATTTTTGTGGGTGTAAATGAGAAATCTCGGAAAGTTTGATTGCATTAGTAGGAAATTGGAGAAAAATTACATTGAATTACCTTATCGAAAAATCGTTTTTCATATATTTTAATATGAATATATGGAATCTTATATATTGGACACGAGTTGAGAACTACATTTTCTCGCGCTCTCTTGCCGTGCTGGTAAAAATAATGTGAAACGCTCCATATATGTTCGTCAATTCACCCATCCACACATTGATCCATCTGTCATATTAGTCACGTGACATCGCACGGAGAGAAGGTTGGTACGTTATACGCGCCATAAATGCACGAAACTCGCGCGGTCAGTAAGGCGCGAGATCTGCGCGGTTATGGCGCGATACTGAATTTTGATGAAAATTAGTAGACGTGGGTTCTTGAGGTCACTGATTACAAATCCGGCCTCAGATTCTAAAAATTCGAATTTAGCCTCTAATATTGCCTACCGAAAATTTGGAAAGATACTGGATTTTGATAAAAAATTGAATCCATGGGTTTTTGAGGTCGCTGATTACGAATCCCGCCTCAGATTTCCAAGACCCAATATAGACCATTCGAGAAAATACACTGGGTCTTGATGAATCTTACTATTATATAAAGAGGAAGCCGTTTTTTTGTTCGCATTTGGCTCCAAAACTACTGAATCGAATGTTACCAAATTTTGACAGTAGCTTCATTGCACACGCCAGATGGTTATAGGCTATGCAAAACGTTGAAAAATACATTATTCAAATGAATAAATAAATAGTCGAACTACTACTTCTTGGCGTATTAACCGCAGAACCCCCGAATGGCAGGCACGGCGCCTGCGCGGAAAGTAGTCCCTCCGCCCGCCGACCCAGGCTACAGCGACGAGCTTCGCGCCTTCTCCACTAGGCGGCTGAGCGCTATCCGCAAGAGAGTTGAGCTGCTTCACTTATAAGTAGAGCATGAAAGTGCATAGATATTGTCTCTCCCTTTGGAGAAAATTTCTCGCATAAATATATATATATATATATATATATATATATATATATATATTATGCCGAAAACACGATTGAGCGGATTGGGTCGTCAGACTCGGTCTGCAAATCGAATGTCAGTATATCGTAGAGCAGTCCCAGAGCAAACCAGAGTCCATGTGGCAGGTTACAGAACTGCTTTTGAATATAATTGTCTTTTGAATTATATTGATTCAAAAGATGTGCAAATTGGTTCAATGGATAAAATATGCAATCATTGCTTCGCCAAAAAATGGAATGATGAAACCGCAGGCATGTGTTGTGCAGGAGGCAAAGTTTCTCTTTTACAACTTGAGGAACCTCCAGAACCCCTTAAAAGTATAATTTTGGGATTCCATCCACTATCAGAAAATTTTCTCAACAATTCGAGAAAATACAATACGTTATTCCAGATGACTTCTTTCGGTGCAAAACAAATCGTAGAAGGGAATTTTATGCCTACGTTCAAGATCCAAGGACAAGTTTGTCATCGTATTGGAAGCCTATTACCTACTTCTGGCGAGAATCCGCAATTTTTACAGATTTATTTCGTTTCTGAAGCTGACCAGCTTTCGCTTCGTTCTAATATTGTCCCAGATTTGAACAGAAACCTGGTGAAAACTTTGCAAAACTGCTTGCTAGAAAATAATAATTTGATCAGAAGTTTTAAGTACAATTTAGAAAATACACCAATACATGATCATAAGCTCATTATTCACGCTGATCGTGTACCAACAAATCAACACAGAGGTCGTTACAATGCTCCAACTACGAACGAAGTGGCTGTACTGTTGGCAGATGAAGACAAAGGCCCAAGAGACATTATCTTGCATTGTCGAAATGATCATTTAAAACGAGTCTCAGAACTTCATCGTTCTCAGTAACAAATGAAATTCTATGTTTATGAGATACAAATTTTGTTGTTCCCAATTACACGTATCGCGGGCGAAGCCGCGACGGGGGATGCTAGTATTATTATATGAGGGTTTTTGGGGAGTCAATCAATGGTTAAAACAGTATAATACAGTAGAATTCGTATGTTTTTCTGGCTTTGTCATATGGTGTTTAGATGCTGATTCGCATCTTACGGAAACGATATTATCCAATTCTTGGAGATTTATAATAAATTCTCGTCATTTCAAACTGCAACAGGTGGTTGTTACACTTAAAGTAGTGAAACGTTGTGAAAATTATTATTCACTAGTCAAAATCACTCACTCACTATCGCTCGCTCGTGTCTTTCCATTGAAAACATTGAAATTTTTAATTGTATTATCGGTAAATAATTTAAATAAAAACCAAAATTTTCTATCTCCCCACCATTTTCTTTCACAGAGAATACGCCCACGCATGAATATTATCAAATTTGTCGATTCGAATGTAGGATGCGCCCCGGCTTCTCTATCGATCTGCTCGAACATATTTTCAAAAAATCAACCCTTCGTACGTTTTTAAAAGGGGTCCCACCCAGACATCGATAACAATTTTTCAAATTCTCCATACGCCCACCATAACTTGATTTTCTCAAAATTTTTTTCTTATGGAAATGTAGTCCTCGATCCTACCTTTCGATCTGCAGTACCAAAGATACCTCGAAACTGTATAAATTTGGTTTAGCATGAATAAGAAAATTGACGCAAATGTTTAATTGTCATCACACCATTTTCTTCCACAAAGAATACGCCCACGCATCGATGTTTCCAAATTTTCCAACGTTAACTATGAAAGCCTTCAAGCTCCTCTAACGATCTGCTCGAAAAAAATTTTGAAGAATCAACCCTCTGTACGTTTTTAAAGAGGATAATACAGGAACATCGGTAAAATATTTTCGATTGTCACCACACCATTTTTGTTAACAGAGATTACGCTCACGCATCAATGCTTTCAAATTTTTCAACATGAATTATGAAAGCGCTCAAGCTCATCTAACGATCGGTTTGAACAGAATTTCGAAAAAGTAACCCTTGTACGTTTTTAAAGGGGGTAGTACGGGAACATCGGTTAAAACTTTTTTTAAATTCTCTATACGCCCACCACAAATAGAATTTTTCAAATCTTTTTTCTCAGAAAATGTAGTCCTAGACCCAACCTTTCGATCCGTCATACTAAATCGACCTATAAATTGTCATATCAGTGTTTCCGCGAGCAAGAAAGGTGGACTAGACAAATGTACGGATCCATCATATTATTATGTAGATGTAGATGATGCGAATCAGCTTCTGAACACCATATGACAATATGAATTTTTTAAATCTGAGGCTGGATTCGTAATCAGTGACCTCAAAAAAAATCCATAGACACCGATTTTTATTAAAATCCAGTATTTTTTCAAATTTTCGGTAGGCAATCTTAGAGGCGAAATTCGAATTTTTGAAATCTGAGGCCGGATTCGTAATCAGCGACCTTAAAAACCCATGGATACTAATTTCTATTAATAATCCAATATCTTTTCAAACTTTTGTCAGCTGATCTTAGAGGCTCTTATTTTAATTTTTAAAATTCGATGCCAGATTCGTAATCAGCGGCCTCGAAATCCCATATATACTAATTTTCAACAAAGTTCCATTTTTTTCCAAATTTTTGTCAGGTGATCTTAGAGGCTCGATCTAATTTGAATTTTTAAAATCTGAGGTCGGATTCGTAATCAGTGACCTCAAAAACCCACGTATACTAATTTTCTTCAAAATCCAGTATCTTTCCAATTTCTTTCAGGTGATCTTAGAGGCTCTTTTTTAATTTTTAAAATTTGATGCCGGATTCGTAATCAGCGACCTCAAAAACCCATGGATTTCATTTTTTATCAAAATCCAGTATCTTTCCAAATTTTCGGTAGGCAATATTAGAGGCTAAATTCGAATTTTTAGAATCTGAGGCCGGATTTGTAATCAGCGGCCTCGAAATTCCATGTATACTAATTGTCAACAAAGTTACATTTTTTTCCAAATTTTTGTTAGGTGGTTTGAGAGGCTAAATTCGAATTTTTAAAATCTAAGGCCGGATCATAATCAGTGACCTCAAGAACCCACGTCTACTAATTTTCATCAACATCCAGTATCTTTTCAAATTTTTGTCAGGTGGTCTTAGAGGCTAAATTCGAATTTTCAAAATCTAAGGCCGGATTCATAATCAGTAACCTCAAAAACCCACGTATACTAATTTTCATCAAAATCCAGTATCTTTTCAAATTTTTGTCAGATGATCTTAGAGGCTCTAATTTTGATATTTAAAATTTGATGCCGGATTCGTAATCAGCGACCTCGAAATCCCATATATACCAATTATCAACAAAATCCCATTTTTTTTCCAAATTTTTGTCAGGTGATCTGAGAGGCTCTAATTTTAATTTTTAAAATTTGAGGCCAGATTCGTGATCAGCAAGCTCAAAAACTCATGCATACCAATTTTCATCAAAATCCAGTACCTTTTCAAATTTTTTTTAGGTGATCTTAGAGGCTCTCATTCGAATTTTTCAAATCTGAGGTCGGATTCGTAATCAGCGACCTCAAAAACGTATAGATACCAATTTTCATCAAAATCCATCAATGAAGAAAATATGTAATGGAAAACCGCTGCCAAGTGCCTCAGCAGTATGCTTTCTCAAAGTATTGCAATTGAACCTCAACTTGCATTAATCACCACTCTTTGAGAAAGCAAAATGAACCTCTAACTCATTTCCTCCACTCTATAGTAACGGTTGCTATGGTAAATATCCGAGCTTCGGTGTTCTTACTTCTTAGTCGTCAACAGTTCCGAAAATAGACCTCTAACTGACTTTTCCCACTCCATAGTAACGGTTGCTAAGGACGTAAACAATGGTTGCTATGGTAAATGTCGGAGCTTCGATGTTCTTACTTCTTAGTCACCAATAGTTCCAAAAATGGACTTCAAACTGACTTTTCCCACTCCATAGTAACGGTTGCTAAGGACGTAAACAACGGCTGCTATGGTAAATGTCGGAGCTTTGACGTTATTACTTCTTAGTCATCAATAGTTCCGAAAATGGACCTCCAACTGATTTTTCACACTCCATAGTAACGGTTGCTAAGGACGTAAACAACGGTTGCTATGGTAAATGTCGGAGCTTCGATGTTCTTACTTCTTAGTCATCAACAGTTCCAAAAATGAACCTCCAACTGACTTTTCCCATTCCCTAGTTACGGTTGCAACCGATATAAACACCGGTTGCTAGAGACATCAACAATGGTTTATACGGGAAAGGTCTCTTTAATTGTTATAGAATCCCATAAATATACAAACCCAAATGATCATTTATCATGAATTATATGGGAACTTATCGAAAACACGCTAGCAACGGTTGCCATGGAATCAAACAACGGATGTTGCTGAAGACCGAACTCGGTTCACATCTGCCGGTGACCGACCTGTGTGCAAAATTTCAGGACGATCGGACCATTCCTTCGAAAATTAACGTACGACAAAAAAAAAGTCAGTCTGAAGCTGAATTTTGTATCTCCATAGCAACGGTTGCTAGGAGAATAAACAATGGTTGTTCCAAAATGAATGTCTTATCGATTCTCATCGATCGTCGAAAGAATTCGAGACCCATCGTGCATTGATGATGATTTTTGGAGCTTTTATCAAAAACACGTTAGCAACGGTTGCTAGAGAAATAAACAACGGAATTGGCTGAAAATTGAACTCGACCGAGATTTTGCGGCGACTAACCTGTGTGCAAAATTTCAGGACGATCGGACAATTCCTTCGAGAGTTATCGTACGACAAAAAAAAGTGCACGTACGTACGTACGTACATACGTACGTACGTACGTACGTACGTACATACATACAGACATTTTCGGATTTCCATGTTTTTCGACCCGTAGATTACGAAAATCGAGGTCCCGAAGTCCGATTCGGTGGGTCGATTTTTACCCCGTTACAAAGCTTTCTCTTTGAGAAAGCAATAGTTTACTTTCAGAGTATCACGTCTCGACGTGGGATCAAGTTGTCATTCTCAGACGTGTACACACACATACACACATGTACATACAGAGCCATGCATACGACATCATCCCCGAAGTCAGAAAAACTCCGAGGGAAAAAATTTCTCCTGAAACGGCACTTTTTATAGAAATTTTCCGAAATGGCACTTTTAAAGAAGTTTTCTGAAATGGCACTTTCTATACTTGTCAATCTGAAACGGCACTGTTTATAGAAAGTTTCTGAAATGGAACTTTTTATAGCAAGTTTCTGATATGGAACGTTCTTCCTCACAAGCGACGGATATAAGACACATTCATTCCATGTTATACACTGCGAGCATGCAATGGCGGGAGGGGAAATTAAATGCACGGCCGCTGCTTGTTGGTACAGACTCTATTAATAACAAGGTTATGTCAAACGACTAACATTTTCCGCAAAAGTTTTATCGATGCTAATTGGTCTAATACTGGAAATTATTGAAAATTGTTAGCTGTATTTGACTGTTATTTAACTGTATACACATGATATTACGGTCCCATATCATGTGACATGACCAAAAATTTTTTCTCAGTTTTAGAATTAAATTTACTTAGTTTATCAATCTTCAATAAATCTAGGAGTAAGGAAGATAGACACACGGCTCAAGTATTCAACAAATAAATGGATTTCATATTCACATACTAGATGTATGTGTATACAACCCATAAAATTGTCCAGATAGACAGACAGAGCTGATTTGAGATCATGGCAAGTAGCTTACGTATAGTTGAATTGAAAATATCTGTACCTGCTAGAACTTCATTCAACTCAGAAAGCTATTAACATTCATATTATCATGAAAATGTAAAATCTGTGTATACAGTAGCATTCAGAATCATGGCAAGTTCTATCGAGTACTGATAGTTTAAATTCTACCTTATGCAAGCTACTTATTATAATCTCAAATCACCTCTTCTACTTGGGTCTTACAGATTCAGTGCAGATGAACTAAATTTGTACAAGTTAACTGATAGAGCTGATTTGAGATTATAATAAGTAAGTTACGTATAGTTATATTGAAAATATCAGTACCCGCTAGAACTTCATTTAACTCAGAAAGCTATTAACATTCATATAATCATGAAAATGTAAAATCTGTGTATACGGTAGCATTCAGAATCATGGCAAGTTCTATCGAGTACTGATAGTTTAAATTCTACCTTATGCAAGCTACTTATTATAATCTCACATTAGCTCTTCTAGTTGGATCTTACAGATTCAGTGCGGATGAACTCACATTCTATCATGCTATTACATATCCTGACTTATCAATATCATATTTATATAGATCAAGCATTACTAATACTTGGCGCCACTTAACTTTCAGTAGTTACATGTATTGATGGTCAATACATTGTCTCTATTTTGCTAAAATTTACAAGAAACTATCAATAGAGTACATGTGTCATGGATTGCATTCACTCGATAAGAAAGATTAATCCAAAAGTAAATTATAAGCTGTGCATTACATGTACACCTTATAACACACTAGGCAATGCATAGATGTCATATGATTTTTTAATATCAATAAGAAAATGTTGAAGTTCACTAAACATGGGTAATATTCATGAATATTAGACTCATGAAATCCACTCATATTGTATGAACTGTATAGCTAAGGTCCAAGCAGCTATTGACGGGTGGGTTCAAACTACAACCTCAAGTTATTTACTCATGGAATTAGCTGATGTGAATCAATCCACTTGAAAGTATTATCACTTGATTAGGAATTCAAATATATACAGTTTGCCAGTCCGGAAATGAGTTTGAAGCTACCAAAGTGGCTTTGAATGCCTAGAAATCTATGGTCGGTAACCTAACCTTTGCCATACATGCAAAGGTGTAATGTGTAATGCAAAGGTTAATGCCTAGAAGTCTATGATCGGTCACCTAACCTTTGCCATACATACAACCGTGCACAGCCTCATGAATTACGCGCAAAATAAGGCACAAGGGACGCGCGTCAGAAGCGCGGGATTTCGTGCCTCCTGTTTGCACGATACTCGCGCCAGAAAGCGCGGACTATCGTACCTTTATGGCGCAACGGACGCGCCTTCCGTACGCACGTTAGCTCACGCCTATATAGCACGTCTAACGTGCCCTAAGGCACGTATAACGTACCAACCTTCTCTCCGTGCGTGGTTAAATATACACTGGGAAAAACGATTTGCATTGCCCCAAGAGGATCGTAGTTTTGGGTCAATCCTTTTGCGGCGAGAGTAATGCCTCTTGAGTCAAGAGGGAAATAATATTGCCTTAAACCCCGTATTATTCGGTGTAAGAGGATTTTCCGTTCGAACAATCCTCGTGCTGCAAGAGGATTTCGTTTCGAGGCAAAAGGATTTTTCACTTCCATGTACAACTTGTATCGACAAGTAAGTAGACCTGTGTAGAGTTAATGCCTGTGCATCTGTGACTCGTCTAACTGCATCGTATCCCTCTGAGGTTCATTGATAGCAGTCGATATGTGCTTATTTGAGGGGAAATGTTTAAATGAGAAATCAACCAAGCCTGCCGAGACAGGCGTCGCGCGTCAGTTTACTGCCAGCGTCAGTAGCAGCGAGTTCGTGCTCCGTTATAATCCAAACAGTAGCTCAATTTAAAGACTTAACAGGTGAGTCGGTGTTCATTTTCGGTCTCTAGAAGGGCGTAGAGTCATGATTTATAATTATTTACAACCCAATTTTTACCAAAAGTAAGGATCGTGTGATGAAATCTCATGAATTGATATTATAGGTTATGTGTAGCTACTGCATACATACAGTCACGTTAATTATCTAACTTCTAATGAATTCTATATTGCAAATGACGATCATGAAGCCCTTTTGGTAACATATAGCATATCGTGTAAACGTTTTTAAATCTGCAATAACTACATTTCACAATAATTATTCCTGCTCAGGGAGTTCCTCGTGATTCAAGAGGAAGTTCCTCTTGGGTCAAGATGAATTTTTCTGTAGAACTCTCAACAGTATTTTTCATTGGGAGGAAATGATTGTTTGCCAATGATGTTTGTTTTGATGTGCTGCTTCTTTTATTACGGAAAAAAGGTTTAAGAAAAATTTAAGAAAAAAGGTGTAAGATCCACCAAATGCTCAAAAAAACAAGGCTTTTTTCATGATTTTTTTTAAACGACATTTGAGATGTAAGGTATATAAATAATATATCATTGGATTGAGCTTCTCCATTAGATTATCTAGTGAAGTACACGTCATTATAATTTTAGAATTTTTTTTGGCAAAATGACGACGGTTTGAATTTTTTCGACAAAAAACGTCGACATTAATTGATTATAACTTTATTTTTGTTAATCAATCGCTAAAAACGTGTGTACTTCACTAGATAATCTAATGGAAAAGCTACAGTTAACATTTTAAGTTAATCGGATGTAAACTTTTTCAGTTCTACTGCTCGCCGTGTTTGAAAACATGGTTTTGAGAAAAACGCGTTTGAAGTTTCAAAATGCTATGTATCTTATATAAAAGATGTTCGGTAAAAATTGATTTAAACAAATTTTGAGTTTAGATCAGTACTTGGCAGTTGTAAATTTCGATTCTAGGACAGTTTTCGCATGATTTAAGCCAATAAAAAAGAATGAAAAAAAAAAAATTTGCCGGATATTGCCCCTCAAATTAGAAAATGCATCTTCATAGATTCAGCTACTCATGTTCGTTAAGAGTTAAGAAGAATATGGACTTAAAATCACATTTATTGGCTAATGCGATTTTACATGCACATCAACGTAAACAAGGCTTTTGAAAATTTTTGAATTACTCAGAAGTACTTTCTTCTAGCACCAATCATCACTAAATGTTATTCACTCGTAAGTTCAATTAAATTAAAGGATACTCAAATATTTTATATCAATCTATATTTTTTTCTCTATTCTTAAATCATTCTCACCAGTATTGATATCTCTAGAATAGGAATAGATACGCAGCTTCATCATGGACAGATGCTGAATTCACAATGTAATGAGGAGACAACCAATTTCAGATAAGTACTTTTCCAACCTATCTTTTTGAATATGTATATCCAGAAAGAATTTGATTCTTTTTTGTTAATTTGTATTTCAGGTAAGCTGCACAGTAACAGAAATTTCATTGGAAATAGCGAATAACTGTAAGTAGAGAATTTTATTATTATTCTTATATAGTCTGATTTTGGACAGACAAGTGTTCAAAATTAAAGTTCTTATAGTTAAAATTCAATTCTGATACTCAATTATCATACAATTTTAGTGTATATTGTGTATCTCTTGTGCTTGGATACATGTTGTCATTGCTTCAGTATCTAAGCCCACAATGAAAAGTTACAAACGGTGCCTTATTTTCATTTTTTTCATGTTTTACTCTATGTGATTCAAGTAAATATTGACAATTACACATGTATTTACTCTACGTGCATTTGTTTCAGGATTAATTAAGCTGCTGTTCCCAGTGATTTAAATTTAAAGTGCAGTGTAGTGAGTGAAAATGCGTCTCAGATGACAACTGTCATATGGGACAAGACCAACGGCTCCATCCAGGATACATTAATTAATATTTTAGAAGTTTGGGAGCGCTGGACCCGGAAACTGGATACACTCTATTCTTGGTCAAGATAGGTGACCCGCATCCCAAGTAGTCTCACTGTAAGTTTTTTTTACTATTAGGATAGAATTATTATGAAAATTGTATTTTATAACGGAGATCAAAACTATTATTTTGTTTAATTTAGTATTTTATTTCTTAGAAGATTATGTATTGTTATGGAGCACCGTAGGTAGGGGCAAGCTGCATTCCGCTCACCGAAAAAAAAAATGAAAATCCTCTCACAGCAAGAGGAATTCCTCTCACGGCAAGAGGAATTCCTTTTGTTGCTGTGAACGCGTGAATTTTCGTGCTCCCTTCCACTGAAAGGAAAATCCCCTCACGGCCAATGGATTCCTCTTGCAGCAATGCAATTTTGCGAGGAGGGGAATATCCTCTTGCCCCAAAAGGCAATCCTCTAAGTAGCAAAATTCAATGGAAAATCCTCTTGCGGCGAAAGGATTCCATTTGCGGCAAGAGGATTGTTTTCCCAGTGTGTAACAGAAAATGGGAAGAAAGTATGTACTTTTTATTTTAAGAATTACTTAGCTATCTACGTCTGTATCTTCTTCTTGTCTTTTTCTTTGTATTTCATAGACAATAAACGTATATACATCTATCTGTCTATCTATCTATCTATCTATATGTCTATCTATTTAACTATCTGCAACACTTCATAATATTATTTCTGTATAATTCATAGGTGAAACATGTCTATCTAGGAGATGGAGTGAGCTGTCCTCACTATGAGTTTGAGAACATGCTCACTAATAGAACTGCGAGTATCCTGACAAAAACTATGTTGCGACACATTTATAACCTAGAACAATTGAGCCGGAAAGCATGCACTGACAACCGAGAAAATTTAACCCCGACAGGAAAGAATAAAAGAACTGTCATAACACCTGAGAAGAGCGAAGTATTGAAAAGTGAGTCTAGATAAACTAACTGTATTATTGGTAGAAGAAAACCTCAGGTTAATTTTGGATTTCTTGGAATTATAGGAACTGCTCGACTTTATTGAAAGAGAAAAGGTGTAAAGGTGAGGTCTGTGCTGGTTGCGCATGTGGGTAACCTGAATTCATATATAGGCGAGGAGATCAAATTAGCGATTAGAAAAGAGAAAAGTAAATTGGGCGTTAAATCAGGAGAAGGGAAGAGTGAAATCGAAGATAAAAGTATGGATGATGAAAATGGAGATGGACAGAGAGAAGCAAAAATAACTAGAAGGAGTGAAAGTGAAGAAATCGAAGGAGAAGAAGAATGAACATGGAAATCATTAACATATAATAGAATATCATTACATCATTATCAACTCGAATAAATACTCGAAAGTATCCCATGATTCCTCATGAATAAGCATAAGACATATTCATTCCTAAACCATCACTCCCATGAATTAACAATGTATTGGAATCCTCCAACTTGAGTCAAAATAATGCTGTAAATATATGAAAAACCTCCAAATGTACCGTAAAATGAGACAAAGTTCTTCTAAAATTCGAAAATTCATAATATGTAGTCAGCTAAACTGAAAACCAAAACTCCGAACCAAAAATCTATTGGAAATGCCTGGGAAATCTATTATGGTAGCCAACGAACTGCACTTGCGAAAAGTTGAAAACTCTGTTCATGCCAATCACCTGGAAATTCCATTCGGGATGCATGGGAAACGCATTCGGATTGCATGGAAATTCCATTGGGATCGCCTGGAAATTCCATTCGGGATGCATGGAAATTCCATTGGGATCGCATGGAAATTCCATACGAGGCCTTAGGACTCGGTTTGGAAAATCCAGCCAAACTTCTGGTAAATCCAACTGGATTTCCATAGGAATGCATGGATTCCAGTCTGGTTTTTCCATTCGGAAATCCAATCGGATTTTCCATAAGATTTTTTTCAATAGGGTTGCGAGGTGTATATACTATTTTTCGTACCCTGCGGCAGAAAAGTGCCATTCTTTGCAAACGTCAGGACGCGAAGTAGGCATTTTACTGCCGCTGGGACGGAAAATAAATTTCTGACAGTAACTTGGACAATAATGTACAAACTACCCGATCCATAGATGATTCTAATGTAAATAATGGTAAAAACGACAGTATTCCTGCTACTCAACCCATTATCACTAGTTCTAACCTCACGTCCATTTTACGATCAACTAAGAAAAAAAAGTTTGTCCCCAATATTTTGAGACTTAGTAAGAAATTTAGATTCTCATTGACTCAATGATTATGTATCATTTCAGTTTGACTTCTCTTTCTCAGGTCATGTGGCGTAGGATTGTTGCCACTTTGCCCTCATCAGAGGATTTGTTACAGCCTTTGGATGATCTTATCGTGAAACTTGTTAAATTTAAGTTAGATAAACCTCATAACGACAGGACATTCTGTATGTCGTCAGAAATGTACCTCGAGCAGTACAGATCTTGGTTCAGGGACAGACTTGTATCCTCAATGCGTGCCTTGACGCGAAAAGGAAATAATTTAGAGACGAATCTAGTTGTACTACAGTTGAGACAACTTCCGGTGCTTTCTTATAATGACATGCCAGTGCTTAAGCTGCGTATTTTCAATGTTTATGCCAGAAGGATGCGTGAAGAATTATCAAGTTTGTTTGCGTGTGCTGAGGGCACTGATTTTGTATCAAGAAATATGGAGCACAAGACTCTAGAAACTGCAAATAGTGCAAATGCAACTGCACCACGTTATTCTACTACGGCTGTTATTGTATGTAAGGATCTGGTGACCTCCGTACGCCTGCAAACTCTTGCGCTAATGGATATGTTTAAATGGTCCACGAAAGGCAAACCTAGATTTGCGCATTTGTCATCGTATGTAAGTGTGGACAAGAAGATTATAAGTTTTCCGCATGAGACTCCTAGGCGTGCCATCGGGCAAATTTTTTCAGTATTGACTCCGTGTCAACAAGTTTTTATAAAAAATGTTCTAGTTCATGAAATCGGCTCGTATTTGAATGCCAAAGATTTCTTTAGTTATTATCGAGCGCTAAACCACAGCATCGTTTTCGCTGGTCTGCACGCTGATTTTTATTTATCTCTTCCGAGATACGCTGTTAAGAATTTTCTGGATCTGGCCTTTGAAGATGCAAAAGTATTCAAATTTCGTAATATCAGTTTTTACGCCAAAGGTAAAATCATCTCAGATGCTTTCGCGTTGGAATTTTTGCAAGAACAAGTGAGAAGAGGGCTAAGCTCTCTCGGTAAATTAAACTTGATTGGTGTAGATGTATCTCGCGGACTCTTTGTTTATATCTCAAAGTATTTGCGTGTGCGTGATGTGCGTGTTTGTAAAATGAGAAGTTTGATAGAACAAGATATTGTATCAAGTAATTTACAGGTTTTATGGTTTGAAGCTTTGGCTAATATTAGACTGATATGTTTAGAAAGAGTAGAGTTTCAGTCACTCACTAGTTTAATCTCAATTGATTGTTATAAATTGAATTTTCAATCTTTATATACATTCACTTTTCATAATCAGATTTTAAAGTTGTTGAAAGTGAGTAATTGTAGAAATATTGATCTGAAATTGCATTTCACTGATCTATTGTCCGCAGTTTTTTCGGGCAAAAACGTTTTACAAAGTTCTACCTTCGATTTTAAAAACACGTATGATATAGATGGAAATGATAGATTTAGATTTCCACTCTTCAAAGATTCCCATAAAATGGATTTCATGAGTTTGAAGTATAACAGCGCAGTTTCCGTGTTCTTTATGCCTTTGCTCAGGGCAGCGTCAATGATCTCGTACTTGGATTTAACAGAAGTAGATTTACCTCCAGATGCGTCTTTTGCGGCACTTCATTGTTTGCGTGCGTTAATTGGAATGAAATGTGCATACAAATCAGGTACTTGCATCGTTGGTTAACTTGCGCTTGCTGCGGTTCACGATTCACTGTTCTGTTGGCAAGAAAAAGAAATCGGCAGTTGACCTAAGTTCTATTGTACTTTTGCTCATGCAAACAAATTCACTGTTTTTGCAACTTCATAATTGTAAAGTTCTTGATAAAAATGATTCAGTCATAATCTGCCTCAAGCCTAAGAGGATTCTATACATTGGGAAAAGGATCTTTTTGAAATTAAGTATAATTGTTAATGTTCAACTTCATTCGTTCATTTGTGAACTTGATGTAAATCAAAAACGTTTATATCGCCAATCTTCTATTGTGTAAGAGCGCTGCCTAGGTATGATTTTACAACAGGGCAACTTATTGTAACGTTATCTTGTAGTGTTCCTTCTTATGCACGGTTTTGATTTTGCATCATGTTTATCAATCGATTGCGAGCTTTGTTCCAGCGATTACAAATATACAGCTTGAAGCTGATCGATAATATTAAGTTTTGATATTGAATTTATTGTTTTTGCACACTTGCTAAAATGAAAAAGCGCAAGCGCTGATTGTTACTCAAAAGTTGTTACTTAAAAGCTTCACGTAAGCTCGAGAATCTGTTACGTTTCCACATATCACGTTATTAGTAAATGCAATGATGTCTATATTAAATTAATCAATGGTTTTTACGGCAGTTGCATTTGGGGGGGGGAGTCATGTGGGGGTATCGAGAGTTGGCGATAGCCCCGCGCATGCGTCGCGCTACAGCAAGCAGTGCTGGCGACGCGGTCCGCACCGGCGATCAGTCTCGCTGGAACCGACACAGCGATAGCATAAAAAACAGCCTTGTAACTGCAGCATCTAATAAACTCCTCATTCCTTCCAGAACTATCTTGATTATTGCGATCTTCTTACTCGGTCTTACATGTTCTTTTCCCGACGAATCTAAGAAATTCGGCGGTCAATTCGAACTCCGAAATTATTGCCTTTATATTCCGATTTCCGCGCCGCGCCCTCTTTCGAATTTCGCCCCATTTCCCAATTTGACTCGATTTACTCATGTCGGTAATATAGGAAATTTATTTCCTCCAGAAAAAAAATGTTTGACCCGAGCGGGAATCGAACCCGATCCGCAGTATCATAAAGCTCATACTCTACCTCATGACCAACACGGCTATGGCGAATACTACTCATATTTGCGAACGCACTCATCCGCTCATCCTCAATCGTTCTAACCGTTACAATACAAAATTGCACGCCTGCTGTAGTCTGCTACGGCTATCGGCTATATTCATATCATACATACATATATACCGTATATGTTGTCGAAAACGAAATCGGGACGCGAGTGTGTAGTAAAACGAACGTGGTGGACGTCGCCTGAGCAATTATGATTTTGAAAAGTTGATTGAAAAAGGCTAACCTTCTTGCTATGTCTTCAGTTCGCCCATTCAAGGTGGGAGATTATTTTTGTCGTTGATTCTTTGTTAATGATAGGTTTTTAATGACCAGGTGGGGTGAAAAACAGAGTGGACACAAGTTGTAAGAGCAACTCAAGCCCTTAGCATGAAATAATAATGTTAAATGATTATGAACAATTATTGGTTGGAAAGAGCATGAAAGTGTTAGTATAAAATCGCGTACGCAAATGCGCCTGCACGTGCGTGACGCGGTATACGTGAATCGTCGGGTAGATTCAAAATGTATATATATATATATTTATAGATATATCTAACCGTATGCGAAAATATAAAAAAGTGAATGACACTAAAATGATGCGTAGAATTATGAAAAATTGAATTATGCGGACATACGGCTCGAGACGCCATTGTTACGGGATCAGTAGAAAAAGAGCGACCTATCCAGACAAGCTAGATACGCTGCAATATGAGTCAACAAATCACGCGATCTGTTAACAGCGGTGGTTACGTAGTTTATTATGCAAAAATATGATTCAAGCTAAATTTGAGATTGCCTAAGTGATACTAAGATCCTTATGTGGAGATATGCGAACGAATCGTAACCCATCATATAATAACGCAATTTGTTTATTGTTAATTATTTTTACACGAGATCTTTTACAAAAACGTTACAATAGATATTCGTACGTGATTCCTAGAATCGAATACAAGTCGAAATATGAGAATCGAATTATTACATCGTGAATAAATAATGTCAACAGCTTATTGATCAATTATGTTAACACGAATTGTGTCATTAATTTATTATGAAATTCAAAACGGTTTGCGGATACGTTACGAGAACTAATGCCTCGATTGTCTAATGTTGAGTTTTTGTTAAATATAGATGAAGATACCAGGATGTTATAAACAATTAGTTGATTGTTATAAATTATTAAACTTGACAAAAATATCTCAACATTAGGCAATTGGCGTTATTCTCAGACTTTGATAGACGGCAAACACGCATATGTAGCGACAATAGTTAATGCATAATTAGAGTCAACAAATTACCAAAATTAGCGAACTCCGTAAAAAACGAACTATGAAGGCAAATGTAAATATCTCGATTATAGGCAAATAAGCAACCAGCGTGTGAGTGCACACTGTGACGTTAATCGGCATTCAGCAAATGAGTAAGCTAAACAACGAGTCAACGCGATACCCTGTGATGGTGCGTTAGACTATATGAAGGGCCGCCCGTCCTCAATCGCGGTCATTCTTGCGCGAGCATCGGTAGAGCGCGTATCGGAATGCGATCGTCTCCGCGCATATAACATCATGTATTGCGAGCGACCGCGAATTCTATACCTGCGCGATAGTTGTAACATCTTTGTAAATAATTCTCGTAATACATAATAAATCAGTAACTTTCTTTTTAATCAATTTCTTCGTGTCTTCATTATCGAGTCCGAACCAAATTAAATCAGTAGCACTTAACCACATGTTGGCAATAGCGTTTTACAATCACTCACTTGCGATGCATCTAACCTCTCGTAGGAAGTGATGCTGCATTTGAGTGCATTACACATAAACTTTAGCCAGCTGGCCTAACCACACGTTGGAAGGGGCTAAGCTAGGTGACACGGCTGTTAAACCAAGCGTTGTGTTTTATTGCCCAATGCCGGTGTTTTCATGCCAAACACACGCATTTTACTATTATATTGTGCACCCTCCATAATTCCAAATGTGTGTAAATTGTCGATTTTTGAGGGCCAATCCAGAGTGAAGTTGGAAAAGGAAAATTGACAAAATCCACCACATATTTATTTTATGCGACGTTTCGCCAGTTAGGTTCACTGGCCTCATCAGGCTAGAAATTGATTACACAAAAAAACACGTAATAAATGATACAATTTAAGTACAAAACAATCGACGAAGTAACAATAAAATATTTTTTCTCACCAGTTTTGAATGAAAATATAATATTACGTTCGGCAGTGGAAGCGGCTGCTTCCACTGCCATTGTCAAACTATTGTGTATAAAGCTAACGTCAGTGGTCTTATATACCATCAGATACATTGGTGTGTTTGTTTTGAAAAATCTTGCTAAGCTCCCTATACGTGTGACTGAATTGTTGTGTGTCTTCTTTCCTATTAAGTGTGTGTTGGTACATAATGATGTGGAGCATTTCTGAAATGAGTCGTTTCTTATAATTCGCTTCGTGGTCTAAAATTTTAACGTTATTCCAATCAAATGTGTGCGTACTATTTTCTATTAAATGCAAAGGAACCGGAAGTGGTTTATCAGTAATTTTTCGATGTTCTGTGATTCTATCTTTCAATTTTCTCTTCGTCTCGCCAATATAACATGCCGAACAGTCGCTGCAATTAAATTTATAAACTACCTCAGTTTGATCTAAAATATCTGTTTTATCTTTGCCTAATCTTATTATGTTTGTAAGATTATGATTGACTAAAGGAACTGTTCTAATGTTTTATTTTTTAAGGGAGCCGAATACTTTATTGTTGGATGTATCTTGAAAAGGTATTGCCAAAGTACAAAGGGGACTTTTTTTATCTGAATTATTTTTCTTTTAGAGAATCTAATTGAACGAAGTCGGTCATTTACACATGATTCTATGAATTTCTGTGGGTAGTCGTTCTCCAATAATATTCTTTCAACTTCAACACACACTCAATAGGAAAGAAGACACACAACAATTCAGTCACACGTATAGGAAGCTTAGCAAGATTTTTCAAAACAAATACACCAATGTATCTGATGGTATATAAGACCACTGACGTTAGCTTTATACACAATAGTTTGACAATGGCAGTGGAAGCAGCCGCGATCGTAATATTATATTTTCATTCAAAACTGGTGAGAAAGAATATTTTATTGTTACTTTGTCAATTGTTTTGTACTTAAATTGTATTATTTATTACGTGTTTTTTTGTGTAATCAATTTTTAGCCTGATGAGGCCAGTGAACCTAACTGGCGAAACGTCGCATAAAAGAAATATGTGGTGGATTTTGTCAATTTTCCTTTCCCCAGTTCACTCTGGATTGGCCCTCAAAGATTGACAATTTACACACACACGCATTTTACACTTACAAATTACAATACACACACAATCTATGTAAGTGAGTGTCCTGTACGGAATCCTGCAACTTCGATTTGATGAATATGATACATGGAAATTTCTTTGAATGATAATGATTCAAGATAAAGTCAATTTAAATATTTGATATACCGCCAGTGTATCTGGCGACCGTGAAAAAATGCCCAAACGTACCTAAAAACCGATAGGTACGTCACAAAGTGTATAAGTTTTCAAGAGTTTATTAAGCAATCTACCACCTTCATGATAACCGCCGTATCAATTAGAATCCACCGTGTAAAAGGAGCTACCGTTACTAATATACAGACTTGCTGTGAAGTTGACCGGTCAACTCGGCGTACACCGATCAAGTGGGCACGGCCGCCGCCAGTGCCGCGCTGCGCTCACGCATGCGCACAAGCTCATGAGAGCCAATAATGTTAGGATATCTCAACACTCTCTCCCTAACATTATTTATACTGCTATCATGAAATATACATACAATGTGTTATTTCCAACTTCCAGACCACATTACAACCGTTCTACCTTTCACACATGGATCAGATCTAGTAACTCTATTTTACAGTACTAGTATTGCAGTCAAATATCACATAAAGACTATACTACAATTAGACTGTGCGCGGGTACAATTATTAATTAAGGGGGGATATACAGTTAGAATGAAAAAAAAATTCGATTTTTTTTTTCATAAAAAATTAGTAAGATTCCCGTAGAATATGCTCCTGAAACCATTTCTTCGAAATTCGAACTCCAAGTCTCTTTTCCAAGGGATTGCTGATTGAAGTGTGAGTACGATTTAACGGTAATTTAAAACTTTCAACGCGTTTTTCTGTAAACTGCATTTTTGGAGTTTATGCCGGTGATAACTCAAAAACTAATTATCCGATTGAGCTGAAACTTAAAGGATTTCTTTATTATAGTATTATCTATCAGATGAATTAAAAATTATTGTAATATTCTATTATTAAATATGGAAAAATGTGAGAAAATGGCGGTGAAAAAATTGAAAAAAATTGAATTTTTCGAATTTGTGCAAATTTTTTTTTTTCACTTTTTTTGTGATTCATCTACTAACTGTGAATGTAATTGATGTAAATTTTTCTGATTATTTAATTTCCGATCAAAATTGCGACCAGGAGAGCCGGCACAAGCAAAATAGAAGTACTATTTCAACGCTATCTAACGACCGCCATTTTGTTAAAAAAAAATAAAAAAGAATATATTTATGTATCTGTGACCTGGTGCCCGTTCGCACCAGGTTCACGTTAGGGGATTGGCTCGACCTTAGGCACTCCGTATTTATTACGGGCGCCAGGAGTGCCGCGGCTAGCTCTACTCGCGAACGGGGGACTCTTTCGGGGGGGGGGGCGCGCGCGGAGACTCGAACGGAGTCTATCCGCGCGCTCGCTTTGCCGTGACGTCGGGGGGGACGCGAGGGGAGAGGCCCGGGCCAGGGCCGGAGCCCGTCGTTCCTGGGAGTGTGTTGGCGCGGTCGCCAACACACACGTTCGCTGGGGGGGTGTCGGCGCGCTCGCCGACACGTACGTTCACTGGGGGGGTCACCAGGGCCGCGACGCGCACACCAAACCTTGCCGCTGTTCGCTGTCTCGCTCGTCCTCGGCTCGGCTCTGCTGCTCTCGGCTCCGCTGGCTGTTGGCTTTGGCGACGTCGTCGACCGCGGCGTCCTGGCTCACGCACGCACACACGCTCACGATCACTCTTGGCTCGATCACTCGGGGACTCGCGCGCGTCGCGTGTTGAGAGCTGCGGGCACTGGACGAGAAATGATCGTCCGCCTCGTGCTCACTCCCGGCCTCGCGCCGCCGGAACTCTCGGCGCGCTGCGGCTTGCATGCGCGCTGGAGAGTGCTGCCCTCCCGAGCCGGTGGCTGCCTGCTAAGGTGCCGTACCGGCCGGATCGGCGAGCAGCCTCTCCGTCCTTAGTGACGGGTTTCCCCGTCACAATACTACATGGATACACTTATAATTGTAAGAAAGTTCCGATTGATTTGATTCAAAACTACCCTTGAAGAACGATTTTCAAAAATGAGTTTTTTTTCTCGTTCTAACTGTATATCCCCCCTTAATTCAGTCTTGATATTTATTGGTGAGGAGAGTGCCGTCAATTTGGCCGAGCTGATACAGTCGTTTACTTCAGACAGCTTCACTCATGGATTCCTAAGACTGAAGAAAACAATGTAAATATTTGAAACGTGATTCAATAATCCACCTTATCAATATTCATAATTTCATCTCTCAGATCTTCATGAGTAATCAGAGGCAGAGGTTTTGTAAATATGTCGGCAAGCTGTTCCTTTGATTTTATCCAAGCTACTTCAATAAAATCTTCCCTCACACATTTCTTTACATAATTAGATCTTACTTCCACCATATGTCTAAGATTGCTTCCACCATTAATTTTTTGCAAGGTATAGCCGCCTTATTATCACACCGGAGTCTTATTGGGAAAAAGCTGTTATCAATCATTATTCTAGAAGAATTGGACAACGCTATCACATCCTGACATGCCTCGCTCGTAGCTACAAACTCTGCTTCGCACGTCGACAAAGCAACGTATGATTGTTTGTGAGTCCTCCATGCATTGAATCATTATACACTTCAATTACGTAGCCACAAGTGGTCAACGAGTTTCTCAATCTCCGAAACTTGCATCAGAGAACACTTCCATTTCATCCATTTCTCCCTTTACGGGGAGTGTAGCCGAGTCCACTCAATTGCGTGATTAATCACGCGTCGCCCTCTGATTGGTTCAAAATTCCAAAAAGTGGACTCGGCCACCGTCGGACAATAAACTGCGCGGCGCCGAGTCGGCAGTCATCGTCAGTCTCGAGAGAGCCACAACAACCGGCCGCTCCTCGTGTACGATTCGCGCCATGTCCCCCCTTCAACTCTTTCTCATTTCAGTTATTAATTATTCGCGCCCGCAACACTTCTGTGACACTTGTATTCAACACACAAATACATTCGACGATTTTTACAAACATTCACTCGTCATTCATTCAATTTACCACTCACGCTTCCACAAACATACTCACACGCAACCAAACACCGGCCGGAGCCCGCAGGGATCAGAGATTAGACGTAAAAAAAATATAAATGGGTTATCTATTCAAAATCTGATCTTGCAGATTTATAGAGTGAAATGAGCATTTTAATATTCTAAGGTGAAAAATTCAAAAAAATAGACGCGGAGGCGTGATCTAAGTCGTAGGAAATTATGCATGGTCAAATTCTCGTCATACACAAGATTTTGAAGTAATAAACAACTTGGAAAATGATGATTTGGAAGATATACGTCCTACGGTCCCTGGTAGAAATTTGAAAAATGTTATGACCAATTTATAGCTTGTCGAATAATACACAAACTATAAAATGACTAGAAATTATATCTCGAAACTAGTCATACTAGAAACGCTTTTTTCAGCATTTTATGGCGAGTTTATCAAATATCTTATTCAGTCAATATACGTCTAGAAACTGACTAGTTTTCATGGTGTCATGAGAGTCCACCTAACCCAAACCATTTTTAATATCTCGAAAATGTATTATCTATACACTGAGAGCAAAATTTGGTATATTCGAAATAAAATTATTTAATTTGAACCAATATTTGTTCGGTTAGTCCCTAATGAATATTTATTTACTTTAAACAAAAAAATATGATTGGAGTAAATAACATTTATTTAAACACAACAACTGCATTAAAAAAAATTTCCGCGTAATGCGTAGCATTCATTGCTATAATTTTTCTTCCTTTATTAGGATTCTGCCTCAAGTATTGATTTGATTATTTCATACAGTGTCCAGACCCGAGCTCAATCATTGTCGAAAAATGTTTTCTAAGTTGCTTCGGGCGGGGATCGAACCCTCGACCTGCTGGGCCGCCTTGTCTCAGACGTGGGACTATCAGTAAATAAACGCGTGCCTCTACCGACTGTGCCACTGATGGTCATGTTCTTCATGATGTATTTGTGACTGTGGAAGAGATTTACATTGTCGTGGTTGACACTTATTTACAATATATATATTCATTCGAAATGAATGAAATTTATTTATTCTGATTAAACTTTATCCGAATAAATTTCATGAATTTATATTCGTTTGTAGTGATAACAATTCATTTACTTTCAATAATTATTTAGAGCTTACACTCTCTTGCAGAACTTAACATTTTCAACAAATTTAATTTATCAATACTTCAACAGCATATTTTTGAGCACAATAGAAGGAAGACACGTATACACCATTTTTCAGTTTACTCATGAGATATTTAGGTTAGGTAACCCTCTGGATGTGGACCTTTTAAATCAGATTATAAGTTGTCACGGGCGGACAATTACATTGCCAGGCCCTGTGATATCTCTCTCTATAATATAGTACTATTTGTAAATATTAAGTTATGTTTCAGCGTCCAGCGAGAGAGCCAGCGCTGTCGACAACGTAAGAGAGAGAGAGAGATCGCGTCGCGAACGAGATTCAATTCTCGCGCCGCGTGACGTCAGCCGAAGACGGCCGAAGCGAGCTCGGACGGCCGAGCGCGCGGCGGAAGTATTCAGTTTATTGCCGGCCCTCGCGCGCGATACCACGAGCCCTCGAAACCACGAGACCGCCCGGGCTATCGCGACCACGAGGACACTAGCGGACCGATTTCCCACGTCATCCCCTTCGCCACCGCACGCCGAGACCGAGCCGAGGACGAGCCTCGCCTAGCGCCGGAGCACATCGCCGAGTAAGTGCCGTCCGATCGCCATCTCTCTCTCTCCCGGCCAACACGCGTTCACGCTCTCTCTCGCTCCGGCCCGCGAGACGCGACCCAGGGCTCGCTGCCCTTCTGTGTAACTTCCCCCCTAGAATTAAATAAACATTGTGTTCGTCAGAACCGGTTGACTCTTTATTTGCCACACTGTTCCCGCTCAAGATCCTACTCCCGCGCACACGAGTTTCACCACCTCGTGTGCGCATTTGTTATCATGCTCCAGGCCCTAATGCTATTACAGTATTAATTATTAATAATAAATACGGCGGTGATAACCGGCGCCCAGCAATCGTGGTGCTGGAATAGTGTGGCAAAGTAATTTGTAAAATTCCCAAGCGAGAAGCGCAACAGGTGAATTCGTTTCCCCCCAAAATTCGGCGGCCATCTTTTATTCCTCGCCTCGTGCTAACCGACAGCGCCCAGCGTAGCAACGGCAGCGCATGGCGCTGAGGCAATTTACCGCGAGAGGATACGAGCGAGAAATTCGCTGGAGAATCGTCGAAGCGGAATAACCTCTAACAGGAAGAGGCGACAACGAATAATCATAGCGCCGAGTAATATCCGAATATTAACAGCGAGCGAGATACATATATACACATATACATATATATCTGTAACCATATCCCCACCGCTCAACCGCGTGTCCGCGCCGACCACGAGGCGAGCATATATGCGCGCCGTCCCAAAAACATCGACCGCCGAAGCGAAGCAGTGCGCATACGCCCCAGCCTAAATACATCGAGCGAACTAGCGAGCGAGCAGACCTTATGCGAACAGACCATATGTGACCATATGTGCTGACGAGTGACCTACATATGGGAATATAGGTCAGCTAATACTCAAGCGAGGGCAGGCATGAACTCTTGCAGTTTCGAAGTGAATTTAAACACCCCTTCGGAATATAATAATTTTCTTTTTCGTCTTTTACAATAAAATAAGCTTTATTAAAAATAATTGAACTTTTCTTCCCTGGAAAAATTTCTTTTTTTTTTGAAAATTAGTTTTTTTTCACAATTTCAAAAATTTTCTTTTCTAGCGAAATAAACATTTCAAAAACCAAATTTTCTTTTCTGTTTATACCAAAATTGAAAGCTTTGTCAAATGAGATAAAATTGTCTCAGAAACGACTTCCCCGAGGATAAAATTTTTCTTTTCTTCCCTTTAAAATAAAATCAGAATTGGTACCAACGAAACGAAAACTGCTTTATAATAAAAGTATTATTTTCTTTTCTTCTTCCGAGACTTTTCTTAACGAAATAAAATGTTTTTTTTGAAAATTGTTTCTTTTTAGTAAATTTAAAATTTCCTTAACGGAATCAATTTTTTCTCGAAGAGTGATCCTTTGTTCCGAAAATTGAAATTATCATAGTGAAATAAGACCTTTTGAAAATCGATTCCTTTTTTGTCTCTCCAGGATTAAGGGTCTGTGTTTCGAATGAAATAAATTTTTTCAGGATTAGTTTCCTTTTCAAAGGTCAAAGTTTTGATGACGAACGAAATTTTTATGTTTCGAAATAAGTGAATTTTTTTTTCACGAAGGAAGATTGATTAAATCACTTCGTTAATTTCGGGATCTTCACGTCGAACGTAAAATCCGTTCCGAGTGTTTTTCTTTAAAAATTCAAATTATTTCTAATGAAGTAAATTCTTGTTTGGAGTTTGTTTTTTTTAAGATTTAGAATTGTTTCTGACGAAATAAAATCTCCTCCGGGAACTGACGTTCCAAACATTACAAGCAATTATATAGACTGACGTAAACTTCGAGACTGCAATAATTTTAGAATAAGTGCGATATTATAATATCTAGTCGATATTAGCGCAAGCACCGATCTTCGGCATTTCCCGTCTGTAACCAAGAGACTGAGTGTGTGTGTGTGTGAGAGTGCATAGCGTGAAAGAGTACGGAGCGTTATCCAAATTTGCGATAATTAATAAGTAGTCGTAGCGTACACATCCCGATACACATCCACCCACGAGCAAGATGTCATCGAACTACAGCATCGACCTGACGAAATGGTTGGAGAATTTAACCGATGTGGAGCTAGAGGATGCGATGAAAAAACTGGACCTGCAAACGCGCAATTCAGCAGCCGCGAATATAATCAAATTAATGCGACGTCTAAACGGGGATTACGAGGCGGCCGATTTCATAGAGCGTTCAGAACTGGCGACAGAACAGGAGTTGTTCGAGTACAGGGAAAACCTGCTGATAGAATATACGCAGTACCTGGGAAACTTCTGCCCCACGACGCTGAATGAAACGGCAGCCTGTATACAGCGAAGCAGGTTAGAGCGCACGACAATAGCAGAAACAGACAGTACAGCGAACAGCACACACCTGACGCTGAGTCCAACAATCGCGGACCCCTCAGGATTCCTGTTAACAGACGCAACCAACACCCCCGTAACGCTTCAGGATAAAATCATAACAGAGACCGCTAGCACACACGCACCCACAACTACCACTACGACAACCTCAGCGACGATTTGACCGACCGCAAGAGAGCAAGAACAGGTACACGTAACGTACCCTGACGGGACTAGCGAATGGATAGACAGGAGGTTAGTCGCAGAAATGACAAAACTCCAGGAAGCTCGGCGGGAATGCGAGAGGGTAAGAGACGAGCTCTTAAGAGAACGCAAACTCATAAGTAGCACGAGGATGCAGAACGCGCAAACCCGCAACGAAGCGCCAGCAGACGGACACCCTGATATATCAACGGTGCTGACAGGCACAAACTCGAACCCCGATACGCTAGCGAACTCGACACAAAACGAGACGACACCCGCAAGGAGAGTAAACATGCAGGACACCTACGATATAAATTATTATCGTAAAAATGAACCAGTTCAGACAACAGTCCCGACAGCGACGACGCAGAACAACCAGTACTTGTTGCCAGGCCCTCAAGACCCGATTTACCCAACCTGGGGGAGGGGGGCGCACAGTACGTATACTGGGCGAGAGTCGGCTAGCAATGGAACAGCGGGACGCCGAACTCATCTTAACAACTCGATCATAGATGTAGGGAAAATCGTCAGGTCCTGGAAAATAGGATTCTCGGGCCAAGCAAAGACGACCAGTATCGAGGAGTTCCTGCAACGGGTAGAGGAGTGCAACAGGTCATCCAACCTGTCAGACACGGAGTTGATCAATGGAATGACGGAATTACTGTCAGGGGTGGCGTTGCATTGGTACCGCCAGACGCAGCATCGATGGCACAGCTGGCAAGACTTTTGCAACTCGGCACGCCTCATTTACGGTGTTGACCGTAATTTTCAACAGCGACTGAGTCGTGAGGCGGAGAAAAGGACTCAGCACCCCAGCGAACCGGTGAGGGACTACATTATCTGCCTCATGACGATAATGAGCAAGTTTGAACCCGCTTGGCCCTTGCCTCAACAGATCGACCTCTTGTACGCCAACTTACTACCGGCGATACAACGACAAATCAAACGCGAAACCATTGCGGATGTCGACACGTTGTACGCCAGGCAAGGGAGGCAGAGTACCTACTCCACGCTGAAAAGTATTACCAACCACCTCCACCGCCGGCAATGAGTCTCCTACCGGAGACCGCGTTCGAAGAAACTGACGCATGCGGGGGAGGAAAGGTGCTACCGCCCAAACCGAACGTGGCTGCTGTTGAAATACAAAAAGCTGCACCCTCGATGAATGAGATCATTGAGTTGGTCGGAAGAGTGGTGGGACGACAAATCAGCGACCTTGAAAAGAGGCTGAAAGCGACACAAACGTCCAAGTCCGCGGGCTCCAAACGAAAACCGAGTCCTCGGAGCAGCGTTCTGATAACACCGCTACCGCCAAAGGATGAGCGGAACAAGGATAAGCCACCAGGCCCGGATAACAGCAAATGTTGCTGGAATTGCGCCTGGAAAGGGTACACGGTCTGTAAGTGCCCCGAGTGTGGAAAGCACTACGCTCCGGGAAACGGCCAGGGGAGCACAGCCTAAAAGACATTGCTGTTGCTCCCTGTCACATCGCTGGAACCTCGGAGACTGAACCCATGTACCCTGAAGGGACTATCGTTGGACCCCTACTGTACACGGCTACCGAGGAGGGAGCGATCATGCCCAACGATCTCTCAAGACCGCTGCCGCCTCACGGACGCTTCTGGATCAACAGGGTGAACGTGGGTGGCTATACGATGCGAGCAATGGACGACCCAGGAGCGTCACGGACTTTCATGGGCCCCATGGGACTGCAGATCGCGACGGAAATCGGGGCGGAAATACACGAGTACACTGGACCGCTGGCAAAGCAAGCCGCGGGTGATCCAGCCAGGATCATGGCACAACTGGTGCTGCCGATCAGGATAGGCAATGTAGTGCACGACATGCCGATCTTGATCCTCGAGCGATGCCAGTACGACATCCTACTCGGATCCGATTTCACCCAGATGTTCAACGCGAAACTGGACCCATGGAACAAGGAGATGTCCATAGTCGGCGATCCTGACCCCATCCCCATCGAACTAGCGGCGCTATCCGCTAGCACACCGCACCTTGCATCTATCGGTATTGCCGATTTAACCGAGATGGAGGACAGAGAGCTCGCGACTCTCATCGGGAAGTACCGTTTTGTCAACGGCAAAAAAATAGGCTGCACTGACCTCATCGAGCATGAGATCGAAATACAGTCGTGCAAGCCTATGAAACAGAAATACTACCCCGTGTCCAAAGTCCTGGAAGAAGAGATGCACCGACAGTGCAAGGACCTGCTAAGCGAGGGAGTGATCGAGCCTTCCAACAGCAGCTGGTCAAGTCCGGTTGTCATGGTCAAGAAGTCCAACGGCGAATATCGGATGTGCATTGACTATAGAAAAGTCAATGCAGTAACACGTCCGAGCGCCTACCCGCTTCCCAGAATGGATTCGATCCTACGGAAGCTGAAAGGGGCAAAATATATCTCGACCATCGACTTGAAAAGTGCCTATCACCAGATTAAAATGGCAGCGAACTCGAAACATTTGACGGCCTTTACGGTACCAGGCCTAGGTCTGTTTCCGTTCACGAGGATGCCGTACGGGGTAGTCGGCGGGCCCGCGACGTTCCAGGAGTTAATCGACAGCCTCATTGGGCCTGAACTCGAGCCTCACGCGTTCGCCTACCTCGACGACATCATCATCGTGACGGACAGTTTCGAGGAGCACCTGCGCTGGTTAGAGCACGTGCTGCAGAAAATTTTAAAAGCAGGACTTATTATCAATTGGGATAAAAGTCATTTCTGCAAATCTGAGGTCAAATACCTTGGGGTATTGGTCAACCGGGACGGCTTCAGGCCCGATCCTGAGAAAATTAAGACCATCATGGACTACCCCGTACCAACCAAGCGAAAGGCACTGCAAAGGTTCGTTGGTATGGCATCGTGGTACCGAAAATTCTTAAAAGATTTCGCCACGATTGCAGAACCACTAACACGCTTGACCTCCAAATCCGTGAGTTTTACGTGGGAGGAAGAGCAGAGCCGCGCGTTTCAAATGATAAAATGCTTACTAGCAACGGCCCCTGTACTTAACCGACCCTCATATGAGCATCAATTCGTCATCCAGACCGATGCTAGCGACACTGGGGTGGGAGCAGTTATCTACAAAATAATCGACGGCGAAGAACGACCGTTGGAATTCGCTAGCAGAGTGTTATCTTCTGCAGAGCGAAACTACAGCGTTACAGAACGAGAGTGTCTGGCGGTAGTGTGGGCCATCAGAAAATTCAGAATGTACGTGGAAGGATACCGGTTCAAAGTCGTGACCGACCACCACAGCCTGAAGTACCTGCAGACCCACAAACACACCGCCGGACGCCTGATACGCTGGTCTCTGGAGCTACAGGACCACGAGTTTGAAGTCGAGTACCGAAAGGGGGCAGAGAACGTCGTGTCTGACGCACTGTCTCGAATGTACGAGACTGATGACGAAGTACCAGTAGCGGCAATCGACCTGCCGGAGACAACCGACCCATGGTACCTCGACAGGTTCAAACAGGTCCTGGAGCGGCCCAAGGAGTTTCCCCTCTACCGTATCGTGGGAAACAAGCTATACCATTACAGTGCGATCCACCATTTTGACGAGGTCATCGAGGACGAGGACGTATGGAAACTCGTCCTGCCGGAAGAAAAGCGGCTAGCGGCCCTGCAAGAATGCCATGACAGGCCCACAGCAGGCCACTTCGGACGGTATAAAACCTTCCAGAGACTAGCGCGATATTACTTCTGGCCAACGATGAACAAGGACAGTAAGTAGTACGTCCAAGACTGTAACACCTGTCAACAAATGAAGGTGGAACAGCGAGCGCCTGCCGGACTCATGGGTACGAGAAAAAGGCTCAGGCCATGGCATACGGTGGCCGCGGATATCATGGGCCCGTTCCCAAGGAGCGCACACGGGTTTGAGTACGTGCTCATCTTCATGGACATATTCACTAGGTTCATTGAGTGCATACCGCTACGGAAGGCCAACGCTCAAGCAGTGCTTACGGCGCTGAAAAAGAACGTCGTGCTGCGCTGGGGCGCCCCCGTAGTGTTCCTTAGCGACCATGGCACGCCATTTAAGAATAAGGTGGTTGACTCGTACCTGGAATCGGCTGGGATAAAACATCATCTGACGCCGACCTATCACCCCCAGGCCAACCCGGTCGAGCGAGTCAATCGGACCTTCAAAACGTCCCTGAAATGCTACATCGAGGAACTCAAGCGGTGGGACGAAAACCTGGATGAGCTGACGTATGCATACAACAATGCTACCAATGAACGTGGTAACGTGGAAACGAACCAATGCGTTTCTCAACTTCGGGCGTAATCCTACCCCGCCCGATAGCCTCCGTCGAAAAGAAGATTTAGAGGCTGACCTCGAGGAGGAAGGGACGGAAAGGGTAGAGTACACCAAGCGCCTAGCGACGCTGGAGGATGCGCGGGATATCGCAGCGTACAATTCCGAGCTCGCGCAAGAACGTAACACTCAATACTTTAACGCAAAACATCGCGACGTCCAATTCGCTGTCGGAGACAAAGTTCTCAAGGCGAATCACGTCTTATCGTCCGCCGCAGCCGGAGTTTCCGCGAAACTGGCACCGAGTTTCAACCGCGATTATACGGTCGTCGAGCAGGTCGGCTCAAACACCTACCGACTACAGGACGCGTCTGGGAAAGAAGACGGGATAACACACGTCAGATTTTTAAAACCGCAGAGAGGCGAAGTAACCGAACCTGAGGAACCGACCAACGGAGCAGACGACGGAGCCCCTGATCAAGGCACCGACGCCGGTTTAGTTGCGGGAACCTAGGCCCCTAGTAAAAGACGCGGTCGTCCCAGAAAGACACGTATGGTCGAGACGGAGCCCGATCCGAAACGCACCGAAGCTGCCGCAAGCACCGACCAACGCGAGCCTGACGAGGCTAGCGCCGAAACGAATGCTGCGCAGGCCCACGACGTAGCCACTCGCGACTCGGAGGCGCCGGATGATGCGAAAAGTGCAGCGAACACCAGCACAAGCGAAATGATGTAATTGCGAGCGTTATCCCTGACCCAGCGCCGAAAAAGTGCGGGCGGCCCAAAGGTTCTAAGAATCAGTATGAGCTAAACACTGAAGCAGTCATGACGACACGAATCAGGTCCGCCCGGACGAAAACGAATACCTAAGAATGACCAGGACGGAATACCGTGACTGAGCAGCCGTGTTTTACCCCTACAGTTGCTGCCATGGAGTCAACAAAGGACTCCCTCGACGTCAGCTGGGAGCAGATCCTCCGGGACCAGGACGGTAACCGCTACGACCTGGTTGCCGGGGGGTTCGTCCGGTACTTTGTTGATCGGCGAAATCGCCAGGCCCTAAGCCAGAAGTTTTACTTTTTGTTCTTTAAAATCGTAGGCACTAGGCCATAACCTTTTTTTGTTCCTTATAAAGTTGATAGGCCCTAAGCCAAAGTTTTACTTTCTAGTCTTTAAAATCGTAGGCACTAGGCCATAAAATTGTTTTTCCTTTCGTTTAATTTATAAAATAGTCAGGCCCTAAGCCACAATCTAGTTTTGTTACGTTCCTTATAAATCGCCAGGCTCTAAGCCGTTTACTTGGTTGTGATTACCATAATGGAATAGATTAGGCATTGAGCCATATATTTTTTTTTTCCTCTTTTTCTTTGTACTAAATTCAAAATCAATCAGGCCCTGAGCCGTAATATAGCTGTAAAAAACCATGTACAAGGCATTAAGCCAAACAATCATATTACTGCGCTGTGATCTAGACTGGAATGTAACCGAAATAAGCCACAAATACTGTAAAATAGGCGTAGGCTGTGAGTGAAGAGTGGACGGATGCATTTCGTTAACTAGCAATAAGCAAAAGTATCACGCGATTAATGTAAAATCGACTAAGCGGCGTGGAACCAAAAGTATTGTTTTTGGTAGCGACAGGCTCGTTAGCCAATAAGTCACTAGGTTAAGACCAG
Source organism: Aphelinus atriplicis (assembly GCA_020882685.1). Taxonomy (NCBI): domain Eukaryota; kingdom Metazoa; phylum Arthropoda; class Insecta; order Hymenoptera; family Aphelinidae; genus Aphelinus; species Aphelinus atriplicis. The sequence goes on along the minus strand of JAJGQD010000020.1, from coordinate 251,873 downwards.
AGAGAGAGCGTGGAACAATTGGCCCATTATGACCCAAATACCCCACAAAAGTATTTATCTCTAGCCTCTCTTCTTTACATTTTTTTTTCTCTTTGATAGCAATCACATTTACATTTTTCTACATTTAAATAAATAAGATAATTCAATGAAAATGTGAGTTTGATTCATTTACACAAAATAGCACGCATTTGAACGTGCTGAAATCCCTTAAATTCATCCCAATCTATGATACATTGAGAGAGATGAACGTATCGGAGCGGTACGCCAACCGGCTATACCGCGCCTGGGGGAGGGGTGTCACGGGCGGCCAATTACATTGCCAGGCCCTGTGATATCTCTCTCTATAATATAGTACTGTTTGTAAATATTAAGTTATGTTTCAGCGTCCAGCGAGAGAGCCAGCGCTGTCGACAACGTAAGAGAGAGAGAGAGACCGCGTCGCGAACGAGATTCAATCCTCGCGCCGCGTGACGTCAGCCGAAGACGGCCGAAGCGAGCTCGGATGGCCGAGCGCGCGGCGGAAGTATTCAGTTTATTGCCGGCCCTCGCGCGCGATACCACGAGCCCTCGAAACCACGAGACCGCCCGGGCTATCGCGACCACGAGGACACTAGCGGACCGATTTCCCACGTCATCCCCTTCGCCACCGCACGCCGAGACCGAGCCGAGGACGAGCCTCGCCTAGCGCCGGAGCACATCGCCGAGTAAGTGCCGTCCGATCGCCATCTCTCTCTCTCCCGGCCAACACGCGTTCACGCTCTCTCTCGCTCCGGCCCGCGAGACGCGACCCAGGGCTCGCTGCCCTTCTGTGTAACTTCCCCCCTAGAATTAAATAAACATTGTGTTCGTCAGAACCGGTTGACTCTTTATTTGCCACACTGTTCCCGCTCAAGATCCTACTCCCGCGCACACGAGTTTCACCACCTCGTGTGCGCATTTGTTATCATGCTCCAGGCCCTAAGGCCATTACAGTATTAATTATTAATAATAAATACGGCGGTGATAAAGTTAATCAGTTTACAGCTATCTTAATTGGTTTATTATTATGTACATGTACAGATAGATTCGTTCTAGTTTATGGCGATTCAAATTAGAATAATAGAGATATGCTGATGTATATATTTTTAATTGCCTGAATATGCCCATAATTAGGCCATTGAAGTTATTCCATTTTCAACATATTTTTGTTAGTCATAAACTATTCTCCTGTCTATTTAAAATTTCAGGATCTCTACCAGGGGTATCATGGGTCGAAAGAGGAGGTCAAGAGCTATAATCTGAACTGGCTATCTGTTGGAAAAATTGAAATTGTGGGGGCTTATTGATCATAAAAACAATTATTCGACGTTTGATTCCAGGATAACGTTAAAAAAAGGATATAAATAGGTTATCTATTCAAAATCTGATCTTGCAGGTTTATAGAGTTTAGTAATTGTACGTTGTTCTTTCACGGACAGGGGATGCACGTAACCAATTCATATTAATTCCTCAAAATTCAAAAACTAAGAACGTCGTTTATCCAGAAGTCTTATGAATTTCCAATTCTCAGAGGATACATGAAAACTCCAAGGATTACAAAGTATCAATTTGATCAAAGTTTTCAAATAAATATATATCATACAAGTTTTTTAACAATAAATGAGAATAACAACATTTCGAACTCAATACACATATTCGCGGGCGAAGCCGCGACGGGGGACGCTAGTAATATATATGCATCATGATGTCGAGTGATATCTATTTACAATAAATTAAAAGTACAACTTATTAAAACTCAATCGAATATTGAAGTTTATAGAATATTTTGCTAATTGATTTATAAAAGATGTCTCTTTTCTCTTTTTCTTGCAGACCTTCCGGTTCTAAGTTTCCGAACATTCTTAAACATTCATCAAATCTATCTATGAATGCCGAAGCCGCTTCCCTTCTAGGAGAATATCTCATCTCATACAATCTTACCTTTAATTCCACCGTTGTTAGATTTGATTCACATTGTTTTATTTCTTTCAGTATTTCTACTATTAACTTTGGATCTTTCATCTCACAGATTTTAGGATAATAACTGAAATCCACCCTGTTAATAATGATGTCCCTGACTTTATAGTTTAATTCTTCCCTTAGAGTATCATCAAGGAATGTAGAAGTCGTAAACGAAGAATCGATTACGTGGAGAAGATCTAAAGATCGCAGCTCCGACGTTAGAAAGTCATAAAAATACTCGAATCTGAGTTTTGTTGTCAATTTATAATCCCTCCTTATGCTACTACCTTTATCCACCAGAGAAAGACTTAGTTGCTCATGATTTGCATTACACAATCTATTCATCCTTGTGCTTTCTCCCCTTCAATTTTATTGTTTCTCGTTTACATATGTCCGAGATCTCGTCCCTAAATATTATCTGATTACTACCATTTACCTGTTCATATCCATCCGTGTTTCCATGACCACCTCCGTTGAGCACCTTACTACCTTCGTTGCCCTTGTGCGAGTCCGACTCATCGTTTGGATCTTCTTCATACCAACTTTTGAAATCATTTTCCATTTCCTTCTTGACATTCTAACTTTGACTAAATTCCAGGATGCATTCCCAGCCAGTTCAATATCCGTTTTGGATATTGTCTTATTGCCTCATTCGTTCCTCTGAGCTGACTCGCCACATCATTGGCAAACTGGAGAATTTGCTGAGAATCTTTGTATGCTTCAAGCATTTTATTTCTCATCTCTACTGATGATGCATGAACAGCTTCAAGCTGTTCGCAAACCTCTTTCAGTTCTTCACTGATTTTTGCATCTGAGAGATTACGAGTACCGAAAGTGAAGCAAAACTCGAGAGGTTCGGATTTGGGTTCTCTGTAGAATGGGATGCGCTCAACCGATTTTGATGAAAATTGATTCCCGAGTATATCAAACATTTTCAACAAAGAGCAGTACTTAGTTTTGATTAAAAACAAAATGGCGGACTCATATGAGGAAAACGTTGATAGAATGACCCTATCTATGAAAAATATCGATTTTTCAGGCCTTTCCAGTCGGTGAGTGCGATCCTTACATGAATTCGCCAAGTTTTCATGTAATACACTTAAACAATGTATATCAGAGGTAAAAAGCTCATGGGTTCACGTGGATGCTTCTGGAATGACGCTTATATCATCACTTAAGAATTCTGATTTAACCTGCATTATTTTTGTTACTATAAAGATGATTATTCAACAATCATTCACTGTTCTACCATATGAATGAAAAATTAAAAGAGTGTTCAAATGGATTATGTATCTAATGATATAAATGTATAATTGGTGAGTAATAGAATCCGATTCTGAAAATATAATTTTATATAAATTGATTTTTTTTTAAATCTTGAGGCACCAGCTATGCTACTAATAGGTCGTTACTGAAATAATGGCTAAAATACCCATCGTGATTGTGAATGACACCCAACCTGTAAGCAGCTTGGAGGCAATTTTTTTTCGCTGGACATTTCCCTATCCCTCTCAAAGCCGAAAAACATGTTAGGCTCCCGGTACTTTCGTGGCTTTGAGGTAGAGGATCGTAATAAAACAGCCTTTGGACTCGTTTAGCTAACAATATTCTGACAAATATTATACGCTTTTGAGAAAATCAACGAGTTTCATTTTCAATTAATATTCGAACCAAAATTCATTAATTGATTGACTGGTTAATTATTTAATTGATTAAACATTATTATTTCAAACACTGCCAATTTTTTATTCATCCATTTTTCAATAATTGATTTCTATATTCATGTCAATAATTCACGTTTAACTTTGTGTCACTGATGAATAATGAAATATCTTCCCTGACGTGAATATAACCTGGATCCTCAGAATTTCGGAAGATATTTCTGATTCAACTAGCAATCACAATTTGATAAATAATTCACTTCGCATATCGAAATTCACTAACGCGATGGTGGTGATGAACTTATATTTGGTATAGCGACTATTAGTCACGGAAAAATTTTAAAATGTATTTGTTATGCCTCAAAGAGCCTTCGGGGAAGCTGTTCTATTGAGTCTACAAGACACGGCCGGCTGCAAGGCTTGGTGGGCTGATACCTGCATGACCCTTCGAGATTGCACGCTCGTCACTGTCAGTCGATGTATTTTCCAGACTCGGCTCGAGCTGAATATAAGAATTTACTTGTTAATGGATACAAATTATACGGACTGATCGATGAAAAATTTTTGATTCTGATCAAAACCCAATTCGATGGTGAAATCGGATAGTATTTACTTTTTTGGCATTCGGCAGCAAGTAAATTCTTATAGTCAGCTCGAGCCAAATCTGGAAAATACATCGACCGACAGTGACGAGCGTGCAATCTCGGAGGGTCACGCAGGTATCAGCCCACCAAGCATTGCAGCCGGCCGTGTCTCGTAGACTCAATAGAACAGTATCCCCGAAGGCTCTTTAAGGCATAATAAATATATTTTAAAACTTTTCCGTGACTAATACTCGCTATACCAAATATGAGTTCATCACCACCATCGCGTTAGTGAATTTCAATATGCAAAGTGAATTGTTTATCAAATTGTGATTGCTAGTTGAATCAGAAATATTTTCCGAAATTCTGAGGTTCCAGGTTATATTCACGTGAGGGGAGATATTCCATTATCCATCAGTGACATCAGAGTTGAACGTGAATTATTTAGATGAATATTGAAATCAATTATTGAAAAATGGATAAATGAAAATTGGTAGTGTTTGAAATGATAATGTTTAATCTATTGAATAATTAATTAATCAATCAATTAATCAATTTTGGTTCGAATATTAATTGAAAATGAAATTCGTTGATTTTCTCCAAAGCGTAGAATATTTGTCAGAATATTGTTGGCTGAACGAGTCCGAGAGGGAAAAGCCGTTTTATTACGGCCCCCCTCTACCTCAAAGCCACGAAAGTACCAGGAGTCTAACATGTGTTTCGGCTTTGAGAGGGATAGGGAAATGTCCAGCGAAAAAAAATTGCCTCCAAGCTGCCTACAGGTTGGGTGTCGTTTACACTCACAATGAGTATTTTAGCCATTATTTCAGTAACGACCTATTGTAGCATAGCTGGTGCCTCAAGATTTTCACGAAAAAATTAATTTATTCATATAAAATTATATTTTCAGAATCGGATTCTATTACTCATCAATTATATATTTATATCATTAGATGCATAATCCATTTGAACACTCTATTAATTTTTCATTCATATGGTAGAACAGTGAATGATTGTTAAATAATCATCTTTATAGTAACAAAAATAATGCAGGTTAAATCAGAATTCTTGAGTGATGATATGAGCCTCATTCGAGGAGCATCTACGTGAACACACGAGCTTTTTACCTCTGATATTCATTGTTTAAGTGTCTTACATGAAAACTTGGCGAATTCATGTAAGGATCGCACTCACCGACTGAAAAGGCCTGAAAGTTAAATATTCTTCATAGATAGGGTCATTCTATCAACGTTTTCATCAAAATCGGTTGAGCGCATCCCATTCTACAGAGAGCCCAAATCCGAACCACTCGAGTTTTGCTCTACTTTCGCTGACTCCAACCTCAGAAAATTCAAAATCGCCTGTTCTATAAGATAATGCATATCCGTCGAATGTTTCTCTACACGCTCACAAAATTTCATTTCATTCGGATGAGTTCTTCATGTATAACCACGTCGTTGTTCGATTTTCTCAGATTTACCCCACTGTGCGCCGTTTCTAAGAGAGTCTACTGTGTAGAAGAAGCTAATGTTAATAATACACAGACAAACCGTCAAGTCGACCGGTCAACTCGGCGTACACCGATCAAGTGTCACGGCGGTCCGCCGCCAGTGCCGCGCTGCGCTCACGCATGCGCACAAGCTCATCCGAGTCACTAATGTTAGCATATCTCAATAGTTAACCATGTTGTTGAAAATTTAGAGGTTTTTTTCTGGTACTCATTTTTATTATCTGTTTATAGTTCTTCCCAGCTTCATAGTTTATGAGCAGCAACATTATCAATTTTTACATCTAGAAGATTTTGATCATCCATTTTTTCAATATTTGTTGCATTTTTTGATGTTCTCGTCATTTTTCTTCATGTAATTGCATACATCAGCATACAATGTTTTTATACTATTCTTATATCTCTTTTCTGTCCTTAGAATCAATCTTTCTTCTTGATACATCAACGTGTGTAATAGTTCTGATGGATGGTTCTGGAGAACCTACGAAAAACCAAGAGTGCTGTGTCACCTCGTAGATGTACCATCTAGGCGTAAACTTGGATAGACAATTCCAGTCTCTTTAGTATTCCAAGCATATCACATTAACAATTACTCCCATTTCAATGAATAATTCCGCTACTTATACTCTGATGCCTTGTTAGAACTATCATGTGCTGCGACACCAGGAAATAAAAAAATGGGCAACAGAAACAGTTTTTGCTCCTACTCGAGTCCTCAACTTGGACGAAAAGAGGTGGCAGGAGATGGTGGCATGAAAGGCCTCGATGAACACCTTCCAGAGGGTGAGATCAGTATCAATAATCTCCAACATATTAGTGAGCGAGAGCCTGACGATTGGGATTCTGATTCATCTTTTGACCCGTGTTCTGGTACTATTTTTATGGAGCGTTCCAAACAAGTTTTGGAAGTGAGTGATTCATTCTTCAGAAAACAAAGCCTCATTAGATGAGAAATTATTTTCAAATCTACATAATTTTTTTTTCCAGATGGGCTAGTTAGGAAGAAAAGTCAATATCAAATAGCAGATACAAGACCTCTCAAGAAAAGCAGCAGCTGTAGTACAATATACCTAGATGACAGTACCATTTCCCAACCTAATTTGAAAAATACTGTCAAGTGTGTAGCCCTAGCTGTGTATTATAAACTAAATTCAACTCTATTTTTGAAGTATTTTTTAGTTATTTTCCATTAGAAACGACATTTAAAAATCTTTTTCTATAAATAATGACAAATGAGATTAGACATTTTTTCAATAATCAGAAAATGTAGACCTGTAAAGTTCGAGGTAATTCTGAGTTTAGATTATCTGGATTCATCATGTTCTAATTGAGTTATCATATAATCCATTCAAGTTCTGCTGCAAAGCAAATTTTATTTATTCTTATATCCTTGCAGTTGATAACTGATCGACCTTTTGATCAGTCTCAGGTAATTCCAGCTAATGCAACCAATGATCAGAAAACTAGTTCTCATCATAGTTATGAATTCGTGAACCCTAACGAGAAATTGAATCTTCGTACTCCAAGTTGTTTTATTCATAAAATGCCACAAAGTTTTGATGCTAAACTCAATCCACCAGTATCGCTTCATGAGAAGAGTCTTTCAACAGTTTGTAACACATTCATCACACCAGCACAACATTTTCAAACTTCCAATGAAGAAAATCACAGATTAGGAATATATCGCTTTAATTCAGCTCATTTTTCGAATGATATCCAGGTGGTTCCTGCGAGATTGAATTACTTATGGAGAACGATTGGAAATTTAGAACAAATCACCAAGAATAATCACAAATGGATTGCCATGTTAAAATACTTAGGTCATCGATTTCATTTTCGAGTGAAAAATTCCTCAAAACTGTCCAGTTTGACATGGTGTCTTATGGGACTGGCACCTTTTTAATAGAATTCCTCAGCAATCTTTTATAGGAAGTTGACCAAAAAAATGTGGAATATTTGGTTTTTCTAGTTAATTGATATGCTATAGAAAAAGTATAGGTAATCGATGAAACGGAGATAGAAAAAAATCCAGTGTTGGGAATTTCGAGTGTTGCTTTCCGAAAAATTGTTAATCCCGTGTACGTAGATCTTTGTCGTTATCGGTGTCGAGTGGTCTTAAGCACGATTATGATGTGGTCATGATCCTACCATTGTTGATGTCCAATTGCAGGCAATTTTACGCTCGTTCGACAAGCTAATTTACCGATCGTGTATCTAGCTTTCATTGCAAATTTATCACCAACATAATTCACACGAGCCGTCCAATTTTTGCATCCTATATTTATCCAGCATTGCGATTCATACTGGGATCCCTCTGAAATATTCGAAATATGATGATTTGTGGTTCGGGCATTCAATACAGTAACCTGAGTTATAGTATCGACCCCGAAATTCGTGTAGCAATTTGACTAGAAAAATTCGATAGTTTGAACTCGATTGAGATCTCACAACGCGCAATTTGGCAGGGGTTTTGTTATATCGTTCAAAAAGAGATGAGATGAGTCAACGGTTCGCGAGTTTTTCAATTAAGATCCATTCCATGTGAAAGCTCAGGAAACGATTCCGGGAGGAAGGAAAAATCCCAAGCCAAGCACTTGGTTGGCGTATCGAGTGTTACGAAGTTCATGGAAGCTAAAAGGATTAAACGCCATTTATATGCACTCATCCACGTCACGAAAGCCGGACATCGTCAAGCGTAAGTAGGTACGGTGAGTCTTAGACGCAGTAACGGTATCAGCGTAAGTACTCCGCCGAATGAGATTGCAAGCGAGGCAATGGCCAATAACGGCAAACCGATTACAGGGCTGGCCGGTTGCCTTGACTTGACGTGTAAACTCTGCTCGCCCGTATCCACCTCAGATACTGGAAAATGCTCCTTGCCGTTACAGCTATTTTATGGTTTAAAATTGTTTTCGAAATTTCCAAATATATGCGAGTGTGCGTGTATATTCCAATCTAAACGCTGCGCAAGTAGGTCTAACTTTGTTGCGAATGTCCCACCAATTCAATATATTATGGTCAATAATGAATATAAACTGTCTGATCGAGTGCGCAATGCCAAAACCTGCAGCGATGCACAGTGTAGTTCCATCAATTTTATTTAATCTCCACGAGAACTTTATGAAAAGCAGTGAGAGGGTAAGATTAAATATGAAAGATGTATATATATCTACATATCTCCGATCTGAACTCGAGCTGCCGCAATTCAATTTGACGAAGAGCAAACGTTGTAAATTCAAAGTCAATTAAAACAACTGTCGTCGGGCAAGCGCTGAACAATAAAAAAAGGGGAAGAGGGTGGGTCAGAAAATGGAGCGGTAAGAAGCGTCTAAATGAAGCCGAGCCAAGCCGAACAAATAATAAAGCGATGGAATAGAAGACGAGCCGAGAGATGGGTGGTCGCGCGCGCGGGCAGGGTCGAGCCCGAGAGCGAGAGAATCGCGCGCGGGGGGAAGCAGGGCCGAGAGAGCGGAAAGAAGTATTATCGTGCGTCAGCGTGGAAAATGCCCCATTTGAAGGACACGTCAGTCCTGTTGGCCCCCCCCTTGGCTTGGCAAATCAAAATCGAAGCCCGGCTATATCTCTCGCTCAACTCGGCACCAGAGCTATCGCCACGTATCTGTACATGTATGTATATATATGAGGTGCCCACACGCCCACTGCCGACTGGAAGTGTTTTTTTTTCACCTCGGCCGCTGATATGCGACGACTCCGATCGGGTGGATATCGGTCCTCCCCGGCACCGCGTTCTTTCACTGGAAGTGTTTTTTTTCACCTCGGCCGCTGATATGCGACGACTCCGATCGGGTGGATATCGGTCCTCCCCGGCACCGCGTTCTTTCTTTCGTACGATATACGAATTGCCAGCTGTTATTGGCGTGGATAGCAACGGCCAAAGCCGACCGGCTGAAAAGACTCGGAGCTATGAGTAATAAGCGCTAGTGCGGTAATAGGAAGGCGGCTGGAGGTAGGGGCGAGTATTCTTGAGCGGAATTTAATTTGGACGCGCGCGTTTTGTAGCGGGCCATTCCCGGCGCGCTGTCCATTTGGGCGGCCGGGCGGGCTCATTGTCGGCCGTCGCGGAGAACTAAACAAGGATTTTATCGGGCTGTATATATATATAGGGATGATAATGTGCCGGGGCGCTATAAAGTGCGGGCCGGGCTTTCTCGAGGAGCGCTATTTCAACTGGGCCGCACATGTATATGATGTGCGCGCGTGTATATATATATAGCTCGTAACAGCCAGGCGCTCGGTTACTTGCGCGGGCATTATGTGTCCGGGGAATGTTCATATTACGCCCGGCGTGTATATTTATCTCTGGTGGCTGGCTCGGCTGCGGTGCCGGGTCGCGGGGGTGGACGCGCCGTTTGATTCACAGAGAGAAAAAAATGCTCTTGAATGCGCGTCTTGGGCTTTTCTTATGGGCCGCGCGCGCTCGCTCGCTCCGCAGCGATGAGAGATGGAGCAGAACACGAGCTGCCGGAGTAAGCAACTCGCTCGTGCCTTTCGGCGCTGCTTTGAAGACCCAAGTTTAAATGAAGAAATGCAATTTCTGTGAGTCAATAGCAATTACCGAGAGTAGGGGGCAATACCTATAAGTGAACCGACCAGACACGAGAAAGGGCCAGAGCGCAAAATATTATTGACGACTCCGCTTGTTTGCCTCGCCTGATGGGATTACGTAATTTATTGAGCAATTTGCCGATTTAATTCTTTGGGAAAACTATGGATAATCGCCGAGGGCGAGGCTCCTCCGCCGACTTCCTCCTTGCGAAAAGCCACGCGCGCAAAACTCAAACGAATTCTCACTTGTTATTTTCCTTATTCACTTATATTATGCTACATCATGCCGATATGTCCATAGTTGTTCTTCAAAGAATGATCGATTCCAGGTTACAAAAGAGTTATTCAATCTGTGATTATCCATAGATTATTCAATATTGTTATACTCGGTGATTAATTATGAGTTTCCAAACAAAAATAATTATACAAATAATTTCATTACAAAGTACTTGATTGTGCTCCATGGTAGGATAAATATGGCAATCGATATTTTGTTGTCATCGATATCTTTTATAACGCGAACCAAAAAAATGTGGAATATTTGGTTTTTCTAGTTAATTGATATGCTATAGAAAAAGTATAGGTAATCGATGAAACGGAGATAGAAAAAAAATCCAGTGTTGGGAATTTCGAGTGTTGCTTTCCGAAAAATTGTTAATCCCGTGTACGTAGATCTTTGTCGTTATCGGTGTCGAGTGGTCTTAAGCACGATTATGATGTGGTCATGATCCTACCATTGTTGATGTCCAATTGCAGGCAATTTTACGCTCGTTCGACAAGCTAATTTACCGATCGTGTATCTAGCTTTCATTGCAAATTTATCACCAACATAATTCACACGAGCCGTCCAATTTTTGCATCCTATATTTATCCAGCATTGCGATTCATACTGGGATCCCTCTGAAATATTCGAAATATGATGATTTGTGGTTCGGGCATTCAATACAGTAACCTGAGTTATAGTATCGACCCCGAAATTCGTGTAGCAATTTGACTAGAAAAATTCGATAGTTTGAACTCGATTGAGATCTCACAACGCGCAATTTGGCAGGGGTTTTGTTATATCGTTCAAAAAGAGATGAGATGAGTCAACGGTTCGCGAGTTTTTCAATTAAGATCCATTCCATGTGAAAGCTCAGGAAACGATTCCGGGAGGAAGGAAAAATCCCAAGCCAAGCACTTGGTTGGCGTATCGAGTGTTACGAAGTTCATGGAAGCTAAAAGGATTAAACGCCATTTATATGCACTCATCCACGTCACGAAAGCCGGACATCGTCAAGCGTAAGTAGGTACGGTGAGTCTTAGACGCAGTAACGGTATCAGCGTAAGTACTCCGCCGAATGAGATTGCAAGCGAGGCAATGGCCAATAACGGCAAACCGATTACAGGGCTGGCCGGTTGCCTTGACTTGACGTGTAAACTCTGCTCGCCCGTATCCACCTCAGATACTGGAAAATGCTCCTTGCCGTTACAGCTATTTTATGGTTTAAAATTGTTTTCGAAATTTCCAAATATATGCGAGTGTGCGTGTATATTCCAATCTAAACGCTGCGCAAGTAGGTCTAACTTTGTTGCGAATGTCCCACCAATTCAATATATTATGGTCAATAATGAATATAAACTGTCTGATCGAGTGCGCAATGCCAAAACCTGCAGCGATGCACAGTGTAGTTCCATCAATTTTATTTAATCTCCACGAGAACTTTATGAAAAGCAGTGAGAGGGTAAGATTAAATATGAAAGATGTATATATATCTACATATCTCCGATCTGAACTCGAGCTGCCGCAATTCAATTTGACGAAGAGCAAACGTTGTAAATTCAAAGTCAATTAAAACAACTGTCGTCGGGCAAGCGCTGAACAATAAAAAAAGGGGAAGAGGGTGGGTCAGAAAATGGAGCGGTAAGAAGCGTCTAAATGAAGCCGAGCCAAGCCGAACAAATAATAAAGCGATGGAATAGAAGACGAGCCGAGAGATGGGTGGTCGCGCGCGCGGGCAGGGTCGAGCCCGAGAGCGAGAGAATCGCGCGCGGGGGGAAGCAGGGCCGAGAGAGCGGAAAGAAGTATTATCGTGCGTCAGCGTGGAAAATGCCCCATTTGAAGGACACGTCAGTCCTGTTGGCCCCCCCCTTGGCTTGGCAAATCAAAATCGAAGCCCGGCTATATCTCTCGCTCAACTCGGCACCAGAGCTATCGCCACGTATCTGTACATGTATGTATATATATGAGGTGCCCACACGCCCACTGCCGACTGGAAGTGTTTTTTTTCACCTCGGCCGCTGATATGCGACGACTCCGATCGGGTGGATATCGGTCCTCCCCGGCACCGCGTTCTTTCACTGGAAGTGTTTTTTTTCACCTCGGCCGCTGATATGCGACGACTCCGATCGGGTGGATATCGGTCCTCCCCGGCACCGCGTTCTTTCTTTCGTACGATATACGAATTGCCAGCTGTTATTGGCGTGGATAGCAACGGCCAAAGCCGACCGGCTGAAAAGACTCGGAGCTATGAGTAATAAGCGCTAGTGCGGTAATAGGAAGGCGGCTGGAGGTAGGGGCGAGTATTCTTGAGCGGAATTTAATTTGGACGCGCGCGTTTTGTAGCGGGCCATTCCCGGCGCGCTGTCCATTTGGGCGGCCGGGCGGGCTCATTGTCGGCCGTCGCGGAGAACTAAACAAGGATTTTATCGGGCTGTATATATATATAGGGATGATAATGTGCCGGGGCGCTATAAAGTGCGGGCCGGGCTTTCTCGAGGAGCGCTATTTCAACTGGGCCGCACATGTATATGATGTGCGCGCGTGTATATATATATAGCTCGTAACAGCCAGGCGCTCGGTTACTTGCGCGGGCATTATGTGTCCGGGGAATGTTCATATTACGCCCGGCGTGTATATTTATCTCTGGTGGCTGGCTCGGCTGCGGTGCCGGGTCGCGGGGGTGGACGCGCCGTTTGATTCACAGAGAGAAAAAAATGCTCTTGAATGCGCGTCTTGGGCTTTTCTTATGGGCCGCGCGCTCGCTCGCTCCGCAGCGATGAGAGATGGAGCAGAACACGAGCTGCCGGAGTAAGCAACTCGCTCGTGCCTTTCGGCGCTGCTTTGAAGACCCAAGTTTAAATGAAGAAATGCAATTTCTGTGAGTCAATAGCAATTACCGAGAGTAGGGGGCAATACCTATAAGTGAACCGACCAGACACGAGAAAGGGCCAGAGCGGCAAAATATTATTGACGACTCCGCTTGTTTGCCTCGCCTGATGGGATTACGTAATTTATTGAGCAATTTGCCGATTTAATTCTTTGGGAAAACTATGGATAATCGCCGAGGGCGAGGCTCCTCCGCCGACTTCCTCCTTGCGAAAAGCCACGCGCGCAAAACTCAAACGAATTCTCACTTGTTATTTTCCTTATTCACTTATATTATGCTACATCATGCCGATATGTCCATGTTGTTCTTCAAAGAATGATCGATTCCAGGTTACAAAAGAGTTATTCAATCTGTGATTATCCATAGATTATTCAATATTGTTATACTCGGTGATTAATTATGAGTTTCCAAACAAAACATAATTATACAAATAATTTCATTACAAAGTACTTGATTGTGCTCCATGGTAGGATAAATATGGCAATCGATATTGTGTTGTCATCGATATTCAACGCGAACGTGACAAATACTTATCGAAAACGTCCAGTTCAGTCTAGAAATGGGCTAACCATAGTATCTCGACATGCTCTATAGGAGTCAATCGAAGTTTTCGAGAGATTTGTCACTCCCTAGCTCATCATTTTTCGATAAGGATTTACGTATAATAAATGGCGTCAGTTAAATATATTTCAAAAAGTTCATGCATGATAAGATAAAAATAACTTATTTTACTAAATAATTATTCTGTAAATTCAAAATGGTTAAATTATTGTTTGCTACTGTAATGGCCCGACCGTTATTTAGAGGGGCGGTTGGACGAAATACCCCTATATTGGTTGGAATGTTTGTTATTGGAAGCTGTCGCGATCCGTCATCCATGTGTAAGACCGCTCGGTCACTTACATATTCCTAATCCGTCAGGCGCCTGGTTGTCCTTGGCTGGAGCTTGGCAGCGTGGCAGCCGAGTAGTCCATGGCGCGCTGGGCCGTATATGCGTGTTGGTTCCGGATGCATGTGTGGTGAGGAGGGGGGGGTGTTGTTAATAAACCCACTTCATGTGCACTAGCACTAAACTTTATTATGTTGCCTAAATCCTATATTTAACACTCGATCCCCCATGGTTGGATCGTTCTATATAATTCTGTTCTTCCGAAATAGATGTAAGTATGCTACGCGTTCGCGGGGGAGCTGCGCCGCTCGCGTGCTCCATGTCCGGCCACCCGTGTGGCATCCGTGATTAGCACAGATCAACTCCGTCGTGTCCGCCGCGGCCGTTTCTTTTATAAGCGTCGTGATGTCACGTCAAGATGCGCTCGCAGGGCGCGAAACGGTTGGGAAGCGCAGTTGCACTTCGCGAGAATTACCTCTCCCTCATGGAGTGATAACAAGCGCGCGTGGCTCAGCGTCTTTCCTCCGTTCGCACGCGCGAATACTTATGACTACGAAGCGCGGTCGCTTCGTTACAAATCTATGTATGCGCTGCAAGGCGCATTGGTTTACTTATACATGTCATTCAACTATTTCACATGGCACTTATTAATCCTGGCAAAACGCTATTGATAAGATATTCCATTCGCTCATGGCACATCGGCCTGTCTCCGATAAAAATATATAAACATAGATAAATTCTGATCTGGCCAGATCAATTGCTTATTTCCTATAGCGAACAATTCTAGTTGCATTACATGCAGGGTTCATACATTCGTCTATACGTTCATTCGTCGTTTTCGCTCGAGTGCCCGCTGGCTACTCGTCAACTTATACGTGCCGATAAGAAGATCTCCTATGGCCGTTTCTAACTAATTTGAAGCTGCGCAGTTGCCGTGTGCAACTTGCACTTATAAAATAGCATTCCCGCACGAGCGCCCGCTGGCTCCTCGTGTCTCCGCACAGGCTGATAAGAGAATATCTTATAGCCGACATCCATCCGTTTCAATGTTGGGCAGCTGCACAAAAATGCAAGCTGTCCTCATGATTCCCATGCACTACGTGCAACTCGCCATCCGTCGCATGGATGTGTCTCAATCAGCGCATTCTTACACTCACACATGTATGCTTAATCCTAATGTCGCTTCTCGGCGCAACTCGGATAGCATGTGGGAAAATGCGCATCGCGAATGTGCGATGCGACTTGTGTCAATCTAAAATTTCAAAAATGGGCGGGACAAGGCTGGGCCATGACACTACTATCACTCGACTGATGAATTATACTGAACATTAATTAAAAAATTAGTAAAATAAGCTTTGTACTATTCACTATTTTCAACATTCTCCAATAAAAATTTCATTGAAAAATCAATCAATTTTATTTTGCAATTTTATTTATCAATTTTATTTATTTATTTTGCATAGCGAATCATTCGGTACTGATATTAAGGAAAAACCGCTACTAACTGTATGAACAGTATGCTTTTTCAATCAGATTTAACGTAAAAAGTAATACTTCTAATGATGCTCTTTTTTTATTGTTACATTTTTATTTGTAACTTTACAATTGTTAAAGATGTGTATAATCAACTATGGATAAATTCTTAATTGAAGGGATGAATCAAATAGAAGAGTGTTGAAAATTTGCTAGCAATATTTGAAAGGAATACAAACAACGGAAGCTAGGTCTATTAATAACAGGTGCCATGAAAAAAAAACACAACGGCTGCTACGGAGAAATAAACAATAATGTTTCTATAGAAAAGGTTGCTTCGGAAAATATCTTATTGATTAGATCATCGATCCTTATAAATATTCGAGCCTTAATAAGCATTCAACAGGATTGATGAGAAACTTATATAGAACTCGTTAGAAACAGTTGCTAAGGGAATAAACAAAGGATGTTGCTGAAAGTTATACTCGGTTCACATCTTGCCACGACTAACTTACATGCGGAATTTTGAGAATATTGGACAATTTCTCTGAAAGGTATCGCCCAAAATAACGTCCCAAGCATAAACAGACATTTTTGGGATTCGACAGTTTTCAACCTGTATATATTACAAAAATGAAGGTCCGGAGGTCTGATTCGAGAGTTCAATTTTTGCACCGTCACAAAACTTGATCTCTTTGAGGAAGCTAAAATTCTCTCTGATACTGCTGATAGAATCAACCGTGAGTAACTGAAAAAGTTTTATACTGAAAAATATGTGAAGATATAACGAAACAGCTGTGCGTATAGATATTTAGAAAGATTTTTCATGCGAAAAGTTTTGACGAGGAGCTCTAGGGAGGAGTGAAATCAAACAATATGCAGAGTAAAAATCATATGAATATATATGTAATGATTCGAGTTGTAAGAAAGTACTCTAGAAATAATGACCAAAGACAGTGCGGAGCATTCTTGATAATTCTTTACAATAAACGCTGTTCCCGCCGCAGCGGTAGGACTAACCGTGCAAGAAGTAGAGAGGAATGAAAGAAGTGGCCAAAGTTTCGCACATGAATCAGCTACAGCGTATCATTACGGAAGCGAAAAAAAGGAGGAGCTCGAGGGAGAATAGAGGGTCAAAAGGGATGCACTTTTAATGGATCTGGCGTTACTTTTTTCTTTTCTATCTTCATCCATCGCGACCCTCGTGCCGCCTCGGCCTTGAATAATAGAAAATCGATAAGCCCGGCTTGTACGCGTTTAGAAGCGCGAGCAGATCCTCGCGCTATACACGGACTCGTCATACATACACACAACGTATCGCGGCGCATCTCTGATTTGGCTCAAAATTTTTTTTAAGTTCTAGGGCATCAAGCCGATTTCCCAGAATTTTTTTAGATTTTTTCGAGCACTTTAACCCCCTTTAATAAATAGGCAAAGTTGCTGATTTTGCTGTTTTTGCATTTTCAGAGGCATTTTCAACCTTCATTTACACCCTGAAAATGACCTCTGAGGCAAAAAATGAATAAAACACTTTTTTCTGCAAATTACCTGAATTTTATAGAAAAATTATCTCCAAGGTCATTGGAGCACATTAAGTACTCCACATTACCAATTGGAGCCTCTATTTTGGAACCCTGGGAGTTCGCTCGTCAAGCCCCACACCACATGGGTACTAAAAGTTGTCCCAACTCATAACAGATACAGCCTATATAGTGAAAAAATGGGCCTGGACTCCGGAAGCTCCCAAAAAATTAATATATTAACTAAAATAGGGGTAGAAACAGGCTAAAATGACTATTCAAGGGGAGCCTTGTACCGCCAACACTTCCAATTTTTGCAAACACTTGTCTGTGGTATTATTACAATTATCCACTGTAAAAACTCACATTCTATCATACTAATACATATCATGAGTTGTCAATATCATATTTATATAGATCAAGCATTACTATACTACTTGACGCCACCTAACTTTCAGTAGTTACATGTATTGATGGTCAATATATTGTCTCTATTGTGTTAAAATGTACAAGAAACTACTAATAAAGTACATTGTCATGAATTGCATTCACTCGATAAGAAAGATTAATCCAAAAAGTTGATTGTAAGCTGTGCATTACCCGTACACCTTATAACACACTAGGCAGTGCATGGATATCATATGATTTTTTTAATATCAACAAGAAAATGTTGAAGTTCACTAAATATGGGTAATATTCATGAATATTGGACTCATGAAATCCACTCATATTGTATAAACTGCTTAGCTAAGGTCCAAGCAGCTATCGCCAGATGGGCTCAAACTACAACCTCAAGTTATTTACTCATGAAAATAGATAATATGAATCAATCCACTTGAAAGTATTATCACTAGATGCGCAATTTGATAACGAATTCAAATATATATAGTTTGCCTGTCCAGAAATGGGTTTGGAGCTTCCAAAGTAGCTTTGCATGTCTAAAAGTCTATGGTCGGTAACCTAACTTGTGCCATACATGGGTCGTACAAGTCTCCAGTTTAGGCAAGTATAACGTTCACAAAGTGGTTTCTAAAGTCATTTAAACACATGCGAGCTGCTCTCTCTTCGCGCAATTGTAGCGTCCTCCAGGGGTCCCTATATATATATATATATATATATATATATATATATATATACGTATTGGGTTCGAAATGATGGAGTCTCGCTGGACTCGGAAGAATCTCCGGCAAACGGCACAATGGATTTGTTACCCTGGGGAGGGAGAGGAGGGGGAGAGGGCATATAATGGTATTGTCGCGCAGCTCTCGAATTACCCCCACACTCGGAGCCCGTGTAATACAATTTTCAGGCCTGTAATCCTTATTTACATTGGCGTGCGGGCGCCGGAGGAAGTGGCAGCTTCCTTTCTTACAGCTCGTATTATATATGCACTAGGTGTCTCTTTCTTTTTTTCCCTATACTAATACTTCCTCCCGAGCGAGAGCGAGATGATACACGAGAGCCGCATCGAGTGGTAGGTTGGGTCGTGTAACACACGTACACACACGTGTATACGTATACCGCACATTAGTGCGGCAGCTCGCCGAGCTGCTGGGTCAAGTGCGTGCTTTTCTCCGGTGTAGTGCTCCTTGCGCCCGATAATCGCGGCGGTTGATTCGATTGTCGCTGAGCCGCGCGCACGCCCCTCTAGTACGGCCTCGTATTGAATATGATTGTCCCGCCGCTGTATGTGTGCCGCGGAGAATATGCGTTTGGACTAGATTCGGTGACATATCGCCCCGCCTGCTTTCAATCCGGGAATCGGGGTGAGAAACGCAATCGTCTTTGTGTCAGTTTTAAATTACTCTTCTCGCGCACTTGCGGGCTTTCAGGCTAATCTAATTACAAATGTTGGAATACTTTTCTCGTATTATAGGAGCTCTGAAAACATTCCCGTTGTGTGAATCGCTGCCCCGGCTCTTATTGTGCCGCGTGGCTCAACCTTTGTAATCTGCGATGGAATTGGATCAGCCGATGGCGGTGTGCGGTATTGATCCTCGGATGAATTTTTTCTCCTACGGTCTCCTTCACTCGCCCGCTGATCTTCGATGATGATTAGGTATGGTACGTAATTATTGAAAATGAGTTCGATCCGTTCGGTCCGGTTATAATCTACATACCCTTCCGTTCTAAAATAGCGAATGACCATAAGAGTAATATCTGCTAATAGTTTCTGGAGTACTGTCTCGCTCTATGTGAAAAACGGGCCCGTGGCAAGTATGTATTTGTTAATCCCATTGACTGAAAAAAATGGAAATAAGAACTGAAACAAAATAAATACATTTCAAATGAAGAGTGAAAATAATATCATGATGTACAATTGTAACATTCAAACTTTAAGTATTGTAATGTAAAAGTTCCATTCATGTAGTTATCATTGGGATTCGAGATTCTAATAGAATAACGTCAGCTGTACTATGAGAAAGATAATTTCGATTATGGAGTATTTTATTTGATTTCAAATTATTATGAATTTAATACTGAACCCTTACAAAGTGGTACTACTTGACATAGAATTGTGATTTTAGTACTTTCTATCTCAACATTGGTAGATGAATTTGAAATGTATGTAACTACTTGACATGGATGTTTGATTTCAGTACATTATATCGGAACAAGGATAAATTTATCTGAAGTGCATTGACATTTGATAACAGTTCGTGCAACAATTGCTTTAAGGTATACTTTGGAAAAATATTAGTTCTGTATAAGGCTCACATTAGTTGGATACTTGTCAGTTGATACTAGATTTCGCTACTTTCTCATGTCATCATTGAAAAAATGAGCTGGAATATATATAACGGCGTTTTGGTCAATATGTCTATTGAAGTGGTAGATCTGTATTTCCAAAAAATATATTAGATTTGAATCATATTAATCTTACATGCATTTGGATGGACTGAGATTAAACAGACATTCCCAAATTTCGTTTTGCATAAAAAAATTTAGTCTCCTAAGAATTTATTCAATACTATCTTATATGCATTTGAATGGACTGAAATTGAAGACATTTCCAAAATTCTTTCTATCCAAAGAAATTGAGTAGAATAAAAGTTTATCTGGACTACGAACCAAAGGATACGGAACAACTTGTCGTCCACGTATACCTTTTTCAAAGGTTCATTTTTTAATATGAAAAAGAAAAATTGTTCGGGGAGTATTTTAATTGATTCCAACCATCTATCATTTTTCTACTAAACTTATACAAAATTATATGAGTTAAGTACTTGACATGGATTTGTGATTTCAGTACTTTCTTATCTTAACATTAGAGAATTGATCTGCATTGTCATTTTCAATGGTGGCAAGGATCAAGTGAACATTGAAAAAATATTCATTGTGTAGTCGGATGAATAATCATACTAGTTGGATACTTGGCATTTGATGCTAGATTTCAGTGCTTTCTCGTATCACCAATGACAAAATAAACTGGAATGTATAATTGGATTTCATATTACTGTATTTAATATTACTATGCTTGATACCTGATATTACTTTGTATGAAATTGATCAGTTTGAAATCCGTAACAGAGTAACATGAAGCAGAAAGAAGGCTTCATATTCTGTAATTATTATCTTAGATGCGTTGAAATAGAAAAAGATTGCAAAGACATCTTGCAATTTTTACCCACTCAAAAAAATTTAGTCGCTTAGGCATTTATAGGTTACACAGCTCCACAGATAAAAATTATAACAGACATCAGTTTATGTATCTTAAGAAGAAGAATTTGATTCGAAAGTCAGAATATCATATAAACCCACAGGTTTCAAGTGTATACGGAAATCTCACTTCGCTGGCTGTTCAAAAGATTAAAACTGCCTGGAACACCTGGACAAAACTGTTTTCTACTTGGGATGCGTACACTCATGCGCCCAGTACTTAAATCTAAAAAATACTTTTGTACGTTTTTCCAATAATAAACACTCCTTCTTTGCCAGTTCCTACGATGTATGTGTATAAACCCTCGGACAGAGTGAGCTGTGACGCAACGGCTAAGACTCGTAAAAAAGTTACGCTCTCGTGCGATTGTCGCTACGGGCGTCAAAAGTCTACGGATCGACCCTTGAATCCATCGACCGAGCATCATCACAAATCGGTCGTCGCGTCGAGACGCGGGTAGCGAGCGAAGGATGTGCGGCACGTAACACGGAGGGCATGATAGAAAATTAATGAAACGGTATAACTATTCGAGTGTCCGAGTCCCACCAGGAGGCAGTGCTGTTGCAGTTGTAGAGTATAATAAAGTCACATGGTCTGAGGTAGGCGATTCAAATAAGGATGAATAAAAAAAAACAATTTGTAAAGTTTTATCACAATAAATAGTTTACACTTCAGACATTTAGGACTTTGTTGAAAATGAATTGGAATACTTGACTATTATATATCTTCACTTTGTGGGTCCACTATTTTGGACTTGTGTTTATGTAAGGTTAGAATACTTTGTGATATTATACTTTACTGTTGTGGCCCAGCCTTGCCCCGCCCACTTTTTGAAAATTTAATCCGATGAATGACGCATCGCACATTTGCGATGCGCATTTTCCCACATGCTACCCGAGTTGCGCCGAGAAGCGACTTTAGAATTAAGTAGGTATGTGTGAGTATGAGAATGCGCTGAGTGCGACGCATCCATACGACGGATGGCGAATCGCACGTAGCACATGAGAATCTTATGGACAGCTTGCATTTTGTGCAGCTGCCCAACGTTGAATCATATGAATGTCGGCTATAAGATATTTCTTATCAGCCTGCGCACAGCCAGCGGGCGCTCGTGCGGGAATATTATTTTATAAGTACGAGTTGCACACGGCAACTGCACAGCTCCCTGTTCTTAAGAAACGGCCATAGGATATTTCCTTATCGGCACGTATAAGATGTCGAGCAGCCAGCGGGCACTCGATCAAGGAGAAATAATTATTAAGCCGTAACATACAAATACATTGCAAAGCGAAGCAATGCTTCAGTATACCTTATTTGATTTGATGGTAGAATTTAAGGACCACGCAGTTGTACCGGGCAACTGACATAGTTGTATAGGCCGATGCGCCATAAGAAAAAATCTAAATGTGTACACGTATGCATAAGTTAATATTGTAAGGCGCCTTATATATATATGAATATTCAAATAAGCGACCAGTGCGCATTGCGGCGCGTCAATAGATTTGTAATGAAGCGAGCGCGCTTCATCGCCTTAAGTATTCGCGCGTGCGAACGGAGAGAAGACGCTGAGCCACGCGCGTTCGTTATCACTCTACGAGGGAGAGGTAATTCTCGCGAAGTGCAGCGGCGCTTCCCAACCGTTTCGCGCCCGTGCTTCGCGCCCGGCGAGCGCATCTTGACGTGACGTCGCGACGCTTATAAAAGAAGCGGCCGCGGCGGACACGACGGAGTTGATCTATGCTAATCACGGATGCCACACGGGTGGCCGGACATGGAGCACGCGAGCGGCGCAGCTCCCCCGCGAACGCGTAGCATAATCACATCTATTTCGGAAGATCAAGTTTTTGTATTGAGATCCAACCACGCGGGATCAAGCATTAAGTGTAGGTTTAGTTCCTTTGAATAAATAAGTTAGTGCTAGTGCACTCGAAGTGGGTTTGTTTCCAACTACCTTTCCCACACCACACGTCATCCGAGCCGATACTCATATACGGCCCAACGCGCCACGGAATACTCGGCTGCCACGCTACCAAGCCTCAGCCAGGGACGACACGGCGCCGGACGGAGTAGGAAGATGTAAGTGGCCGAGCGGCCTTGCGTTCGAACAGGGATCGCGACACCTCACAGCGGATAATATTCCCGTATAAATAGGGGTATTTCGCCCAACCGCCCCTCTAAACAACGGTCGGGCCTTCACAATGGTGACAGCTTCGGGAATATTGTTCACGTGAGGAAACGTGAATCCAAGAGATTTCGGAATAAAATCAGCGGGTTCGAACGACTTTTGAAACACGAAGATGGAAGCGAGAATTAACGAGATACGCGCGAACATTAACAGGCTGCAGCTGAGCGTAGACGTCAATGCGGAACGAATTGACAGGATGATCAGCGGAATTCTCGCGCGCGAATTACGTGAAAGATCAAGGACGCCTCCACTCAAACTAGTGAATCCGAGTTTACGGAAAAAACGGGTCGAGAACCGGCTTTACGGACCAACAGGAAGCGTAAACGATCGGAAGAATTAATTTGTTTCTACTACAACAAACAAGGGCGTTTCATCCGCATGTGCCGTAAGCGCAAATATGTCGAGAGGGACAGATCCGCGCGCGACAAGTTAGCACCGACTTGCTGGCTTTCCGATTAAGGAAACCACGCAATGACTGTGACGTGCGAGAAGGTGTCGAAAACGAGTAGCGCTGGCTGGCCGAATTTCGTGATTCAAGTCAACGAAGTTTCAGCTCTGCACGTTCTGGATATCCTTTTTTGTTCAACACACATACCAAATTTCGCGGTTTAACAATGAGCGGTACTAACAAGTTAGTTGAAATTCAACGAAACAGGAGAAAGCGCGAAAATCGAGTGATCGTTCGTCGCATATAAAGTTAAGAAACAGCAAATGTGCTGTTAAAGGAAAAAAAATGAATTTCAAGGAGACCGGCGATCGGATCATCGTCGCGAACGAAAGAGGGCCCAGAAATGGGTAATTGCAAAGCAATTCGCGTTCGGATACTGCGCGCCACAGTATCGGGTTGTGCGTTAACCCATGGGAACAAAACGTTCGAAAATCGAGACGCGCGCAATTCGATAAATTACGGACTCGCACGATTTGATCACGCGAAGGTCCGGGGGTAGGAGCGACAGGGTTCGACTCCTTGGTACGCGGCATTATACGCTTGATTTTTCCATTTCGGCCTTCTATTTTAAATTATTCGTCGCGGTCAGTGTAGCGGTAGCACGCCTATCTCGAAACGACCGGAAATGTTCAAAGGACGAGAACGCGAGTAAAATCAGGGCACGCGCGCCTCGTGACATAAGAAACGAGCAGATCGGACGATCTCTCGTTATACAAAGGAAAGGAGTCTATCTCCTACGAACAGCAGATATGCTGTAAGGGTTTATCCCAAGGACCGGCTGATCACCGGATACATAGAGGGCACACGGGACGCCGTCACTGTCGCTACGGATCAAGGGACGCGAAATAACAATTTTCGTACCGAGTAAAGGGGAACGAGAAGGTTGGATAACCACTCGTCGCATGAAGGGGCAACAATCGAGATACGGGCAGGATGCACCACGGATTGACTCGATTTGTTGGAACAATTAAAAAGGGAACCGGCGAAACGGAATGATCGTACGACGCACGGTATAATAATTTCAAAGTTATCAAGATTTGAACAGAGAAAATAAATTGTCAATTCGCGAGTTTATTTATGGGAACCGGCGACACGAAAAAACAATGGAACGCGCGGTATAATAAGGACAATGTTTGAAAATCGATTTAAACAAATTATAAGAAAATTGGAAACATAAGAAAGAAACGTGAGGGTGGGGGTAAGCGAGTCACGGGACCCGCCGCCGACGCACGACATTAGAGACACGATCGAACAGATTTCGACCTAATAAAGCTTACGCGAGTTATTCGACGGAAAAAAACAAGAATGAGCCTAATTGCACGACACAACCGCAAATGGGTATCGGCAGAGGCCAAGGGCCAGAAGGATTTGAAATTCAATCGCGAGACACGAAGCTTCAATTGTTCGAGCGAAGGAACTTCAAATCACAACAAGGAAAATTAACCATACAGACGGACGCCTATTCGGACGACAGAACGCGATCTTGTAGAGGTTGAAATAATAGTATAAGTTTAATCACAATTAACGTGACCATGAATATGAGAACTCGGTCCGATTCCAAACGTAACGAGAATGGCCATTGCGCAGAGTGGTCGCGAAGAACGAAGTAATTTGAGTCTGAATAATGCATGCTAGATGTAAGTCACGGGAATGTAACGCAAAAATCTGCCGAAGGTTTGTAATTCCAACAGGGATCATACCGGAACAGGCGGCCAAGGAGCGAGACAACGAAGCCACATGCGCGGGCAGTTACAACAGGGAAGATCACAAGGCCGCCTACACAAGCGTGAGCGCTGTCGAGAGTGCAGCGCAACTCACGAGCGATCCGACGTACATCGAACCGCTCCAATCTACAGACAGCTGCAGAGCACGCCGACGGTACAGCTGCGGCCCCGAAGAGAGAAGGCATGCGCCACCCGCGCCATGGTAACCGTTCTCGGCAACAACGAGCCTCCGTACTGCTCATCGGGAGCCCAAGCTCCTCGCGACGAGCACCGCGTGCAGATAATCAATGATTAAGGGAAATTAGGCGACTCGCGGGTCGATGGCAAGAGCTCAAGTCAAAGCTATATCTCTATAA
Organism: Aphelinus atriplicis; assembly: GCA_020882685.1. Classification (NCBI taxonomy): domain Eukaryota; kingdom Metazoa; phylum Arthropoda; class Insecta; order Hymenoptera; family Aphelinidae; genus Aphelinus; species Aphelinus atriplicis. Next base: position 226,170 of record JAJGQD010000020.1, on the reverse strand, counting down.
ATTTAAAGGACTTGCCAAGTGAAATTTTCAGAAAGTAATATAAATATTAACAAATTTTGGGTGATTGAGACAAATTGGACAAAGGAAAGAAATGCTTAATTAAGTAGTACATATGTATTCTTTATTTTTTTTTATTTTTTTTTTTTATTGTTGTGTAAATGAGTGAGCGCACATGCGCGCCAAATCAAGCATGAGTGGCTGAACCGCAGCTCACAAACGACGCTGCATCGTCATCGCTCTCGGAGGGCTCAAGCAAGGTCAGGTCGACCGGCTCGAACTCGGGCACCTCCCCGCCACTGCATGCAGTAGAAGGCACCTCAGCGTCAACCGCAGGAACAGCAGGCTCATCAGCGGCGTCACCGTCCGGTTTGATGAGCGTGACATCGGCGACGCCCGCCGCAGCAGCATCGGCGAGAGCATCAAGCGCGTCGGCTGCCTCGGTCACGAGGGCAACCGCAGGAGCAGGCTCCGGCGCGACCTCCATAACGGTCACGACGGACGATGCAGGTGAGGACGAGCGAGTTTCCTCGCCTCCAGCAGGAACAGCAGCGGACGAGCGTTGCGCGGTACAGCTCGGCAGGTGCGAGCCGCGATTTCCATAGGCCACCATACGGCCGCATGCACGATGACGCGCCTCGCGCCGTTGTAGCGAGCACACCTGGAAATGCTCGGAGCGGTCAGAGGGCAACGTCGCCCGTCCACAGGGTGCGTGGAGGACCCAATCCAACCGGCTGTTTTCACGGGCCGGAGTGGCATTCACGATGCCTCGAGCCAAGATCCGGCGAGCGTCCTCCTCATAGTAATACCGGACGTAAAGGAAGGTTTTCCCGTCGTCCCTCGTGTGCGAGTTATAGCACACGATTGGGCCGTCGTCCGCCACCTGAACAACGGCATCCCAGACCCGCATGGATGGCTGGACAATCAGCCTGATCCGGCAGTGGTCAAGCTCCCCAGGGGCCGCAACCGATCCTTGGAGCAACGACGACACTGGCGAGCGCCACGGGTACTTGCACCCAGATCCACGAGCCTTGCGTGAGCGGCGTGACCGGCCGACGCTTCATCGCGTCCCGCCGGAGCGGTAACGACAGCAGGAACGGCAGGCACCTCGGCCGTGACGCGATGATCCGGCGGGCCAGCAAGCATCAGCTCACTAGAGATCCGAGAGACGAGCATCCAGGATCCCCACGCAACATCTGCTTCGCCCCTTGAGGCAAAAATTACCTCAACAGTCAGCGAGTCCGGATGCAGCATGGTGCACTGACCTCTCGGATGAGGGATACGTCCAGGAACATCTGCAAAAACAAAAAGGCAATGAGTACACGGAAGAGCCGATTCATTGATGTAGGCTTTCCACGACCGTGTGAACGGAGAGAGAGAGAGAGCGCGCGCGAGCGACGAAGAACCGCACAAAACGGAGGAGCCGATAGCTCTCCGCGCGGCACCCAAGAAATCAGCGCGTGACGTCACACGATGACGCGACGCCTCCTCGGCAAGGGCGAGCACGCTCGAAGTCGTGGAGAAAGGCCTCTGCTGAGAGAGCGCGAGCGAGACGGCGAAGAGCCGCACAAAACGGACTAGCCGATAGCTCTCCGCGCAGCGCTCATAAACGATGCAGCGCGTCGACGGGCGAATTTGCGCGAGCGGCGCAGCTCCCCGCGCACGTGAAACAAGGGTTGCGTACACAAACTCGCGCACCGAGACATGAAGTCGCGTCAAGATCGCGCACACCAGCCGAGAACTTTCCGCACGACGCCAACCAAAAATTTGAGTCAGCGAGCACCCGTCTACAAATGGAGACGATTGTCGAATAAACGCGGCGCCCTGCGCTCCGACGAAGGAAAAGAAAGGGGGATACACCCGCACGTACCCACACACACACTGGAATCTGTTCGCGCAACGAAGAGGAGAATCCGAAGGTCCACAACCGCACTGGACGAGGGAACAAGCGACTTACCTTGTAGTGAAGTACTATTGATGTCGGAACACAGGCACGAAGTCGGGGAAAATCTGGATCGGAGAGCAGGAGCAACTGGAGCGGGCGGCGATCAGCAGCTGAATGATCGACGAAGTTTGATCGCAGGCACAATGAGCCTCGACGCGCCGGACGCAGCTGGCGGAGGGCTTATCGCCGAAGTATTCAACAACACTGTATACGGCCGAAGGCCACCGAAGTATAAGGAGGAAACCGGAACGCAGGCAATCAACCGCGCTAATATTATATGCCGTAGATTTAAGCCGTATATATGATCGAGAATGTATATGCCGATCTGGATTAGTCATAATGTGCAAGGGGAACTTTCCGAGGCAACTCAGGTAGAGGAATTTGCAGTTTCGGAAATCTCGGTACAGTAATCCTCGCTTTGACTTGAGGGTAGGGGTGTTGTGGTCCAGCCTTGCCCCGCCCACTTTTTGAAAATTTAATCCGATGAACGACGCATCGCATATTTGCGATGCGCATTTTCCCACATGCTACCCGAATTGCGCCGAGAAGCGACTTTAGAATTAAGTAGGTATGTGTGAGTATGAGAATGCGCTGAGTGCGACGCATCCATGCGACGGATGGCGAATCGCACGTAGCACATGAGAATCTTATGGACAGCTTGCATTTTGTGCAGCTGCCCAACGTTGAATCATATGAATGTCGGCTATAAGATACTTCTTATCAGCCTGCGCACAGCCAGCGGGCGCTCGTGCGGGAATATTATTTTATAAGTACGAGTTGCACACGGCAACTGCACAGCTCCCTGTTCTTAAGAAACGGCCATAGGATATTTCCTTATCGGCACGTATAAGATGTCGAGCAGCCAGCGGGCACTCGACCAAGGAGAAATAATTATTAAGCCGTAACATACAAATACATTGCAAAGCGAAGCAATGCTTCAGTATACCTTATTTGATTTGATGGTAGAATTTAAGGACCACGCAGTTGTACCGGGCAACTGACATAGTTGTATAGGCCGATGCGCCATAAGGAAAAATCTAAATGTGTACACGTATGCATAAGTTAATATTGTAACGCGCCTTATATATATATATATATGAATATTCAAATAAGCGACCAGTGCGCATTGCGGCGCGTCAATAGATTTGTAATAAAGCGAGCGCGCTTCATCGCCTTAAGTATTCGCGCGTGCGAACGGAGAGAAGACGCTGAGCCACGCGCGCTCGTTATCACTCCACGAGGGAGAGGTAATTCTCGCGAAGTGCAGCGGCGCTTCCCAACCGTTTCGCGCCCGTGCTTCGCGCCCGGCGAGCGCATCTTGACGTGACGTCACGACGCTTATAAAAGAAGCGGCCGCGGCGGACACGACGGAGTTGATCTATGCTAATCACGGATGCCACACGGGTGGCCGGACATGGAGCACGCGAGCGGCGCAGCTCCCCCGCGAACGCGTAGCATAATCACATCTATTTCGGAAGATCAAGTTTTTGTATTGAGATCCAACCACGCGGGATCAAGCATTAAGTGTAGGTTTAGTTCCTTTGAATAAATAAGTTAGTGCTAGTGCACTCGAAGTGGGTTTGTTTCCAACTACCTTTCCCACACCACACGTCATCCGAGCCGATACTCATATACGGCCCAACGCGCCACGGAATACTCGGCTGCCACGCTACCAAGCCTCAGCCAGGGACGACACGGCGCCGGACGGAGTAGGAAGATGTAAGTGGCCGAGCGGCCTTGCGTTCGAACAGGGATCGCGACACCTCACAGCGGATAATATTCCCGTATAAATAGGGGTATTTTGCCCAACCGCCCCTCTAAACAACGGTCGGGCCTTCACATTACAGAGGTAACGAAAACATCCACCAGAGGGGGACTACTTTGCTCGGACACCCGAATAGTTTACAAGTGAAGAATGGTTCTATAAGAGGTATATATTGGATACCAGAGCTACCTACATTGGGACATGTTAACATGTTGATTCTCAGGCAGTCTAAAGTCCAACTTTACTTTCTGCCCGTGTTAGGCTTATTGGCAAACTGATTCTGCGTACGACTTGGGTCCGTCTTAATCTAATAGTATACCGGCCGCATTACTAGGGTCACGGAATATTATTTAAAAAAGTGTGCTCCAATATGGAATGACCAAATTGGAGACTGGGATTGACCGCGAAGGCGCCAGAAAGCGCGAGTTGGTCTAATGTCCAAGCTTCCTTATATAGACGGTAGAAGAGACTTGCGAGAGAGCGCCGCGCTATACCTTATACACGCGCGACTCAACGCCTCGCCATCTACAGGCGAGCCATGGTACGTGGCTAGTTACTCGAAAATGAGTTCATACTCTCATATACAAAGCTAATTGGTAATTGAATCAAATCTTACAGTAATTGCACTATTGAGAGAAGAATGTTTCTAAGATGATTTAATGCCTCCATGGAGGTTTCGATTTGTCTCATTTCACCTTTATTGAAACTTCCAGGAACAAGTTGGTCATCAAAATACCTGCATGAGACTGAATGATATCTTTCAATTTCACGAATAGAGAACCCTCAGCATATTGATCCTGGAACTATTTCCTCCTCATTACCTAAAAAATATTTTATTCCATGAACGTTTGTCAAATCATTGATTAATTCATTAGTATCTACTTGGGCTTCGTTAACAATATCAGTCTCGTTGCCCCTACTTTGATAAGTCAGATTTTCTTCTAGTTCCACACTAATTTGAGTTTTACAAAGTGCGTTACAGATACCTGAACAAATCTCTGTGGAATCATTATCATATCTTTCAGATTAAGTATACGTGCCGATGATAGGCTGCTCATGCTCAGATACAAAGGCACGGATGCCACTGAGCATCCTCATGGAGTTCCTACTGAACAATAGTTCTTCCAGGTAACTCTTTAGTTGGAAACACCAATGGCAATAAACCAGCTATATCACAGTTGATCTAAACTCTACTTCTTTTATTAGACCCTGTTTTTGAGTTAGTAACATTTACTCAGTTTCTTGTACATTCTTACTAAGTTCTCTGGTTTCCATTTGCATTCTTTGGAGTTGAGCTTCATAATTAAAACACATATCACACGTATTTTCCCAAGAACCACATTCTTTTGCCTTTAATTCTTATTGTGCAACTATTCCACTTTTTCTTTGTATTTCTGTAATTCATCGCCTGTTGTTCTTAGATTTTCTTTCAATGCTTTTATTTATGCTTCTAATGACACAACTAAAGAACGTAATGATTCAGCATCTTCATCTGTCTGTAAATAAGATTTTAAGTATATCTAACCAACATTTAACAAGAAAAAATTTATCTGAGTTAATGAACTTTTAACATTCATACCGTTTACTCTTTGAAGAACTATCATCCATTTCTGAATTAAGAGATACGAGTCAGCACCTAACTGAGATGCAACTTTTTTCGCTAATCTTCAAAGACGGGGGAGAGCTTGACCGTGTTTGTCGATTGTACGGAGAAAATTAACAAGCGTCCCGAGAGCTTGTCAGCAAATTCTCTTTGAAGTCCCGACGCACCATTGACCACACGATCTCGTGAAGGATCCCTAATAAAACTCGCTTTTAGCACGGAGTGGCGACATTGGTGCAGAAGCCGATCGCTCGCTCGGTCGCGCGCGCAAGAGAGAGAGATAGCCAGTGGGAAAGTGCATTAGCGCGGCCTCGTTGCAGATGGGACTACCACGAAAAGATCCGGCGGTTTCTGATCTCATTAAACCTTGCGCATCTCGTCGGAAGCGGCCGCTTGATTCATTAATAGTCCCGGTTTTTTCCTTCGAATTTATCGAGCCCAAACGCTTGCCGCTTCAAATCCCGCGTCCGTAATCGAATGTCCCTCGAGTCGAGCTCCACCGCGCCGAGAGCGAAGAAGCAGAACACGGCCGCCACATACATCTATATACGCGTGTAGCGCTACTGGGAACATACATATATTGATTCAGCCAATGCCTGGGCCTCGAGCGGAAGCTTCAATAGGAGCCTTACCAATGTAATTCGATGAAGCGCTCGCTCGATTATACATGAGGAGGCTTTATTATAAACTTTTTTTTCCCCCCCATTAGAGCAAGTTAGCTGCCCGACATAGTTCCGCGCGCTCCAGCGCACCCCGGCAGCGCTCAGTGCAGCCGCGCGATCGATGTATTGATTACGCTCGTGAGAAGTTGGCTTTGCACTCTGGGCCCGCTTGGCGCTTTGTGCGATACCCGACACTCTCTCTCTCTCTCTCTCTCTGGTCCACCATATAATTGAATGACTTTTCAATTAAGTTTATTAGGATAAAAATTCGACGGAGCGTGAGTGACTGGCACGCTCGAATCGCTTGTGCCGCCCGAGCGCACTCGAGACTCGCGCTCTCCATTCGCTATTGATAGATTGTGATATTCCAGATAATAAAAAGACAGCCAGCCGTGATATATATTTAAATATAATGCTATTGTCATTTTCGTTTAGACATTATCAGCGGCGGAGCCAGGCGTTCTATAACACGACTGCAGCGATCGAGACAGATTGTGAAAAAGTATCTGCATGTAAGGCCTTCGGTGGCGAGGTCTTCCGAAAACTCATCTGGTGTAGAGTTGGCAGTTGGGAGCTGTAACGATGTAGGTATAACAATTGAAAGCAATTTAACTCGAAAAGCGTCGCCTTAAATTATCGCCTCGTGCCCATTCCTCATCATCATGAATACTTTTTGATAGCCGCGGGCACGGCGAAACGACCCTCCGTTGTGGATTCATAAAGTGCAGCAATGAGTTCAAAACGACCTGTCAATTATTCAAAGCTTGTGGGCCTCAAATTTTATGAGCGGAATCGATCAATTACTTCCGCGCGCTCGCGATAACTTTGTTGGTCGGGTACGAGTTGAAAGATTGAAAATCGCGTTCATAGATTTTTCAATATTGAAAAGTATCGCTTTTACGTATGGCTAATTGAATTGAAATATTTTCCGCGAACCAAACGAGTGCATTTGAAGGGGGAAAAAAATTCGTAGTTAACACGGACGAATTCGAAAATTCACCCAGCAAACTCGTTCGAATAATTCGAATAAACTTGTCGGAGCTGCAGAAACTCGATAATAATTATACTCGAAATAGTTCCACTGTAACGGCTCGAATGGCAAAACATCAAATTCAAACCGATTTTGAACTTCGATCAAAGCGCATTCTTGAAATAACGTTTAATACACGTGGATATTGAAATTGTAATTCATAAAAACTTTGCGAAAGATAACGAAGAAACGTGATTTACACAAGTTTTCACGAGTGGAAGCTTTCAAATTGCATGCCTGGGTATTTATTCGTGTTAATAATGAGTAAATGGACAAACACAGAATCAGATTATGTTTGAAATGCCGCCGAAGAGTATTTTCGACAGTATGAATAATCCCCTCCCCGCGAATCGAGAACGATCGTGCATTTGAATGGGAAAGGAAATGGAACGCAACTGACTGTGCGAATGTTGGGAATCTGGGATACGTCTCTTACCCATCCATCGCTTAATACCATCCGCCGAATCAAATTTTCATACATCTAAACGAGTAATAACACGTTCGAGTAGATTCAATTTGACGGATATCATGGAACAATGATAAAGGATAGATAACAAATTCGCAACTCATACGAATTTTACGTTATTATCCCTCCATCAACGTGTTCATAAATAATTTCATTAAAAATACTATGATAACGTGTGCGTGTGTACTGCATTTGAAGCATCGTAATGTGAATTTGATTCATCATCCATCGCTCTTTGATGTGCCAATATCAAAAGAATTAGATCCAATCTGCTGTAGCAGCCCGAAAAAGAAAGAAAAGTAACTACAGCGTTTGGAGGCAACTTACATATTATTACATATATATGTACTTTTGACATCTGTATGTATATATAGGGCCGAGTATATACAGTCGTTTAAACTAGGGCCAAGGCTCGGGTGCTCGTGAATATATTTAAAGAAAAAATGTGTTGTGTCTGATTTCAGATGCTGAATAATGAGAGAAGATCGCAATTTACAATAAAATCTCTATTTTATATGGACATGACTTAATTTTAAATATTGAGAGATATTAATTTTATTAATAAAATTTCATCATTTTCAATGATAAATAAAACCAAAAAAATTTTTTCATTTATATGTATATATGTATATATGTATATATGTATTTGTGTGTGTGTGTGTGTGTGTGTGTGTGTGTGTGTGTGTGTGTGTGTGGTGTGTGTGTGTGTGTGTGTGTGTGTGTGTGTGTGTGTGTGTGTGTGTGTGTGTATGTATGTATGTATGTCAATATTTATGTACAAAGCACTTTGGGGAAGAGCCTTGACCTCTCACGAGGGGTCATTGCTCTCTTCCCCAAAGTGACTACATATCTACTTACGTCTTCAGCGCTGTTAACCGTTCGCAAAATTTGTTAACCCATATTGCCGCTTTTCAAGCTTGTCTCACTAGGTCGATCTTTTTCCACTTATCGCGTAACAATGGCGTCTCTCGCTATATGTTCGCATTATTCGGCATTTTATGCAACAATACAATATTTCGGTATCAAGGACATGAGTTGCCCTTACAAACTGCAGTGGAAATAATTAATACAACTGAATGTTACAGTGGAATTTTACTGTAGTACAATGAATAATGCGCTGTGAGTACAGTGGAAAACGATTCACTAAAGCTTACAATGAGATTTTCGCTGTAAGGAATTTAAAGAGTAAAAGTTGTTAGTTTGAAAATCCTCGATCTCTCGCTCTTAAGGCTCCGAATTTTGATTCCATGAAATAATAACGAATTATTGATTATTAATATTTATAGAAGAGCGAAATGTCATCACAATCCTGTTCACTAAAACGAAAGAGACGACCTGTTAAAAAACCAGATAGGTTTTGTACGACGTCAGAAAGTGAAGTAGAAAAGAAAAAAAAGCGCAAAACAAAACCATCGAGTAGCATCGAAAAAATAAGCGAATTCTACAATGAACAAATCCCTGAAAATGACGACGATTACGATGATAATGATGATGATGATAGCGATGATGATGATGATAGTGATGATGATAAAGTTGATAATGTTGATGATAGTGATGAGACAGATAATGAAGATAACGAAGATAGAAACGGGGGAAATCGTAAAGTAACTGAAAAGAATGAAAATAATGTTAAAAGTAATGCTATTGTCGATAAAAAATTGGCAAAACTGAAAGAATCTAATGCAGACCCATCAACTTCTCGAAGCAAAATTCAAAACAATCAAGCGAACGTACTCAGAGGTATAACATATTCTCATAAGATCTTTCTGAGTTTGATAGACATGATAGATTTTAGGGTGATTTTGAACTCATACATATTAGTACGAACTTCAATACCAATATAAGCACATGCATTGAGAAAAATTTTGTTTTGGAAATTTACTATTCCAACTTAGTAGAGGAACCTAGTAGCCTTTACTAAATTTTATAACACGTAGTACTCTATTTTTAGTGGAGATTAAATTTACTAATAGTAAAATTTGCTAATACCGTTTATTATGTAAATTCTAGTAAAGTTTACTATACTAAAGTAGTGAAGTACTATACTAGTAAAGTACTATTCTAGTAGAATGTCCTATAAATCAAATAATGAATTTTATTCTTTCCAGTAATGATTACTATGTTGAGAATAATAGCTTTCACTAATATCACTTAGATTTCCCTGCGTTACACTAGAAAACCTAGTAAAAATCTATTAACCAATACTAAACATTTCTCTCAGTGTACACTAATACGTATACTGATACAATAAATATTTCTTTCCCAGATGTTAGACATCATAATGAGAAAGAAATATTTGATGATCATATAGATCACATAACTCTCTCTTCGATAGAGCGGTTGTTCAACTCCAAAATGGATGAAATGAAAGGAATCATTGAACAAAAATTCAAAGAAATGGAAACAAATCTCAAAGCAAAATTAGAACAAATTAAAACGTGAGTATAGATACTCAAGTTCTATCGCTTATGTGTGAACTATCGGATAATAGACATTTCGATTGTTTTAGTAACACTGATACTGCGGAATTATCTCTCACGTTACCAGACGAGCTACCTCTGGCCACATTAGAAGCATTCAATGCATTCGAGGAAGATGCACAGAAACTGCTGCAAATGGTTAGTATTTTTTATCGAATACTGTTTGAGATTAGAGTCCTTGGCCATCGAGTGTAACTTGAAAATGATTTTCCGGCTCCCGAAGCAACGGTTGCTAGGGATGTAAACAAACGGTTGCCAAAGATATCAACAGTGGTTGCTATGGGAAATATCTCATCGATTTTCATCGATTCTGATTGTCTCTCATAGCTCCAATAAGCATACATGAGGATTTGTGAGAAAACACGTTAGGAACGGTTACTAGGGAAATAACCAACGGATTTTGCTGAAAAATGAACTAGGGCTAGATCTTGCCCTAACTAACCTGTGTGCAGGTTTTCAAATTTTGTTGTCGTCAAATTTCAAGAAGATCGGACCGTTCCATCGATAGTTATCGTGGACGGAAAAAACGGGACGCGCGCATACACATACACACAATATTGCATTTCCACGTTTTTTGACCCGTTGATTACGAAAATTGAGGTCCCGAGGTCTGATTCGAAATGCCTTATACTACTAGTGCATATTTTAAATGTACCTCAAACAAGCACTCGTAACATAAAAAAATTGCATCTAACTGGTGCGTTTATTTACAATCACTTGTGTGATCGTGTAACACTAGCGTCTTCGAAATTTCACGCACTAGTAGCATAATATATATACTAGTATCGCATGGTAGTTTTGTGGACGCAACATGGGTGATTTTCACTCTCGAAAGTCATGAAATAACGCTCGAGAGTTACGAAATGATACTATTGCAACAGAGTATACACTCGCCCATTTTGCGTTCCCGAAACTGCCACGCAATATAACATTTTAAGTGCACCCATAATAAAAATACATCAATCCATTAATCCTGAAGCTGAACAACTGAAGACTGTATTCATTTTTCAGAAGAATTATTTCATCATTTTCGGCGGAAAAGACATTCAATCTGCCACGAGGCAATTTATCAAAGATAGCATATCAGATGATCTGATTATGTCATTTGGATGGTGCAGAGTTCCAGAAGATAAAGAAAATGCAAATGATAATGTGGGAAAAAAGTCACTCTCTACCACCAATTTCAGTAAGAATATATACAGTGAGTATGAAGATTAACTAGAGTCAAATTTCCTAAGGTAACTGCAGCCAATGCACCACCCCCTAAGAGTTTTTCGGAAATTTGACTGTAATAGACTTGGAATTTTTAAATTCTGCAGAGGGTATCTTGAAGCTTAGCATTAATACCTATTAGGAACCATCTCTATAGTTATCATCAGACACCTTGAACCTATTAAAAATTGCAATTAAAAAAAAATCGCTGCCAAGTGCCTCAGCAGTATGCTTTCTCAAAGTATTGCAATTGAACCTCAACTTGCATTAATTACCACTCTTTGAGAAGGCAAAATGAACCTCTAACTTATTTCCTCCACTCCGTAGTAACGGTTGCTAAGGACGTGAACAACGGTTGCTATGGTAAATATCGGAGCTTCGGTGTTCTTACTTCTTAATCGTCAACAGTTCCGAAAATGGACCTGTAATTGACTTTCCCCACTCCATAGTAACAATTAATAAGGACGTAAACAACGGTTGCTATGGTAAATGACGGAGCTCCGGTGTTCTCACTTCTTAGTCATCAATAGTTCCGAAAATGGACCTCCAACAGACTTTTCCTATTCCCATGTTTCAACTTGCATCAATTACCACTCTTTGAGAAAGCAAAATGAACCTCTAACTTATTTCCTCCACTCCATAGTAACGGTTGCTAAGGACGTAAACAACGGTCGCTATGGTCAATATCAGAGCTTCGGTGTTCTTACTTCTTAGTCGTCAACAGTTCCGAAAATGGACCTCCAACAGACTTTTCCCACTCCAAAGTAACGGTTGCTAAGGACGTAAACAATGGTTGCTATGGTGAATGTCGGAGCTTCGATGTTCTTACTTCTTAGTCATCAACAGTTTTGAAAATGGACCTCCAACAGACTTTTCCTATTCCCTTGTTTTGAATGGTTCCCATGTTTTGAAAATGGACCTCCAACAGACATTTCCTATTCCCTAATTACGGTTGCAAGGGATATAAACAACGGTTGCTAGAGACATCAACAATGGTTTCTACGTAAAATGTCTTTTTGATTCTTATGGAATCCCATAAATATACAAACTTAAATGAGCATTTATCATGAATTATATGGGAACTTACCAAAAACACGCTAGCAACAGTTGCCATGGAAATGAACAACGGATGTTGCTGAACACCGTACTCGGTTCACATCTTCCGGAGACCGACTTGTGTGCAAAATTTCAGGACGATCGGACTATTCCTTCGAAAGTTATCGTACGACAGAGAAAAGTCAGTCTAAAACTGAATTTTGTATCTCCATAGCAACGGTTGCTAGGAGAAAAAACAATGGTTGTTCCGAAATGAATGTCTTATCGTTTCTCATCAATCGTCGAAAGAATTGGAGACCCATCGTGCATTGATGACAATTTTTGGAGCTTTTATCAAAAACACGTTAACATCGGTTACTAGAGAAATAAACAACGAATTTGGCTGAAAATTGAACTCGGTCGAGATTTTGCGGCGACTAACCTGTGTGAAAAATTTTATTTCGCACACAGACAGACATTCATTTTGGAACAACCATTGTTTATTCTCCTAGCAACCGTTGCTATGGGGATACTAAATTCAGCTTCAGACTGACTTTTTTTGTCGTACGATAAGGAAGGTATAGTCCGACCGTCCTGAAATTTTGCTCACAGGTCAGTCTCCGGAAGTTGTAAACTGAGTTCGGTGTTCAGCAACATCCGTTGTTTATTTCCATGGCAACCGTTGCCAGCGTCTTTTTGATAAGTTCCCATATAATTCATGATAAATGCTCATTTGGGCTCGTATATTTATGGGATTCTATAAGGATCAAAGAAAGATTTCTCGTAGAAACCATTGTTGATGTCTCTAGCGCCAACCGTTGTTTATATTCCTTGCAACCGTAACTGGGGAATGGGAAAAGTCAGTTGGAGTTCTATTTTTGAAACTGTTGATGACTAAGAAGTAAGAACATCGAATCTCTGATATTTACCATAGCCACCGTTGTTTACGTCCTTAGAAACCGTTACTATGGAGTGGAGGAAATGAGTTAGAGGTTCGTTTTGCTTTCTCAAAGAGTGGTAATTAATGCAAGTTGAGGTTCAATTGCAATACTTTGAGAAAGCATACTGCTGAGGCACTTGGCAGCGGTCTTTTAGGTTGAGTGTGAAAAGTGAAATAAGAAAATGGTGAAAAAAATGAGTAAGTGAAACTTCTAAGTATTGTAGAAAAGTGGTTTTAAGAGCTAAATGGGCGGGGAAGGTACCGAAATTTTCTTTTAATATCCCCAACATGACCCGAAGGTGAATGATGTTCAGAGAGCACCGGGAATACGAAATCTGACGAACGTGCTAAATTGCCTGCAGTTACTTCATATACGCAAATGTATCAATGAAATTGAATGTTAATTAGAATGTTTCTCTCATTCAGAAGCGGTAAAACAACTTTTTCCCGATACTTCCATGCGAGAGTTCAGTGATGCGATGCAGATGGCTCTAAGAGCAGCTAAGCAGAGAAACAGAGATAAGAAGAGACGACAAGAGAAGCGACTTGTTCGAGAACCAGACAATTTGACCTTAATGGAGAACATGTATAATGATAATTCTTAAGTTAAAATAAAATATTCATGTTCTGTTGATTTAAATTCTTTTTATCACCAATTAACTCTTTTCGATGCGTCTTACGAACAGAAACGTTGCAATTTCTTCCGCGAAGAAAGACAAATATCGCTGTACCATGTAAATTCACCATGTACCACTATCTTGAATTTTGAAATTCTGACACAACATTTCGAATCAACGACTCCATTTCATGATAAATATTTGATTTGCCATTTTGCACTGAATCGTGCGAAGTGAAAATGCACCAGATGCACTCCTGCTGCAGCAAGCAATCTACAATTATATTGTGTAGTGGCTGCAGTACTTCACTATCCACAATTTTGCTGCAAGTCTCCTGCATTCAATCGTGCAGAGTAGACATGCACCAACTGCACTCCTGCTGCTGCAAAAAATCTGCAATTCTGCTGTGTGTCGGCTGCTGCATTTCGCTATCCGCAATCTCGTTGCAAGTCTGCTGCAATCAATCACGCAGAGTGGACATGCTCCAACTGCACTCCTGCTGCTGCAAGAAATCTGCAATTCTGCTGTGTGTTGGCTGATGTATATCGCTATCCGCAATCTCGTTGCAAGTCTGCTGCAATCAATCGTGCAGAGTGGACATGCTCCAACTGCACTCCTGCTGCTGCAAGAAATCTGCAATTCTGCTGTGTGTTGGCTGATGCATTTTGCTATCCACAATCTCGTTGCAAGTCTGCTGCAATCAATCGTGCAGAGTGGACATGCTCCAACTGCACTCCTGCTGCTGCAAGAAATCTGCAATTCTGCTGTGTGTTGGCTGATGCATTTTGCTATCCACAATCTCGTTGCAAGTCTGCTGCAATCAATCGTGCAGAGTGGACATGCTCCAACTGCACTCCTGCTGCTGCAAGAAATCTGCAATTCTGCTGTGTGTTGGCTGATGCATTTTGCTATCCGCAATCTCGTTGCAAGTCTGCTGCAATCAATCGTGCAGAGTGGACATGCTCCAACTGCACTCCTGCTGATGCAAGAAATCTGCAATTCTGCTGTGTGTTGGCCGATGCATTTCGCTATCCGCATTCTCGTTTCGAGTCTGCTGCAATCAATCGTGCAGAGTGGACATGCTGCAACTGCACTCCTGCTGCTGCAAGAAATCTGCAATTCTGCTGTGTGTTGGCTGATGCATTTCATTATCCGCAATCTCGTTGCAAGTCTGCTGCAATCAACCGTGCAGAGTGGACATGCACCAACTGCACTTTCTCTGATGCAAGAAGTCTGCAATTCTAATGTGCGGTGACTGTTGCAATTTTCTCACAGCAGAATTACAAAGAAGTGCGGAAGCAACTTTTGCATGTCCAGCGTAATCGCAAATGCGCAAGTTCATGTTACCAGGAGCTACATGTGAAATACTTTTGGTATTAAACAATGAAAATAATAATATAGAATTTCAAGACAGATCTCAGAATCTCTCAGGATACGTGTACTTACAGAAGTAATTGTGACAAGCAAAAAGGGTGAAATTTATTTGAACACGCCAGGATAAATATATGAATGGATTTCTTCACTTTCATATGCTCAGATTTGGGTAGTTCTGGTATATAATGAATAAAATCTTTCTTCACTCGCCAGAGACTTGTACCTTTTTTCAGAAAGGTTTGAAACTCTTGAATATGGAATGCACTTACCTTAATATCTGTGACGTTATGCAAGCGCATTACGTTATTTTTATGTTTACGAAATTTTGGGAAATATGCCTTATAATCTATAATATGCGAATATAAATTCAGCTTAAACCATTTGTAATGTTCGTGGGAATTCCTTAATTTTTCGAAAAGCATCATTTTACGTTTAAGTAAAAATGCATTCATAAAGCGGATGTGCACCGCTGATTAAAAGATATCATATTGAAAATCAATAGAAAACGACCCGGTACTCTTCTCCCATGTCATGCGTTATCAAAGCTCCGCCATTTTTTTATTGATTTTAAATTTACAATAGTATTGTTCTTGATCAAGAGCGTCATTCGTTCGACTAGGCTCGAAGGGTCAGCACCTCTCTTTATACGGACTTGGTCTCCGTTGGAACTTAGTCTCCCGTAGCTATTAACAGGCACTCTTGGAGTGGCCTTCATTTTATTGGAAACTTATCTTACTTGAGAGAATTTATCAACAAATAAACGACAAAAAGAGTAAGTTTTATTTTATTTATCTATCTTTAATTCTCATTAACCTTAATCCTAATTAGCCTTATCAATAATTTAACCTTAAACGTGTCTGGTCCCTCTCACATTGTTGAGAGTTGAGTGGCTGGACGATTAGCGTTTAGAGGTCTTTAGGTAGGTCTTTCTAAATTCACGCGATAGAATCACTACTATCTTTCTTTATACTCTACCTTTTCTCCTTCCATATTCTTTTTGTACGTGTTTTGTAAATTCAGTGTATCGCGAACGTGTCATCAAGACGGAATTATCTTTCTTATTCTCCGGTTACCCGAGCTATAAGCGCAAGCTTGACTCTGAAATCGCGATTGACTAAGTACGCGCGCCGCGTCAATTTATCCCGACGTCACATATCGTTTCATTTCAATCATAGTAGTATTTAGTCTAATAAAAATAATGGAAAATACATTTGCAAAATTATATTATGATGAAATATCTTGATTCACAGATGTTCAGAAGAGAGAATTAACTTAACCAAAACAGGATCAACGTGAATTTGCCAGAAAATGAATTGACCTCGATACTTTTATAGCTTGGCTTCTGAACTCATGTCTTTATAGTATATTGTGATTGGTCACATTTCTATAGAAAAATATGAAGTCTACAAAACTTACAGTGGATTTGGTTCATTCAACACCTACTTTTTATTCTTTGAACAATCATTTATAGAAGAAAATACAGTTAAAACTCGAAGACACTCATATTAAGCATAAGGGTCATTTCACATCAACTCAGCATAGAAAAAAAAATTTTTTAATTTCTTTTCAGCCAATTTGTTGGAAATGGTCACTTTAGAAGTATTTTATTTTTTTAGATCTTTCATGCCCATATATAACAAAATTTACTGATCGCTCAATTTGGATAATTCACATTTTTTTCACATTTTTATCAAGTTCATGGCCTGATTTACTCGTGAAGTGTTCATCAAATCTAAAAATGCAGGAGAATAAAAGTTGTTATAAATCTCTCATATTTTATAGAAAAGTAACTTTCTAACCTCAAAACTTATATTTTCTAATCATTTGATCATGTATCTACACGTATACATGAAAATAGACCTCATCGCCACCTTTAATTTGGACCAAACCAATTTTATTTCAATTCTTGGTTTACAAGCTTTAAAATGAGCTATGTCTCAGAATGGTTCTCAAGTTACAACCATTTCAATAAAATAAAATAAAAAGTTAAACACAGGAAGCCCCAAAACATACATAATACCACTTGTAATATTGTACCTTAATGAATGTATTCCACCTTTATTTCCTTATATACTTGGATTGACATGTAGCTGGTGAGTTGAAAAAACTAGCACACGTGTGGTTGCAGGGATTGTACAACCTTGTTTGCCTGGTTGGAAATATTGGTCTCGTCCCAAATGACAATGTCATCTGAGACGTATTTCCATTCACTGCCCTACACTTTCACTATTGTCACTGAATACTACATTACATTTAATCCTAAAACACACATAGTAAGAGTCAATAACATGTATAAATATACAAATCACTATCATATGTCACTCAAATGTCACTCATGGAATAAATTGGAAAAAGTCACGGTTCTCCAATTTTCACTCTGTGCTTCGATATTGCAGCAATAGCAACATGTATCCAAGCATAAGTTTCACAAATATAATAATATTGAACAATCCAGTGTCAGAATTGAATATTCAATGTAAGAAGTTTTGTTCTGTACACTTGTCGACTATTATCACACTGTAAGAGATGATGTATAAAATATCCCTACTCACAGTGTTTCTCTCCTTCCAGTAGAATTTGTGGCCCTGTACAGCTTACCTGGAACATAAAATAAATCACAAAGAATCATCTTGCAGAAATACATATACATGAGTATAAGTTGAGTAAACTTATCTGAATTTTGTAGCGTCTCCATTGAATATTGAACAGCTGTACACGATGAAGTTTCAAACCTGCTCACAGTATCAAGTACAATATAGTGAAATTGTGAGAATTGTTCACACAATTAATTTAACAACAGTGCATGTGTACTTGTTTGCCCCTCACACGTCAAACTGGTTATGTTTACTGATGCTGGATTCTATCGGTAATATAGAAATACTGAGCTGTAGGTTACCATGGGCGTCGTTAGTAAACATAGGAGCATAACCATAACCAGTACACATGCACTGTTGCTCATACATAGCTGAATCAATTGTGAGAACAATTCTTACAATTTCACCATATTGTACTTGATACTATGAGCAGGTTTGAAACTTCATCGAGTACAGCTGATCAATATCCAATGGAGACGCTACAAAATTCAGATAAGTTTAATCAACTTATACTCATGTATTGTAACGAGTAGCGCTCATACTCGTTATGAGCCTCGCGCCGAAAATCGTCTTTAGCTGGCGATAGCGCCAAGCCCGGCATAAGCCACGCGAGCGCCCGAGCCCCGCATATCGAGAGCGAGTGAGCGGGGCCCGCACGATACGCTTCCCTCGGATTTTCAACCCCGCGCCTTTTCCGGACGAGAACATCACCCGCGATCATCGCGACGCCGCGTATAACAAACATTCACACCAATGGTATTTTGCCCAACCACCCCTCTAAATAACGGTCGGGCTTTTACAGTATGTACAATTTTGTAATCATTTCATTTCATGAAAATTGAGCTTGTTACAGTAATTCAATCGTGAAATCAAGTGTTTCATACTCCTTCAAGTATATATATATATATATATATACATATATACTTCAGAAGCACGAAATTTATCGTTTCATTTGAACTAATTTGTTGCATATCACTTCTTTAAAATATAAGTTTTTCACATAATCGTAGTTCAAATTTCCATTAGAAATAGATCAATTTGATACCAGAACATGATTAAAATCTTCAAATATTGGAAAAACTTTCCAAAAATTCTTATATTGTCGTGGCATACGACGATATAAAGGTCAGCCTTCTGCCTTCAAAATTGAATGAAAACGATTTCGAATCTCAATATACTCCAATATTACAGTTTCTTAATTACTTTGTTGCAACTCTTGCTTATATTGATATAATGATAAACATAATGATGCATGATGTTGGAAAAACTTAGACAATATTAATTGAAAATATTTATTAGAATAGAAAAAATCATACACGTTATATCATAATAGAAGCGCTCGTTTATATTCTACAGGAAGACCGAAAATTACTCGGCATTGGACAATAGTGTAAGGTGCAACAATCTACATCATCAGTTAGTTGATCTACTGATTTACTATACATTAATATCATAACATATCAAAAAAATCATTTGGTGATCGCGGAATCATCTCAATAAGATCTTTATGAATATATGTAGAAGAAAAAGCTGTGTGCTATACATAAATTCGTTTTATAAGAATTAAAATTAATATTGTCTCTTGACTGGCCTCGTGATCATGAGTTATTCACCCGTTTTGGCCCAGAATGCCACTCGAAGCATGTCGCTCTTCGGTACCTCAGAACTTTTCTTATTCGCGACAGAAAAATTTTTCAAGATCATATTTCGAAAGGTAAAGACTTGCCCTTCCCGATGGTGTCAAATTTCTCTGAAACATTGTTAAATAGGCAAAAATACAGTATTTTTACAAAAAACACGATTTCCTCGAAACAGCTTTTTTTTTTAAATCAAATTTTGAAGGGGTTTTGGGTTTGCCATGGACCTGGAACCACAGTAACCCGTGAAGTAAATGTCTAAACTTAAAGGATGCATTGTTTAGATATCGATTTTTCTCCCTTGTGCAACCAAAATAGCACCTCAACTGCAAACTTTTTGCAAAAAACTTCAAGGCCTGTTTATATGAAGATGACGCACTTTCCGAAAAATTGCCAGGAATGAAAAGTTCTTAAAATCACTCAAAGAATACGTTGGAATCCTTTTAGATTTTTTTGAGCGTTTTTTTTTTAATTTTGTCAAAAATTTTGTCAAAATTCATAAAATCGCTCAAAAAATTGCTCTAAAAATTCTGAAAAAATTCAAGCGTATTCTTTGAGTGATTTTAAGAACTTTTTATTTCTGATAATTCTTCGAAAAAGTGCGTCATCTTCATATAAACAGGCCTTGAACTTTTTCATAATAGGATACTTATTAGATCATTAACGCGGTTTGTCTCGAAAACATTGCATTTTTACATTGGAGATGGAAAAGATACTGTAGAAGAAAAATCCGAGAAAACTGTTCAGGATTCTATTGAATCGGATGTCAAGATAGGAATTTCCAGGAAGAATAACCTGATAACGAAAGTGAAGCTGAAAGCGAAACGAAAGCTGACTTTTCAGAAGAAAATGGAATCATTGGAAGACCAACCATAGAAAAATGTATCAAACTCGAAGAAAAAAATGAAGCTCCTGCTGACATTAAAGAATTGGATAAAAGTAACATCATTCCAGGAAGTAAGATTAACTCTACAATACTCAAATTATCACATTTTTGAAAATTCTTCAGATATGAATAGTTCCATTTATCTTTCCAGCTGCTCGTACTACTTGTACGAGAATGTTGCGGAACTCTACTGTAGAACCAGAAGTACCTACATCACCAGTACAAAAATCTCGCAGAATACTCAAGACCGTTGTTGATACTGATTCTGATTGAGTTGATATTTTTAGATATTCTTAAACTAAAAATGTTCTAATAAACTGAGAATTTATCGTATGAAACAGTAGATCTATGTGAAAATAGATTGTTTATTCTTTTTTTACATTTTGACTTTTGAGAAATAAGTTTTGTGAAATAATATAAATGTGAGTTTACATTAAGATCAATTGATTATCTTATTTCATGTACTAGTTAATGACGAATTGTTGTTCACTAACGTTAATTGAGCTGTTATTGTGACTATTTGCCTTAATGAATCGTATATCCAGAATTATAAAACTAATATTTTAAAAATAATTCGTCATTTCAAAAATAATATTTGTAGCTGCAGGACAAGAATGTTTACTGAGGCTTGCATAAAATATTTATTACAAAATACAAAAATATTCAACTATGAACTAGTGTGTTTTATTGATAAGAATTATGAGATTTGTATATGCTTGAAATAGTGACAAGACAATGATATATTTAACATTTTATTCAATGACATAAACTAAGTAACAAAAAAGTGTCAAAACACTAGAACAAAAAATACATCGAGATATCGAAGTCGATTCCTATTTGTTTTTAGACATAAAATAAGAATATACTTCATTAAATAAAATAATTAAATTCAACACTCCTCCTTAATTATTTTATTACGCATTTCTTGAAATAATTTCCAAGTTAAGGGTTTAGTTAAGATATCAGCTAATTGATCAGTACTTCTGACATGTTCTAAATCCACTGTCTTACCAATATGTTGTTGAACAAATTTTCTTGAAATTTCAATGTGCTTTTTACCTTTGGTGATTTTTCCTTCGTGAGTATTCTTAAGCATGTGTATTGCAGACTGATTGTCTATAAATAATGTGGTAGGTTTATTCAAATCTATAAAACCAAGTTCACTGCCAATACGTCGTATCCAACAAATATCATCAATCGATGAAACAGCAGCACGATATTCTGCTTCAGCGGATGATGTTGCAACAAGACGTTGTTTTTGAGTATACCAAACTATTGGACCTCCTCTAATAATAGGTACACCACTTGTTGACTGACGTGTGATAGTATCTCCTCCATAATCAGAATCAGTATAGGCAATCAATTTTTCATCTCGATTGAAAAATATACCATGACTTATTGCACCGTGTAAATATTGAAATACACGTTTAACCATTTTCCAGTGACTTGTCATGGGGTTGTTACAAAAACGGCTTAGATAACTTACAGAATAAAGTCTTTCTGAATTTACCTCATCAATATCCATTAGAGCTTGAGATATCATATCTACATTTTCAAAATCTACGGCTGCCAATATTTTCCGAACATAGTGAGGCATCTGCTGAATGATTGTATAATTTTTTTCGAACTCTGACATCACTGGCCGCAAAAAACGAGCTTCTCTGAACTGATTCATGTAAAAAGTTTGCAAATCTTTTTCATTGTCAGAAAATTTTCTATTTAACCATTTGTCTTTTACATTCACTTGCAAAGGAACCGAATAAAACTTATTTTCAAAAGCTGTTCTGAATTGGTCGAAAGTTGCAAATCTATTTACCGAATTGAGTCAAATACGTGCTTTACCTTGAAGGGCGACATTTAGTAAATTTATTTTTCTCTCATTTAAAATATTTCTCGCCACACAAAAAATTTCTAACTCTTCTAAAAATTCCAATGGATTTTTTAAGCTTTCATCATGAAATTCTGGTATTTTAGCATCCACACTCGTTACGTTACCCATCAGTCCGGCAAATTCTGCGACAAGTTCCCGCATTGGCTGGGCTCGCTGTTGGTTGTTGAGTTGCTCACCGTTTGGACCATTGCGCAAAATATTGATCTGTGCTTGTTGCTGCTGGAGTTGGTTCTGCATCATACCAATGATTTGCTGCGTCGGGTTGGCATCTGCAGCCAACTTCTGTTCAAGTTTTTGTAAACGCGAGCGCTCGTTGTTCAGTTCGGTTCGCATTCTCTCGACCTCAGCTTTCTGCCTTTCCAGTTCATCCTGTTGAGCACGTAGCTCACCCATTTACTCATCACCATTCATGCCCTTTACACGTGATCGCTGCGCACGATAAATAGGGTCAAATCTACGTCTAGAAAATCTTCCCGATCTCGTAACGTAAACTGCTCTACTTTTGTCCATACAAATCAAGTCGTGAAAAAGGTTCTTTTTATTAGAAGAATTCTAATATTACCGTTGTTGGGCGCCAATATAAAATTATCGATGATCTGTTTGGACAGTTACGAGGTCAGGGTGATATAGATTGCACTTATAACGATTATATTAATTTCATTCTCAGTTTATTATCCTACGTTACAATTATGTCGCTCATCTAAAACTCTTGTACTCGCGAGATATGAGTTCTTATAACTCGATTCCGGATTTTATTATGAATGGTTTTCTCTACAAATTTACTTAACTTCGTGTTATAATGTTGCGCAAGTGGGCTCAATCATCCGACCGCGACGCTGGAGGTTTCAATACTCCGTAGGAGATTTACTGCTTCCGCTATCCACGTCCTTCCCAGTAGGGCCTTTGCTGAACTTGGGGAGTGGCGACCTTTTGGCAGGTCTGCTTCTCGATTTCAAACTTTGGTGGACGGGATTCCTGATTAGCAGGAGACTTGTAGGTTTGGCGGCGGCCGGACGAAAGAGAGCGTCGCTCTCGGTCCCAGTAGGCACATCACCTCGGTCGCGACGCAGTTGCGCTGTCGCGGATTTTCTCCGAAATCAGATTCGTTAGATAGACTTCAACCGTTCACCGCGCGCGAATCGGACTTAAGCCCGCGCAACTCAAATCACACGTTACAAAGGATATCACAATCCCAACAGCAAAAATGTTTCACGTGGTAATTGAGACCTTCTGCAACAGTATGCTCTCGAAAAAAATGAGGAATTCATACATGAAACAATTTCAAATGATTTTTGGTTTATCTATATGCAATTAAAAATGAAAAAAAATTAAACTCACTTTATCACACGCAAAACAACTTGGAATTTCTAAAAGTTCAGCAAGATCTCTTCCACAGTATAAATTTCCTTTTCGAATGAAGTAAACCAAATCAATTAATAGTTCATTGCATGCTGTACGTACAAAGCAGTCAGGATGCCAAGCTGCATCTATGATTTTCTCTGCAGTAACTACAACATCATTGCAACATACATCTTCTTTACATTCATGGCGTTCCTCAGATTTCTTTGTATTAATTTTCATTCCTCTTACTCTCTCTTGTAATTGATCTATAGCTTCTGATTCTTCAATATTCAGAACACGAATTCGCTCGGGAATGATTGGAATATTTAATGCTTTTGAGCATATGACATCCGATTGTACAGATAAAGAAGTATGAAATTCAGCTTGAAGGCGTTGAGGTTCAAATTCTGGGAATATCATATCGACGTGTCTTACGAAGAAAGACACAGCTTGCAATCTGTCCACGGATAAAGACAAATGTCGGAAATATTCTTCCGCGAATATTAACGGGAGAAGAGTTTAAACAGTTGAAAAGGCTTATTAGTCTTTATCAATGATAACCTACTCATTCTAAGCTTTCATTCCATATATCTTTCATATCTGGAAATTGTGGGATGTGCGCCATGTATCGTTTTTGCGGCCAGATTGCGAGTTTTGTCTTTCTTCGTTGCTACATCGTGAGTTGTGTCTTTCTTCGCGGATAGATTCGGAGTCATCGATATGATGCCCTAGATCGTAAAAACTAATATTAAAGCCAAATCGAATTTTTTGATTTGCGATTCCACAGGGAATTGCCCTCATATATATATGGGCAATTCTCTGTGAGATCGAACATGAAGAAATTTGATTTGGCTCAAAATTTTTTTTTTAAGTTCTAGGGCATCATACCGAATTTCCAGAATTTTTTCAGATTCTTTCGAGCACTTTAACCTTGTTTAAGAAATGGGCAAAGCTGGTGATTTTGCTGTTTTCGCATTTTCAGAGGCATTTTCAACCTCAATTTACACCCTGAAAATGACTTCTGAGGCAAAAAATGAATGGGACCCTTTTGTCTGCAAATTTTCTGAATTTTATAGAAAAATCATCTCCAAGGTCATTGGAGCACTTTAAGTACTCCACACTACCAATTGGAGCCTCTATTTTGGAACTCTGATCTTGATCTTTAATGCTTAATCTATATAAATATGATATTGATAACTCAGGATATGTATTAGCATGATAGAATGGGAGTTTTCACAGTGGATAGTTGTAATAATACCACAGAAAAGTGTTTGCAAAATTAGGGAGTGTTGGCGATACAAGGCTCCCCTTGAATAGTCATTTTAGCCTATTTAAGTTAATATTTTTCGCTACATAGGTTGTATGTGGTTTGAGTTGGGACAACTTTCAGTACCCATGGGGTGGGGCTCTTAATGAGCGAACTCCCAGAGTTCAAAAATAGAGGCTCCAATTGGTAATGTGAAGTACTTAAAGTGCTCCAATGACATTGGAGATAATTTTTCTATAAAATTCAGGCAATTTGCAGACAAAAGGGTCCTATTAATTTTTTGCCTCAGAAGTCATTTTCCGGGTGTAAATTAAGGTTGAAAATGTTTCTGAAAATGCAAAAACAGCAAAATCAGCAACTTTTCCCATTTCTTGAACCGTCGCTACTCGTGTACACGGAGAGAAGGTTGGTACGTTATACGTGACTTAGGGCACGTTAGACGTGCTATATAGGCGCGAGCTAACGTGCGTACGGAAGGCGCGTCCGTTGCGCCATGAAGGTACGATAGTCCGCGCTTTCTGGCGCGAGTATCGTGCAAACAGGAGGCACGAAATCCCGCGCTTCTGACGCGCGTCCCTTGTGCCTTATTTCGCGCGTAATTCAAAAGGCTGTGCACGGTTTTCTCCATCAGTTTCATGTGGGTGCAGGTGCATGGTATCTTGGTTGGAACTGGCGGTAGTGTCCCAAACAACAATATGTCATCTGAGACATATTTCCACTCACTGCACTGCACTGCACGGGTGTGTTCAAACTACAACCTCAAGTTATTTACTCATGGAATTAGCTACTTTTACTACTATTACTTTATAAACCACTTTGTTAACGTTATACTTGCCTATACTGGAGACTTATATGACCCATGTATGGCAAAGGTTAGGTTACCGACCATAGACTTCTAGGCATTCAAAGCCACTTTGGTAGCTTCAAACTCATTTCCGGACTGGCAAACTATATATATTTGAATCCCTTATCAAATTGCACATCTAGTGATAATACTTTCAAGTGGATTGATTCACATCAGCTAATTCCATGAGTAAATAACTTGAGGTTGTAGTTTGAACCCACCCGTCAATAGCTGCTTGGACCTTAGCTATACAGTTCATACAATATGAGTGGATTTCATGAGTCTAATATTCATGAATATTATCCATGTTTAGTGAACTTCAACATTTTCTTGTTGATATTAAAAAATCATATGACATCTATGCATTGCCTAGTGTGTTATAAGGTGTACATGTAATGCACAGCTTATAATTTACTTTTTGGATTAATCTTTCTTATCGAGTGAATGCAATCCATGATACATGTACTTTATTGATAGTTTCTTGTAAATTTTAGCGCAATAGAGACAATGTATTGACCATCAATACATGTAACTACTGAAAGTTAGGTGGCGCCTAAGGTAGGATTTAAACTATCAGTACTCGATAGAACTTGCCATAATTCTGAATGCTACTGTATACACAGATTTTACATTTTCATGATTATATGAATTTTGATAGCTTTCTGAGTTGAATGAAGTTCTATACGTATTCAACTATACGTAAGCTACTTGCCATGATCTCAAATCAGTTCTGTCTGTCTAGCTGGACAATTTTATGGATTGTATACACATACATCGTCGCCTCCGAGCAAAAAGGGGCCAATTCAGCATCCCGAAGAAGAAGGGGCCAACTTGCTGGTCGGGCAAAAAGGGGCCAACTCGCCGTCCGTGCAAAAAGGGTCCAACTCGCAGTCCGTGTAAAAAGGGGCCAACTCGCCGTCCGTGCAAGAAGGGGCCAATTCACCGTCCGTGCAAAAAGGGGCCAACTCAGGCGAGTTTTGAATTTCACATAGAATTCAGTTCACGAATCTCTTGAGAAGTCTTATGCACGCTATGTGATAGCCGTAGTGCGTCTCTTTCAATGATTAGGTGATTTTCACGTAATTTACATGTTGTCAGAATGTAATATGTCAAGTTAACTATTTACGTTAAACGGCTTGTGCTCGATGGTTTCTTTTAGAAATTGGTATACATATGTTTTTGAGGTCGCTCATAGTGGATCCGGCCTGAAATTCTAAAAATTCAAATTAGAGCCTCAAAGATCACTCGATAAAAATTTGGAAAAAAATTGAATATTGTTGAAAATGGTATACATGGGTTTTTGAGGACGCTGATTACAAATCCGGCCTCAGGTTTCGAAAATTCGAATTAGATCAAGCCTCTAAGATCACCTGACAAAAATTTGGAAAAAAATTGAATTTTGTCGAAAATTGGTATACATGGGTTTTTGAGGTGGCTGATCACGAATCCGGCCTCAGATTTTGAAAATTAAGATTAGAACCTCTAAGATCACCTGACAACAATTTGGAAAAAAATTGAATTTTGTCGAAAATTGGTATACATGGGTTTTCGAGGTCGCTGATTACAAATCCGGCCTCAGATTTTGAAAATTCGAATTAGATTAAGCCTGTAAGATCACCTGGCAAAAATTTGGAAAAAAATTGAATTTTGTCGAAAATTGGTATACATGGGTTTTTGAGGTCGCTGATTACGAATCCGGCCTCGGATTTCAAAAATTCAAATTAATTCAAGCCTCTAAGATCACCTGACGAAAATTTGGAAAAAAAATTGAATTTTGATGAAATTTCGTATACATGGGTTTTTGAGGTCACTGATTACGAAACTGGCCTCAGATTTAAAATATTAGAATCATATCCTCTAAGATTGGTGACCGAAAATTTGAAAAGATACTGGATTTGAATGAAACTTGGTATACATGGGTTTCTATGATCGCTAATTATGAATCCGGCCTCAGATTTTTGAACTTCAAATTAGATTGAACCTGCAAGATTGCCGACCGAAAAGTTGGAAAGATGGAATGGAAGATTTGAATGGAATCTAATGGAACTTGGTATACATGGGTTTTTTAGGTCGCCGATTACACATAAAGCTTCAGATTGAAATGAGCCTAAATCTTCAACATCGTCGACCGTAACAAGGAAACATCCTTTTAGAAGGTTACCCAAATAAAAAACCATCTCATATTTGACTTTATAGAAAAAACCGTTTTAAGTGTGATTACATTCTTCTAGTTTTCGCTTGTTTAGAGTTAATACATGCATTTGTGTGTATATTCCCAATTATAATTATATTCATATACGAGCAATGATCTCTCGCTCGCTGTCTCTCGCCCGAGTCTTTCGAGTGGATTTTGATTAAAAAAACTACAAAACACTCTATAATCTTCAATATTCAATTCAGTTTTGATAAGTCATACTTTTAAATTATTGTAAATAGATATAAATCGACATCATGATTCATATAAATTATAGCCCTCCATCTTCTCTTTCGATCCATCACACCACATGTTCTTCAAATCGTCATTTTCTGAATTGTTTATCAGATAGAAAATTGGAAAAAATGGTTTCCGGCAACGCGGCAAAATTTCTATGACGTATATTACGCCCCCACGTCTATTTTTCCGGATTTTTCATCTCAGATTATGAAAATGCTCATTTTACTCTACAAATCTGCAAGATCAGATTTTGAATAGATAACCCATTTATATTATTTTTTTAATGTTATCCTGGAATCAAACGTCGAATAATTGTCTTTATGGTTAATACGCCCCCACAGTATCAATTTTTCGAACACATAGCCAGTTCAAATTGTAGTTCTTGACCTCCTCTTCCGAACCCATTATACCGGATTTTCTTCAAATCATCATTTTCCAAGTTGTTTATCACTTCCAATTCTTTCGTATGACAAAAATTCGACTATGCATAATTTTCTATGATATAGATTACGCCTCCACGTCTATTATCCTGGATTCTCCACCTCAGATTATGAAAATGCTCATTTCACTTTAAAAATCTGCAAGATCAGATTTTGAATAGATAACCCATTTATATTATTTTTTTAACGTTATCCTGGAATCAAACGTCAAATAATTGTCTTTATGGTTAATACCCCCCCCCCCCACAGTATAATTTTCCCAACACATAGCCAGCTCAAATTGTAGCTCTTGACCTCCTCTTCCGACCCATTATAATGAATGTTCTTCAAATCATCATTTTCCAAGTTGTTTATTACTTCAAAATCTTTCGTATGACGAAAATTCGGCTACACATGATTTTCCACATAATAGATCATGTCCACGCGTCTATTGTTTTGGACTTTTTACCTTAGATTATGAAAATGCTCGGGCTCCTCTATCGATCTGCCAGACCCGATTCCAAAATACTCTAACAAAACATTGTTTCCAAGAGCAAAATATGAGAATCATATTTTGTGTACGGATTAATTTTAATGTAATGTAGATTTGTTTTACAAGTTCCTTTGAAAGAACGGAACAAATGAGAACTAGAAAATTGATATACAGTGTTTAGAGTGAAATACCGTGAAACTCTATTTGCGTAACAGCATAACCTCTGGTACAAGTATTGAAGATTATACTTGCCACAAACATTTTTGCATATTTTGATCGATGCTTATTACATTTCCAACATAAGTTTATTTTGAATGAAATCAACCGACTTTCGCTGACACCAGAGTAGAAGAAATGCCTCTTTATTCAGTAAACCATCTAAATGGATGCTTCTTTGTTACCATCGATGATGTTGAAGGTTTAGGCTTATTTCCATCTAAAGCTCGAGGTGTAATCAACGCCCAAAAGAACCCATGGATACCAATTTCATCAAAATCCAGTATTTTTTCAAGATTTCGGTCGTCAATTTTAGAGACTTTAATTTAAATTTTCAAACTCGAAGGCCGGATTCGTAATCAGCGACCTCAAAAACCCATGGAAACTAATTTTCATTATAATCCATTAACTTTCCAAATATTCGTTTGCTAATCTTAGAGGCTCTAATTTGAAATCTTCATATCTGAGGCCGGATTCGTAATCAGCAACCTCAAACACCCATGGATTCTAATCTACACTTCTATACTATACTGTAAAGTTAATCCTTCCGTAATTTCATGGAAAGATTTTTCAATGAATGAGTTGACTTCCATAGAAACAAATAAAACGGATCGAAGGGAAATTGCCTGCGGTATCATGTTCCACATTGAAATCCTTCTTTAAAAAAGTGATGTGAAGCCTCGCTTCCGATGATGTGATTGGCTAAGACCAAACCATGAGACATGTAGTGTATAATAGAGTCAACATAGAGACTATAGGTAGAGTGCAGACTATAGAGATGTCTCTATGGTATGGTTAGGTTAAGGTAGGAGACATTCGAGAAGGATCAAATGCATCGTGCCGGCTCGCTCATTTGCATTCAGGCTAAACTGCAAATTCGAGATTTTGGATCTACTTTTTGAAAGGAAATGAGAAGCTGGATAAAAATGACACGCTCGTATATACATATATATATATATATATACATTTCGAATTTCATGAAGCATATGATGCGGCACCAAATTGAAGGCGCACGAAGCGCGTTGAAAATGCACTAGTTTACAAAAAAAACGATGCGTGGATGTCAAAAATGGTAAAATTCAAGTTGCGTTTTTTTGATATCCAATAAATCATTGGAAAAAACTGTGAAATAGTTGTATGGTGCAAATTTGAGTTTCACTGATTTATAGATCAATCGAAAATCTTTCCTATTCTATGGTGGAAATTTTGGAAAAAATGATGCGTGGGCGTGAAATATGGAAAAAACAGACTTTTATAAAGTTGTGCCGCATGAACCGTTGAAAAAATGTATGAAACAGCGTCGTGATAAACATTCTGATTGGAGGTATCGATAGAGCTCATTTAGCGCTTCAATTATTCATCGTGAAAAAATCAAAAATATTGATGCGTGGGCATGAAGTATGTAATTGAAAATTGGTAGTTTACTTTGCGATTTTTATGCTTTCAGATAAATACGTGAGATCATGATCTGGTGCCATTTAGGGTATGTTTGATCGAAAGAATATCTAATGGGCTTGAATATCTACATTATATTGAAATTAATCCGTACACAATTTATGATTCCCATATTTTTCTCTTGGAAACAATGTTTTGTTAGAGTATTTTGAAATCGGGTCTGGCAGATCGATAGAGGAGGCCGAGCATTTTCTAAATCTGAGGTCAAAAATTCAAAAAAATATACGCGTGAGCGTGATCTAAGTCGTGGAAAATCATGTATAGCCGAATTTGCGTCATACGAAAGATTTTGATGTAATAAACAACTTGGAACATGATGATTTGAAGACTGTTCGGTATTATGGGGCGAAAGAGGAGGTCAAGAGCTACAATTTGAGCTGGCTATGTGTTGGAAGAATTGATATTGTGGAGGCGTATTGACCAAAAATAATTATTTGACGTTTGGCTTGAGAAAACGGTGAAAAAATAGTATAAATGGGTTATCAATTCAAAATTTGATTTTGCAGATTTATAGAGGAAAATGAGCGCTTTCATAATCTGAGGTGGAAAATCAAAGAAAATAGACGTGGGCGCGTAATATACGTCATAGAAAACTTGCCGCGTTGCCGAAAACCATTTTTTCTAATTTTCTATCTGATAAACAACTTAGAAAATAGTGAGTTGAAGAACATGAGGGGTGATGGATCGAAAGAGAAGATCGAGGGCTATAAGTTATATGCATTATGATGTCGATTGATATCTATTTACAATAAATTAAAAGTATAACTTATTAAAACTGAATTGAATATTGAAGATTATAGAATATTTTGTACATTTTTCAATTAAAATCCACTCGAAAGACTCGGGCGAGTGATAGCGAGATAGAGATCATTGCTAGTTTTCATGAAAGTACAGTATCTTTTCAATATTTCGGTCGCTAATCTTTGAGGCTCTAACTACAATTTTCCAAATCCGAGGCCGGATTCGTAATCAGCGACCTCAAAAACTCATGTATACCACTTATCAACAGAATTCAATTTTTTTTTTCCAAATTTTTGTCAAGTGATCTTAGAGGCTCTAATTTGTATTTCCAAAATTTGAGGCCGGATTCGTGATCAGCGACTTCAAAAACCCATGTATACCAATTTTCAACCAAATTCAATTTTTTTCCAAATTGTTGTCAGGTGATCTTAGAGGCTCTAATCTTAATTTCCAAAATCTGAGGCCGGATTCGTGATTAGCGACCTCAGAAACCCATGTATACCAATTTTCGACAAAATTCAATTTTTTTTCCAAATTTTTTTCAGGTGATCTTAGAGGCTTGATCTAATTCGAATTTTCAAAATCTGAGGCTAGATTTGTAATCAGCGTCCTGAAAAACCCATGTATACCAATTTTCAACAAAATTCAATTTTTCCCAAATTTTTATCAGGTGATCTTAGAGACTCTAATTCGAATTTTTAGAATTTCAGGCCGGATTCACTATGAGCGACCTCAAAAACATATGTATGCCAATTTCTAAAAGAAACCATC
Source organism: Aphelinus atriplicis (assembly GCA_020882685.1). Classification (NCBI taxonomy): domain Eukaryota; kingdom Metazoa; phylum Arthropoda; class Insecta; order Hymenoptera; family Aphelinidae; genus Aphelinus; species Aphelinus atriplicis. The sequence continues at coordinate 194,055 of JAJGQD010000020.1, read as the reverse complement.
GAGCAAAAGCCGTTTAACGTGAATAGTTAACTTGACATATTACATTCTGATGACATCTAAATTACGTGAAAATCACTTAATCATCGAAAGAGACGCACTACGGCTATCACATAGCGTGCATAAGACTTCTCAAGAGATTCTTAAACTGAATTTTATGTGAAATTCAAAACTCGCCTGAGTTGGCCCCTGTTTGCACGGACGGTGAGTTGGCCCCTTTTTGCACGGACGGCGAGTTGGCCCCTTTTTACACGGACTGCGAGTTGGCCCCTTTTTGCACGGACGGTGAGTTGGCCCCTTTTTGCCCGGCCAGCGAGTTGGCCCCTTCTTCTTCGGGACGCTGAGTTGGCCCCTTTTTGCTCGGATGCGACGACATCTAGTATGTGAATATGAAATCCATTTATTTGTTGAATACTTGAGCCGTGTGTCGATCTTCCTTACTCCTAGATTTATTAAAGTTTTATGAACTAAGTAAATTTAATTCTAAAACTGAGAAAAAATTTTTGGTCATGTCACATGATATGGGACCGTAATATCATGTGTATACAGTTAAATTACAGTTAAATACAGCTAACAATTTTCAATAATTTCCACTATTAGACCAATTAGCATCGAAAAAAACTTTTGGGGAAAATGTTAGTCGTTTGACATAACCTTGTTATTAATAGAGTCTGTACCAACAAGCAGCGGCCGTGCATTAAATTTCTCCTCCCGCCATTGCATGCTCGCAGAGTATAACACGGAATGAATGTGTCTTATATATGGTACGATTTTTGTCTCTATTTAAGAGACAAAAGACGCGCGGCCGTTCCGCGCGTCGGTTGCGCCCAAAAGGTACGTATTTTGCGCCATAACCGCGCAGATCTCGCGCCTCACTGACCGCGCGAGTTTCGTGCATTCATGGCGCGTATAACGTACCAACCTTCTCTCCGTGTAGAGGGTGCTTCCCATGAAGTAAGAGAGAAGGAGAGGAAACTGCGTGTACTGAAAATGGACCGACTTTACGGACAAAATTCGGTGTGTACGCCCGGAAGAAGACCGACTCCCTAAGTCTCACTCGCGCCCCCAAGTGGCGACGTCAGAAGCTGAATATCAAAATGTGCCTAATATCAGGCAAAGTACGGAGGGCTGACCCCCCACCGCGGCGGCCGCGCCGCTGTCCCGCCGAGCGGTTTGGCGATTATGCCGCGCGTCCACAACACAACGAGCACGTGCCGAACACAATATTTTTGTTGAAATTATGATTAGGTGGGTGGGTGAGAGTTGTACAATGAGCACTTAGTACTCATTTTCAATACTTCAGGCACCGCACACAGCCGATAAATAAGCCCGATTGGAAATTTTGATCGGGCTGCCTGGCCAGATCGCGTGGCCCAGGCCAGGCTGCCTGATCAGGGCGCAGCATGGCAGGGGACGGCGCTTTAGCAAGGGCGCCGCGTGGGCCTGACTTGCCAAAAAATAAGTATGGCATATATCTGGCATAGTGAACTAATGCCAGAGTTATTCCAGACTTAAGTATTGTTCATTCAGAAAATCTCTCATAGAAAGTCTAGCCTAAACAATCAATTAATTATTTCTGTGATTACAATTTTGTATTGTATTTTAACTTGGAGTACCTGACCCTTGACCCGAACGATGTCCAGGTAGTCAGGGTACCCGATGACGGTGTTCCAAGGGTGCGCTCCTGGTATTTTTGGTTGGAGTACCTGACCCTAGACTCGAACGATGTCCAGGTAGTCAGGGTACCCGATGACGGTGTTCCAACGGTGCGCTCCTGGTATTTTTCGTTGGAGGACCTGACCCTTGACCCGAACGATGTCCAGGTAGTCAGGGTACCCGATGAAGGTGTTCCAAGGGTGCGCTCCTGGTATTTTTGGTTGGAGTACCTGACCCTAGACTCGAACGATGTCCAGGTAGTCAGGGTACCCGATGACGGTGTTCCAACGGTGCGCTCCTGGTATTTTTCGTTGGAGGACCTGACCCTTGACCCGAACGATGTCCAGGTAGTCAGGGTACCCGATGAAGGTGTTCCAAGGGTGCGCTCCTGGTATTTTTGGTTGGAGTACCTGACCCTAGACTCGAACGATGTCCAGGTAGTCAGGGTACCCGATGACGGTGTTCCAACGGTGCGCTCCTGGTATTTTTGGTTGGAGTGTCTGACCCTGGACCCGAACGATGTCCAGGTAGTCAGGGTACCCGATGACGGTGTTCCAACGGTGCGCTCCTGGTATTTTTGGTTGGAGTGCCTGACCCTGGACCCGAACGATGTCCAGGTAGTCAGGGTACCTGATGTCGGTTTTCCAACGGTGCGCTACTGGAATTTTCGCTTGAAGCAGCTGACCCTGGACCCGAACGATGTCCAGGTAGTCAGGGTACCCGATGAAGGTGTTCCAAGGGTGCGCTCCTGGTATTTTTCGTTTGAGGACCTGACCCTGGACCCGAACGATGTTCAGGTAGTCAGGGTACCCGATGTAGGTGTTCTGAGGGTGCGCTCCTGATATTTTTGTTTCGAAAATCTGACCCTAGACCCAAATAACTCCAGGTAGTTAAGATTAGCTTCAGCTTAAGAAATACCAGAAGCGCATCTTTGGAACAGCGTCATCGGGTACCCTGGCTACCTGGACATCATTCGGATCCAGGGTCGGCTACTCCAACAAACAATCCCAGGAGCGCACCCTCGGAACAGCGTCATCGGATACCCTGACTACCTGGACATCGTTCGGGTCCAGGGTCAGCTGCTGCAAGCGAAAATTCCAGTAGCGCACCTTCGGAACACCGACATCAGGTAGCCTGACTACCTGGACATCGTTCGGGTCCAGGGTCAGCTGCTTCAAGCGAAAATTCCAGTAGCGCACCCTTGGAACACCGTCATCGGGTACCCTGACTACCTGGACATCGTTCGGGACAAGGGTCAGGCACTCCAACCAAAAATACCAGGAGCGCACCCTTGGAACACCGTCATCGGGTACCCTGACTACCTAAACATCGTTCGAGTCTAGGGTCAGGTACTCCAACTAAAAATACCAGGAGCGCACCCTTGGAACACCGTCATCGGGTACCCTGACTACCTGGACATCGTTCGGGTCCAGGGTCAGCTGCTTCAAGCTAAAATTCCAGTAGCGCACCCTTGGAACACCGACATCAGGTACCCTGACTACCTGGACATCGTTCGGGTCTAGGGTTAGGTACTCCAACCAAAAATACCAGGAGCGCACCCTTGGAACGCCGTCATCGGGTACTCTGACTACCTGGACATCGTTCGGGTCTAGGGTCAGGCACTCCAACCAAAAATACCAGGAGCGCACCCTTGGAACACCGTCATCGGGTACCCTGACTACCTAAACATCGTTCGGGTCCAGGGCCCGCTACTCCAACCAAAAATACCTGGGGCGCACCGTTGGAACACCGTCATCGGGTACCCTGACTACCTGGACATCGTTCGGGGCAAGGGTCAGGTACTCAAAGTTATAATACAATACAAAATTGTAATCACAGGAATAATTAATTGATTGTGTTCGGGATAGAAAATACTCTACAACTGCTGCAGGCAATGATGAACAGCTGACACATATAAACTCGCGCCCCTCGGCTCGCCATGCTCTTGCCAAGTCTGGCCCAGATCACAGCGCCGTCCCCTGCCATGCTGTGCCCATATCAGGCTGATCAGGCACCCTGCCCGGGCCCAAGTTTGCGCCTGATTTCAATTTCCACTCGGGAGTAAACCCCTTTCAGGGGTCACAACTTAAATATAACATCTGAGATTTACATTGTAAGAGTACGCGGTGGTCTCGTGGCAAAGCTTTTGCTCCGCGACCCAAGGATCGGTGGTTCGCGCCCGACCTCACGAGTCTTTTTTTCTTTTTTATCCAGTTGTATCTGATAGAATCATCTGATCAGGGCACAAGGAGTAATTTATTCTGCAGGTAGAAATTGATACAATTTTAAATAAATAAATTTTCAAGGCATAGTAAACATGCCAAATTACATATTTTTTGTTTATTAGATTGATTCTATCCAGAAGTTTCATAAATTGGTGAGCCAGAGAATATATATATATATATATATATATATATATATTTACTTATTAAATTTACAAATTAAGTGAATTCAACAAGTGTATGTCATAAATCTTATGTCATAAATCTTCTGGATAAAATGAATATAATGAACAAGAATAGATTAATTCACCCGATATAATTATCTACTCAACTTAAAATTCTATCAACAATATATTATAATTTCATGAGTAATCATATTCATGTGTAAAATCATTGTTATTCTTCTACAATAACAATGATACAAAAATCCTAAATAACATTATTCATCAGGGATAGATTCAATTATCTTTTATGAAAATATCCATGTAATTGCATCTATCAGCAATTAAGGAGATTATTATTTTTACACGTGTATCATACATATTAACGTAGATTTTGTATTCAAATTTCATTAAATTGTATTTGAGTGATTTGGCATGTTAACTATGCCTTGAAAATTTATTTATTCGAAATCGTATCAATTCCTACCTGCAGAATAAATTACCCCATGTGCCCCATGGTCAAGTAACCTTAAAGAAACTTTGAATATTATTTCTAAATATAAAAGTTCTTCATTAACCAAAATGTAGAACTTTTATATTTAGAAATAATGTTCAAAGTTTCTTTAAGGTTACTTGACCTCAGATCACATGGGGTAATTTATTCTGCAGGTAGGAATTGATACGATTTTAAATAAATAAATTTTCAAGGCATCAGATAAAGGCAAAATATCAGATGATTCTATCAGATACAACTGGATAAAAAAGAAAAAAAAACTCGTGAGGTCGGGCGCGAACCACCGATCCTTGGGTCGCGGAGCAAAAGCCTTGCCACGAAGACCACCGCGTACTCCTACAATATAAATCTCAGATGTTATATTTAAGTTGTGACCCCTGAAAGGGGTTTACTTATTTATCGGCTGTGTGCGGTGCCTGAAGTATTGAAAATGAGTACTAAGTGCTCATTGTACAACTCTCACCCACCCACCTAATCATAATTTCAACAAAAATATTGTGTTCGGCACGTACTCGTTGTGTTGTGGACGCGCGGCATAATCGCCAAACCGCTCGGCGGGACAGCGGCGCGGCCGCCGCGGTGGGGGGTCAGCCCTCCGTACTTTGCCTGATATTAGGCACATTTTGATATTCAGCTTCTGACGTCGCCACTTGGGGTCGCGAGTGAGACTTAGGGAGTCGGTCTTCTTCCGGGCGTACACACCGAATTTTGTCCGTAAAGTCGGTCCACTTTTGACGTCCGGGACCCATTGGAGTTGCTTCTCCTTCTCTCTTACTTCATGGTGCTTCCCCAGGACTGGGAAGAGCGGGGTGGAAGGGGGTATAGGGTCTCATCCGGCGCTTGCGATCCCTCGATGCGGCTCACGCCGATTGTTGGGGCTCCGTGGTAACCACCACATGCAATGAGCCCTTAGTCAAATCATATACTTAAGTCTAACGGGAATGCGTGAACGCGGCTACTCAGTAAGCCGAAAAACAGAAGGTTTCTCAGCCGCGGAGAGAGGGGGATTCAGTCGCAGGCGCGGGGAGGTTAATTAAGGAAAACGCGTGACTCTAAATTTAGTGGAAAATGAAACAAGCTTCTTTATTGAGGTGAAACTACAACAAATAAAAAAGCGGGAGGTCCTCCCCTCTCTATCTTCTCTTTTGCTCTCTCTCACGCGGCGCACACCTCCCGAAGGGCCGCGGCGCGTGCCCGCGTCGATCGCGTGACTTATGCTTGCGTCCGAGCTTCCGGCTCGCCACGTGGCGATCGCGCGATAACGAGTGCTCGCGAAGCACTCGTTACAATATATATGTTATTTATTCATAGATATTGAGGCACACACTCAATACGAGTTTCGCGTGTGAGTTGGGACATTTTTTTGTACTATTTTTGCAGATTTTCAGAAATTTCATATTTTTCAAAAATAAGTTTGAAAAGGTTGTCGACACTATTAAAAAAGAGAAAATTATTCCAATGTTTATAGTTTTCGGACGACAACAAGGAATCGCCTTGTGGTATTTCGGCAAATTTGCATACAAATAAAATTAATTAAGTGACATAAACAATACACTATTGTGCGGAACTATACCTTACAAAAATTCTAAAATTTTTTCATGTGAATTTTAAACAAGTTTGGCACTTGCGAAATTTTTCCTGCTTGAGCCAAGGAACCTCAATCAAGCTGAGATTTCTTGTGAACGTTGAGAACTTAAGCGAGAAAATTTCTGAACCGACTCACGCACGCAGCTCGTACATAATCACCGGAAGGAGTATTATGAAACATAATTAAGAATAATTGAATAAGTTATAAACAATTTGTGGATTTGAATATACGATTGCTTGCGATTGCGGATTCACAAACAAGCGAGATATGCGACAGCGAATCCACTACTACCGTAAAGCGAATTTTGCGTACTAGAATATAAGTCTTTCTTAAGTTCGATCACTTGCGTTATAGAGAGTAAAAATGGAAAACCAAGAAGACCTTAGCGATGAATATTTCGACTTGACGGCATGGATCACGACGTTGAGTCATGAAGGGTTCGAGGAAGCGCTCCAAAGTCTCGAACTGACGAAAACGGGAAAAGGGCGTGAAAAAATGCAGAGGTTAATGCGTAGATTAATGGAACAGTATACCGCGAGCAACTTCGTAACGAATGAGATGTGCGATCCAGAAAAAGCACTGCGTGCACACAGGGACCCTCCGAGCACTATAGTTGGCCCGCTGCTCTTCACGGATACGCCGGAAGGAGCACTCCCCACTGACGACTCAACTTGGCCGATCAGCCTCTGCGGGCGATATTGGATTCCGAGCATCGATGTGGGAGGGTACCGCATCCGAGGCCTCGACGACTCGGGGGCGACGCGCACCGCGATGGAAACGCTCGGGTTACAGATTGCGACGGAAATCAGTGCGAAAATCTTTCCTTATGATGGACCAGGCGCGAGACTAGCCTCGGGCGCTCCCGTCCGAATCCTTGCCCAAGTCGCGCTCTCGGTGAGGATTGGCATTGTGTGCACGACATGTCAATCATCATCCTGGAATACTGCGACTACGACGTCCTGTTGGGCTCGGATTACAGGCAGTTGTTCGGCGCGCAAATCGATCCGTGGAATCGCACCGTCGTAGACGACCCGAACTCCATCCCACTGGAGCTCGCCGCTCTGAACACCGGAAATCAGCTGGCGTCAATTGGACTTGCTGACCTTTCGGAGATCCAAGATCGAGCGTCGGCGAACTTGATTGGGAAGTATTGCGTTGTGAATGGCCCACGGATCGGCTACGCAGACCTGATCGATCACAATATCAAACTTACGTCGTGCAAGCCGATCAAGCAAAAGTTTCATCCGGTCTCAAAGAAGATCGAGGAGGAAATGCACAAACAGGTACGTGACCTCAACGAAGGTATCGTGGAGCCTTCGAACAGCAGCTGGGCAAGCCCTATTGTGATGGTGCGTAAAGCCAACGGCGAGTTCCGCATGTGCGTCGATGATCGCAAGCTGAACTCCGTCACGTGGACGAGCGCTTACCCCTTGCCACGCATGGATGCGATCCCGCTACATCAGCACCATCGATCTTAAGATGGCGTATCACCAGATTAAGATGACCGCTGAGGCAAAGCCGATGACGGCATTCACCGTACCAGGTATGGGACTCTTCCATTTCACCAGATTACCATATGGGGTATCTGGTGGCCCGGCCACATTCATACAGTACTGATAGTGAATTCTTATTTAGCTATGTAGGAATGATGACAATGAGAATAGCAATGATAACTATAGTAATAGTAATTTTCATCTGAAGTTGTGGTTGAAATTCCTGAGTGGTATCATACATAGGGTAAAGCAAGAATGGATGCAAAGTGTGGAATCTATAATTGGCGAGTTATTTGTCGCATATGAACAGAAACCTTCTGAACGCGATCGAATTGATCGAATGTGTCTCTGAAAATTGGCAAAATATGGTTGATAGTTGTCAAATGGTTGTCAGAACAAGAAGTCAAAGAATGATAATCTGAGAATGAATTGAGAGCAATGAAAGCAGAGCCCTCTATTTCAATGGTTTATGAAAGAAGAAATCATTTCTCACAAACTTCAGACTACCTTCTGTTGCGATTGAGTCGAATTTCACAGAATCAGGTTGACCTGTCTGGTCGTTGCATCTTAGCTGCATCCCTACTTCCCGAGCTTCATTCTCTTCTTGAGCTTGTTGTCTGCGTAAGGCTACCTGGAAACAAAAACAGAATCAAATACTGCAATGTCATGTATCAGAATAAATGAACAGATCCATCGTTCCATGATATGTATTCAGAGATAAACAGTTGGAACGTCTCAGAGCAGTGTTTTTGAGCCAATGAAGCTGAGTCTAGGCTCAGAAAATGATTTTCGAGAGTTTCCATATCTCTTTTGTAACGTAGCTGACTCCGCTATCATTGATATGCCAATCGCTATATCAAAAATCGCAGTGCCACGCCACAAATGTTCTAAAACGTTGATGTAGAAGTCATAACGTACGGAGCGTAACACGAAAAGATAAGAGAGAACTAACACCCTCTTACCGCGTCTAAACCTAAGAAATAACCTAAACATCTTAACAATGTTATGAGTATGACGGATGGAAGACAGAGGTGGCTTTTTGCAGTTGGGGCCTCGTGGCTGTTCCGTATCAACCGCCAAGTGACACTTACGTAAGAAGTGGGAGTCCAAATACTTATATTTTTACATTGATATTTTTAATCACTATACGAGCTCATTCTGTTCGAATAAACAGGAAATAAAGATAGATACTTATGAACTATCTCCTGGGTAATGAGTTACCGATATTCCAATTTACTCAAAACGAGCAATTCGTCCAAAACGGAACCTTACCAAGTAAAACATCTCTGACCGGGCCAGTCGCTAAGATATGAACCCAGCTCAGAACAAACAATCACGCCGCGTATCACTATTTTCTCTCGAGTGAGCCCTGAAAAACTTCCTGTGTATGATGTATGAATATTCAAAGTTCAAATGGGTAGAGATACGCGATCAATAATAATTGTCAACGGATGTGCCATAGATTCAATGTATATCGGAAGAGGGTAAAAAGTGAGAGTATGATTTCAATGCATATTTTATACTTATATCGATATGTGCTTAGGTCTAGTCTCGTCCACCAGAACATAAATTATATGCGCTAAAGGCTTGCCGCATCGTGACAAACAAAACCGCCCGCGCACACTTCGAGAACTTCGTCGATTGTATCACTGATTCCGTGAAAATTAGTGATGGTTACCCATCACTCATGGTTACAGCACGCGGCTTGCATGCGCGCTGTACAGTGCTACCCTCCCGAGCTGAGCATCGGCGCGGCGCCCGTCCGCCACGGTTCGCCGCCGGCCCACCTTGGTGCGCGGGCACTCCGATCGATTCGGGGTGGCATGTCTTGGTTTGCGGTTAGCCCACATGCGTGAGCGGGTGCCTGATTCGACTCGTGTAACGTGTGCCACACTGATACTCTTTACTACACACACACACACACACACACACACACACACACACACACACACACATGAATATAAAAAAAAATATAAGAATCAATATAAACATGTCAAAAAAATGATTGATTTTGATCCTATCATAGCTTCGATTTGGAACCCGTGACCTTATTGTAGAAATATTCTTCCTTTGTCAAATATTTGCAAAAAAATAAAAAAGGTTAAAAAAACTAAAAATAGGTAAAAAGGGGATCTGTAACAAATACGATCGGACCTTGATCGTACAGATTCAAGCGATCGAATTTGATCGTGTATATAGGTGATATTGCGAGAAAAGGAATTCATGCTCCAGGGATGTGGAGAGCTGCCGTCTTCCCGGTGGCGTAGTGGATAACGCAACTGACCGGAGATCAGGAGGTCGCTGGTTCAAATCCAGCCCGGGGAGCGTGGAATTTATTTCTCGCAATATCACTTTGGGATAGTCCACCAAGCCCGAATTTATTCGTCGTTAGATATCACTATCATCTCGTCCCAATGGGGATGTTTTAGATTAGCATTCACCACAAATATTGTTAAAATGTATCGGCAAATCCTAGTCTACAAGGACGATCAGAAATGGCAAGCGATAGTGTGGCGTCCCAACACGTTACACAAAACCGCGGCTTCTCTTTTGCGCACAGTGACTTACGGAACCAAGTGTGCTCCATTTCTCGACATCCGTTCGTTTATCTACTCAGCAGATGTTAATCAGAATCAATTTTCCCTTGCAGCAGTGATTCTCAAAATGTTGTCATCTATCGATGACTTATTTGTTGGCGCCGATACGCTTGCAGAAACTGTTCAGGTGCGAGATCAGCTGATCCAATTGCTAGCAACAGCACAGATTTCGTTAGGTAAATGTGCCGCGAATCACGTGCAGCTGCCCCAGGGGCTGTTCGTCGCTGATGAAATAGAGGAATCAGTCGACATCGAGGATGCTGTTTCCACGTTGGGCATACGCTGGATGCCGTTGTCGGATAACTTTTCGTTCCAGGTTAGGTTACCGGAGACTCCTCAAGTAGTTACCAAGCGATCAGTTCTTACGGAGGTCGCTAGGTTGTTTAATCCGCTAAGTTGGCTGTCACCATTTTTGGTGCCACGCTAAATATTCCTCCGAAAGATTCGGTTACTTCAGCTTGATTGGGACACGCCAATCGATGGCGAGTTACTCCGAGAATGGCAGAATTTGTGTTTGCAGATGCCGCAAATGACTGGTATCACAATCCCTCGTTGGTTGCAACTAACAGCTGCCACGAAATATCAACTGCATGGATTTGGAGACGCCTCCGAAAAGGCGTACGCAGCAGCAGTGTATTTTGTCGTTTCAGGTCGTTGCTCACATTTTATCATGTCGAAAAACAAAGTCGCTCCAGTGAAGACGCTGTCCATCCCCAGGCTCGAACTGTGAGCAGCTGTTTTGCTCGTCTGCTTGGTCGTATAATTCCAGTCTAATTTGTTGCACAAAGCGACGAGAATTTTTCGTTAGTCGGATTTGAAGATGGTCCTCGATTGGCTCGCCAGTCCACCAGCATGTTGGCAAACATTCATCGTCAATTTTGTGAGTTCTATAGTGATCATAAGAACGGGGATCTATTGTGTTCTAGCAATTTTTTTCCTGACAAATTTTATTTAAAAAAGAAAATAAAAATTATTTGACGAAAAAAATTCGTCAAAAATGAAGAAAAAACCCTATCTTGTGTTCAATAATTTGAAGAAAAATCGACAAACTGGCAACCCTGCCCAATACCGAACTATCAACATCAAGATAAAATACATGAAATGGAAAATCAGAAAATGATTATCGCGGATATACCTCCAGAATCTATATTCACGAGACCGAACAAATATGAATTAGAAATGGTACATTTTAATCAAATCAAGCAGGAAGAAAATACGACAAATAATCCAGATTCACATAAGAAAACCGCTGCCAAGTGCCTCAGCAGTATGCTTTCTCAAAGTATTGCAATTGAACCTCAATTTGCATCAATCACCACTCTTTGAGAAAGCAAAATGAACCTTTAACTTATTTCCTCCACTCCATAGTAACGGTTGCTATGGTAAATATCCGAGCTTCGGTGTTCTTACTTCTTAGTCGTCAACAGTTCCGAAAATGGACCTCTAACTGACTTTTCCCACTCCATAGTAACGGTTGCTAAGGACGTAAACAACGGTTGCTATGGTAAATGTCGGAGCTTCGACGTTATTACTTCTTAGTCATCAACAGTTCCGAAAATGGACCTCCAACTGATTTTTCACACTCCATAGTAACGGTTGCTAAGGACGTAAACAACGGTTGCTATGGTAAATGTCGGAGCTTCGATGTTCTTACTTCTTAGTCACCAACAGTTTCAAAAATGGACTTCAAACTGAATTTTCCCACTCCATAGTAACGGTTGCTAAGGACGTAAACAACGGTTGCTATGGTAAATGTCGGAGCTTCGACGTTATTACTTCTTAGTCATCAACAGTTCCGAAAATGGACCTCCAACTGATTTTTCACACTCCATAGTAACGGTTGCTAAGGACGTAAACAACGGTTGCTATGGTAAATGTCGGAGCTTCGATGTTCTTACTTCTTAGTCACCAACAGTTTCAAAAATGGACTTCAAACTGACTTTTCCCACTCCATAGTAACGGTTGCTAAGGACGTAAACAACGGTTGCTATGGTAAATGTCGGAGCTTCGACGTTATTACTTCTTAGTCATCAACAGTTCCGAAAATGGACCTCCAACTGATTTTTCACACTCCATAGTAACGGTTGCTAAGGACGTAAACAACGGTTGCTATGGTAAATGTCGGAGCTTCGATGTTCTTACTTCTTAGTCATCAACAGTTCCAAAAATGAACCTCCAACTGACTTTTCCCATTCCCTAGTTACGGTTGCAAGCGATATAAACACCGGTTGCTAGAGACATCAACAATGGTTTATACGGGAAAGGTCTCTTTGATTGTTATAGAATCCCATAAATATACAAACCCAAATGATCATTTATCATGAATTATATGGGAACTTATCGAAAACACGCTAGCAACGGTTGCCATGGAATCAAACAACGGATGTTGCTGAACACCGAACTCGGTTCACATCTGCCGGAGACCGACCTGTGTGCAAAATTTCAGGACGATCGGACCATTCCTTCGAAAATTAACGTACGACAAAAAAAGTCAGTCTGAAGCTGAATTTTGTATCTCCATAGCAACGGTTGCTAGGAGAATAAACAATGGTTGTTCCAAAATGAATGTCTTATCGATTCTCATCGATCGTCGTCGAAAGAATTGGAGACCCATCGTGCATTGATGATGATTTTCGGAGCTTTTATCAAAAACACGTTAGCAACGGTTGCTAGAGAAATAAACAACGGAATTGGCTGAAAATTGAACTCGACCGAGATTTTGCGGCGACTAACCTGTGTGCAAAATTTCAGGACGATCGGACAATTCCTTCGAGAGTTATCGTACGACAAAAAAAAGTGCACGTACGTACATACGTACGTACGTACATACATACAGACATTTTCGGATTTCCATGTTTTTCGACCCGTAGATTACGAAAATCGAGGTCCCGAAGTCCGATTCGGTGGGTCGATTTTTACCCCGTTACAAAGCTTTCTCTTTGAGAAAGCAATACAAGTCCCATAAGTTATAAAATGAATCCCCAAGAATCAATTCAAATGAAAGAATACAAAGCTCAAATAGAAAAATATTCCAAGAGTAAGCGCGTTAAGGTAGACGGTGTGAGCTTCGAAGAATTAGATGAAAGTCTAGCGAGAGCGTAATATAATATCACAGTCAGAGATCGCGAATTATTTTTAGCACCTCAAAGGAATAAATCTAATCCAATCAACAATTTTCCCGCAAAAATAAAACGGGAGAACGAAACGTTCAACTACGAACCTAGAAACACGGATATGAATAATCAATTTCCTACCTATCAGATCGGTGATGATAAGCCAAGGAGAGAACCAATTACAAGTCAAGAAAATTACGGTGGAATTCCGACACAAACGAGACTCATTTCTGAAATACCGGTTACTAGCACGCTTAACAATACCTTTTTCAGAATAATCAAAATAACACGAACAATCAAAGAAATATACAAAATAGACAAAATTTACTCCAATTGCAATAACACCCCAATAACGTAGACAACGATGAACAACAGCTAGTGATCCAAAAACCTAAAATAGTAACGGAATTAGTAAGTGAGATTGATCGACTGGAAAAAGAATTAGATGCATTCGAAAATGGAACAAAATTACCAGAGAATAGAGTCGAATTTCAAATGAGAATGCAATACATAACGCGATAGGGTTTCAAGACGCATATGACGACGAAAACGAACCGCTCGGACATTATAGAGAAATTTACGATCAATGGACTCAAAGTAGAACCAGATATCGTCCAAATAGATTAGATAATGGTCAAGATTTGAACGGAACAGGCCGTGAAAACAATGCTGAGAATGAGATTGACAATAAACTAAGTGTCACACGCGTTACCAGAATACATGGGTAGTCCCGATATGCTACCGATTTTAGTTGAATCATCAAGAAATATATTTCGCGAATATGGGCACGATTCGGTAAAATGGATTTTGCAAATGCTAGTACATAAACTTGAAGGGCCAGTCGGAGATGGCTATATACCAAGATTAACTTAATGTATATCAGTAGAAGCGAATCGGTATAAACGATTTACAAACACGATAAAGCGGCATGGGAGGAGCAGACATAACTTTGGCGGAATTAAGAATAATCGTCAAACAGAAGAAAAATTAAAAAGCCGCTGATTATGGTTTACGCGTTCTAATTTCACAAAACTGACTACTAAATACGTATGATAACGATCGCGATGCATTGGATTATCAGAAAGTAACTCACGAAAAACAAGCGAATAAGAAATCGCTTGAAGAATTTATACTCGGCTCGCTAACGGAGCTGCAATATCAATTTAGATCGCATAGTTCGGAGACGCTAAGACAACCAATTTCTGACGCTGTGACCTTCGAGAATTATTCTAGCGCTCGCCGTATGATTGGGACAAGACGAAAGTTCTTCAGAAATGTCAGCTTGGGCAAAATATTTAGTATCCACTGTAGGGAATCAAAGCTCAGGAATATTCAATAACTATAATAACTATATGTCTCAACAAGGAGGTACAATAATGCGTGTAGCTACTTTGGGAGTGCAATGTAATTACTGCCAAGCTATAGGTCATATGCAGAGCAATTGCCCTAACAAATGTTACGATTCAAAAGTATGTAATTTTTGCAGCAAAAAAAGCCATTTATTTCGGAATGCTTTGCTCTCGAGAACTTGGTGAAATCGGGAAAATTTAATAAAGACATATTGAATAGTCAAGCTGCCGCGCAACTGGATGCACAAGCTCATGTGAATTTGACAACCCCGCGGTACAACCGAGTGCTCCTGTTACCGAGCAAGGATAAGGTAATTCTAATGTTCGCTGTAGTGTATACACATAAGTATGTATGTAATGGTAGCCGAGTATACGTGGCGCGACGGCCAGTTATGTGCCTGCCGGCCCATCGAGCAGGAGTGTGTCCCGGTGTGCTCTAATGTAAAACCTTACTTGCTGTTACGGAATATAATTATTATAAACATCACGCGCGTATCATTGTTTAGGTGTGATTACTCTTTCCTTCAATACATCACAAAAGTGGAGACAAGGTAGTGGAAACCGAGCGCGTGTAGATAGAAGTAGAAAACAAAAGAACTAATAAGTGCACGTGGTTCACGGTAATACGGAAGTAAGACGAAAAACAAAGAAGACGAAGTGTTAATATTGAAGAATAGATGTCAGAAGATAAACCAAAATCTAGCTGGATACAAAAATTGAATAAAGGGCAGATTATTAATGAATTAAGAACACGAGGTGTAAAATTTAATGAAAATAAAAACTATAACGAACTAAGAGAATTGCTGCGCAAAACAATTAAAAGTCATCTCAAGAAGAAAGAAGACGGAGATAGTGGAGACAGTGAGTACGAAGACCCATTAAACAACACATTAACATTCAAAACCGATCCGAAGAATGAAAACGTGGTCGTGAGGTCGGAAGAGGAAAGTGATGAACAGAATTCCGAGTTACCGACGGCCGAGCAGATGCAAGACAATAGTGTTGTTATACAAACAGACAACGGGGCAGCTCTAGAATCAGACGACGGTTCAAAATTGCCAGCAGATTCAAAATTCAGTTTTGATTCGGATACAGGTGATTGGGAAATGTTTACTCTGAAATTGGAGTGCCATTTATTAGAAAGAAAAATCGAAGAGGATAAATTGAAAGTTGCTGCATTGGTGCCTAGATTATCTGATGATGCGCTTTATTTACAGAGGCAATTGATTACACCAGCCAAACCTTTAGAAAAGTCATTTAACGAACTGATAAAAGTTATGACTGAGCACCTAAAGCCTACGCCTTCCGAAGCGATGGAACGTTGTACGTTTCATTCGGCTAGACAAGAATCCAGAGAATCTATTGCAGATTTTATCGCCCGATTAAAGAAGTTGGCAATGCACTGCAATTTTAGTAACCTGGAGGACGCGCTTAGATACCAACTGGTTCGCGGAGTACAAGATCAAAGCACCAGAGTGAAACTATTTGAAGAGAGAGATCTAGACCTTAAGAAAGTAGTCGAAGTTGCTTTGGCGCATGAAGCCGCAGTAAAAAATGCAGCAGCATCAAATTCAACATTAGATAAAAGAACAGGAGAAGAGCGAGGTTTACGCTATCCACAATGACAGTAACAAGCAACATCTTTACGACCGAAACAACTGGTCTGCAGGACGACAAAACAGGGGTGGACAGCGACAATAGCAGCAGCGACAACCACAGGGAAATCAGGAGTAGGGTCAACGCGACAACGTATCACCCAGGCATGAAGGTGCGGAGCAACGTGCGCGAGTGCCGTGTTCTTGCTGTGGGAAATTGAACCACTACGCAAACTAGTGCCGTTATAAAGATCGCGTGTGTAACAATTGCAATCGTGTAGGGCACTTAGCGAAAATGTGCAAATCGAGTCGTGCTGACGGCATGCAGTCGCATGATGTGAAGGTGATAGAGAATGATGGCGATGATACTGTTAAGATGCTCGAGCATGAAAGTGATTATTTTCATATTGATTGGGAACCAAGTGATGCTGCGAAGAATGTATGTAAACATGAGGTGGTAACCTTAAGAAATACTTGTAGACAAACCGTAAATGTGAACGGAAGATGTGTTGTAGTAAATAATGTCCATGCGGGGCAGACTGTTGTAAACACGAAAGAAAATGAAAATACTGAAGCGAGGAAGAATGTTACTCCTAAAGATACAGAAAATGGGATGAGTGAATTAAGAACAGAGTTATGTAATTATGCAAATGGAAATACAATCGAGGCTAAGCCAATGTCTATGAACCTTTTGATTAATGGCAAACCGGTTAGTTTTGAAATAGACACGGGTACATTTGAAACTGTAATTTCGCAAAAATTGTACGAAGAACGGTTTAGTATATTAAGTATTGAAATTTCAGACATGGAACTTAAAGCTTACGGGGCCATTCATTAAAATTACTAGGTAAGCTAACTAATTTGGATGTAGCTTTGAATGGAAAAAGTCAAAATTTAGACTGTTTTGTTTCATCAGGGTCAGGGCCGATCTTATCCGGACGCGAATGGTTAAACCGATTTGAACTTTGGCCCTTGAATTTACCGATTAGGAAGTGTAATGTTAATAAATTGGATATCGATTTGTAAAATTACTTACCAAAGAAATATAAATCACTATTCAGTGATACACCAGGTCTGTATAATGAAAGTACATCTAAATTGTACTTGAAAGAAAATGCGAAACCCATCGCATTGAAATGTACCGCATGCTTTAAAGTTAAAGATCGAAAATGAAATAGATCGGCTAGTGGAATTAGAGCACCTGGAACGAGTAGAAACGAGCGAATGGGCTACTCCCATCGTTCCGGTGTTAAAAAGTAATGGTGATTTACGTATATGTGGAGACTTCAAAATGACTTTGAATCCGCAGTTAATAATCGATAAATACCCCCTCCACTCGATCAATGATATTTTCACTGTTTTACTGGGTGAAAATAAGTTCACTGAATTGGATTTAAAGCATGCGTACATACAATTTGGGGTCGATGAAAATTGTTTGGAACCACTAACCATCATTACTCATGAAGGATTATTCCGATATAAAAGATTCCGGAAGGGGTCGCACCGGCACACCGGCCGACGTGCAACGGAAAATCGGCGAATGTCTAAGTGGATTAGAAGGTGTAATCGCATACTTAGATGATATTTATGTAGCAGGGCATACAGATGAAGAACACCTGGATAACCTGAAACGAGCTTGCGAGCGTCTAGAGGAATGTAACCTGCGTTTGAATTTCAAAAAATGTAATTTCATGAAAGATAGTATAGAAGTATTAGGGTTTGTCATCAACAAGGATGGTTTACACAAATCAAGATCTAAAGTCAAGGCTATGGTAGAATTAAGCACCGAAACCCACTAATGCTAAAGAAATAGCTGCATTCTTAGGTCTAGTAAATTTCTACGGTCGATTTTTAAAAGATAGGTCTGCAAAATTGAAACCTCTGTATGAGTTATTCAGTAAAGTAAAATTTAGTTGGGACCTTGATTGTGAAAAGGCATTCAAGTGGGTTGAAAACAAATTGATATCTCAAATGTTCTTAGCTCATTATGACCCAAATAAAGAAATTTTATTAGCTTGTGATGCTTCTGATTACGGTCTCTCAGCGATATCAACGCACAAATTTAGCGACAGTTTAAAAAAAAAAACAATAGCATACGCGTCGAAAAAAATTCCAACTAAAAAACTTAAGCGCTCTATAATTGACAAGGAAGCAATGACTATAGTGTTTGGATTTAAACGGTTTTACCAGTTTGTATTCGGTAAAGAAATACTACTGAGAACTTATAATGAAGCATTGGAATTAATCTTAGGGTATAGGTTGCGAAGATACGCGTATTACCTTCCAGGTTACCACTATAGAATTGAACACGTGGAAATCAAAAAAAATGCGAACTGTGAAGCACTCTCTCGATTACCAATCGATGACGACACTGATTTATCAGACGTATGCGAAACAAGTTATTCACATGTGCATTATTTTGATAACGAAATGACCGCGTTTGATAGTAAAATGTTAGAGTCAGAAAGTAAGAAAGACAAAATTTTGAGTAAAATGATTAGATATGTGACAAGCGATTGGCCGGATTACGATGAATTATTACCAATCGAGAAAATCTTTTATAAAAAACAATTCGAGCTTGCTATTGAGAAAGGATGTCTTTTTTGGGGAGTCAGAGCATTGATTCTGGGATACATGCATGGGCTGGCTTGCATGTATCCCAGAATCAATGCAAGCCACGGTGCTGAAGGAATTACACGCATCTCATTTCGGCATCGTTAACATTAAAACGTTTGTAAGATAGTACATTTCGTGGCCCAACATTGATTCAGAAATCGGAAATATCATCAAAGGGTGTAAAACATGTCAAATTCATTAAAAAAAACACCAAAATCACCTTTAGTAACCTGACCATACCCGAATAAGGCGTGGGGTCGAATTCATTGCGATTTCGCAGGACCATTTTACGGTGACATGTATTTGCTTATTCTGGATGCTTACAGTAAATGGCCTGAAATAATTAATTGTGAAAATAACACGGAGGCAATTAAGGAAGAAAATTCTCTTGTGCAAAATTTTGTCAGCTTTCCGATCCCGTTATTTTTATCTCGATTAAATAGACGCCCTTATTTTCATAAACAATTGATTGCAAAAAAACACAAAATTTCGAGTCAACATTATTTTTGTGTCAACCGTAGAACATGGGAACCGGTTGCAACAATCCCCGGGAAGTGGATTTCGAGCGTCCATCGACCTTAGACTGAAAGTTGGCATAGTTGTAATTGTTCAAGTTATTTTTGGAAGACCCAAAATGGCGGCCGGTAGAAAATATTGTAGCTTTCAACTTAACAATTGTTATCCTCGATAACTATAAATCGAACCAAAAAATTCTCAGAAACAAAAAATATAAATTTTCCAATTTGCCGGCTAAGAAACGCACAGAAAAATTTCTAAAAATAATTTCATTATTTTTTTTCTCAAAAACTATGAATCGAATCAAAAAATTCTTCGGATCAAAAAAGTTTAGAAATTACTGTTACGTGGCTTGAATATTGAGATCCGTAGATTAATTTTCGTGGATTCGATATTTCGGTTGTGCAGCCGAGCTGAACACAGATTACTCGTGAAGGGTAGGTGAACGTGAAATAAATAAATGTCAGGATGGATATATAGTTTAAATGTATAGGCGTATATTGAAACGATTTGTACGTAAGCCGAAAGAGTGTGTGTTCCAGATTTAATAGTAATATAAGTATAAATACGTCAGGTTGAGTGTCGTGAAACCGAGTAGCTCAAATGGCGGCGAATTGCACAGTGGCGGTCGCGGCGTTACTGGTACGGGAGCACGGTGGCTAAAGCGACGTTACTACTTCGGAGGCACGGTGGCGAGAGAGCGCCGCCGCTCCCGGTGGTCATATTTATATGTTCGTAGGGGTAAGTCAGTCGAGTCGCGAGTGGGGGCTTCTTCATCCCCTGTTCGCCAAGGGGCGGACAGGTCCTGCACGCGCGTCGGTGCTATTCGCGTTGGATCCTGTCGCTTGACTTTCCGTAACGTGATGCCGCTCGACCGGATGCTTGCCGTATTCGGACTTCATGTATAATATTAATATTGAATAGTGACTATTGAATATATGAGGATTCGAATAATCGTGGCACTAGCCACGGGACATTACTCAAAGAATATTTTCAAATTTTTTTAGTAGTTTTGAAGCAATTTTCGTTTTTTTAAAAATTTGAAAAATCAAAATTTTGAAAACTTTCATGAAAAATTCTGAAAAAATTCAAGAGTGTTCTTCAAGTAATTTAAAGACTTTTTTGTTCCTAAGAATTTTTTGATTCGAAGTTGTCGAGAATAACAATTGCCAAGTTGAAAGCTACAATTTTCTCTACCGACCGCCATTTTGGGTCTTCCAAAAATAATTTGAACAATTATAACTATGCCAACTTTCAGTCTAATGTCCATGTACGCTCGAAATCCACTTCCCGGGGTTTGTTGCAACCGGTTTCCATGTTCTACGGTTAACACAAAAAAAATTTTGACTCGAAATTTCGTGTTTTTTTGCAATCAATTGTTTATGAAAATGAGGGCGTTTATTTAATCGAGATAAAAATAACGGGATCGGAAAGCTGACAAAATTTTGCACAATAAAATATTCTTCCCAAATTTTTTTAACCATTATAACCAGATGAAATCTGTCGCACAAAAAAGCGGCCGTCGAGTGGCCGCTTGGGCGCTATTGGGTTAAGAGCCACGAATTTCATCAACTTTTAATAAAAAATGGTGTCTACCATACATATTCGCCCACGTATCATCCAGCAACTAATGGTGCTGCGGAAAATTTTGTTCAAAGATTTAAGGATAAACTAAAAGAAATTTTCGAGGGGGGAGAGAGCGTCGAAAACGCAGTAAGAATGTTTCTACATGATTACCGAAACTTTCCGCATTGCACAACAGGCAGAAGTCCTGCCAAACTAATGTACAACCGCGACTTACGCACACGATTCGATAGATTAAAACCTAGCGTAATTGAGACTGTGGAAAACCACCAGAGGGCGCAAATTATAGCGAGACCTAGTGTGCGACAATTAGATGTAAGTATGGGAGATGAAGTACTTATCGATGCGCATGGAGTTAACGAGGATAGACGTGTTGCCGGAAAAATAGTGAAACAAATTTCGCCGTCCACTTTTACTGTTAAGACGGATTCGGGTAAAGTGCGAAAGCAACACGTCGATCAGATAGTTAAGCCAATTTTGCGTCACTCTCCCAGGCTAAATATAAAGTAGTGGGAGGGTTTTAGTGTACATACATAAGTATGTATGTAATGGGAGCTGAGTATACGTGGCGCGACGGTCACTTATGTGCCTGCCGGCCTATTGAGCAGGAGTGTGTCCCGATGTGCTCTAATGTAAAACCTCACTAACCGTTACGAAATATAATTATTATAAACATCATGCGCGTATTATTGTTTAGGTGTGATTACTCTTTCCCTCAATACATCACAAAAGATCAACGCAAATTAACTGGCGTTAGCAATAATTGGGTAAATACGAACTCAAGCACGAGTAATCGTGGAAATGGAAATACTGAATTCTCATTTAATAATAACAAAAATGATAATAGATCTAACGGAGGTTATAATAACAATGATCATCGAAACAATGGTCGGAATTTTAGAGGCAACAGTAATTATGGAAATAATCGACCCAATAACGGATTCAATAATGGAGGCAACAATGACTTTAGAAACAACTGATCCAATAACTTATATAATAATTGGCGGGAATCACGGTGATTTCAATAATGGGAACAATAACCATTTTAGAAATAACCGATTTTATAATGAATATAACAATGAAGGAAATGATAATAACTATAATAACGGAGGTAATAAATATGATAATAATAATAGATCTAATAACGGTCGGAACAATGACGGCAATTTTAACCAGAGGAGAAATACTTCAATAGTCAAGGGAATAATGACCACAATAACAAAAGTAATGACAACCGTGATCGTCAAGACAATTCTAATTATAATCGAGGAGGCAATGGAAATTATAATAGACGAGGAAATGGAAATCCTAACCGTCAAGGTAATAATGGTTATAACAATCGCAGGAATGGAAATCATGATTATCAGAGACTAAATGATCATGGAGGAGGTTATCAAGACAACGTTGCTCACGAAAATAACAGGAAAAGATCGCAAATTTTGGACAGGCTATCCCCAGTACCGGCTCTTTAATCTCGCAGGATGCTCGGTACCAGAATGCGGTATCGAGCAACAATCTGAACGATTCGGGCAACATGAACGATCAAGGTTGAAACTAGAATCAAATATCCGAACGGAGTTACCCACATAATAAATAAACAAATAAATGAAATCGAGATAAATGCCTCGAATGAAATAAAACCATTGAACCAAAAGAATTCAATGCCGAAATCAAAAACAGCAACTACAAGAATCTCCAAGATCAAGCCTGAGAAGATTAAACTATCAAAACGATCGAAAAAACAGATCAGAGGGCAAATGCGAGGCAAAAATCAAGAAAATCGAATTGAACGTTGCACGATAAGACTTGCAGCTAGTACTGACCAACGGCCACCAATTGTAAATTTGGAATGTATTAAATTAAAGAAACAATTCGGGAAATTCTACGTCGACACTGGAGCTGATGTGACATTAATAAAAATTGGAAGTATAGGGAAAGACTTCCCGATTGACACGGAAGATAAATTATTGATGAATGCAGTAATAGAAGAAGTATTGACTTCACTTAAAGTAATAACACTGAGCCTAAATGGATCATCAGTCATTGCACATGTAGTGCCAGATGATTTTCCCATTGAGACCGATGGATTGTTGGGATGGGACATGATAACAGAATATGGAGGAAATACAAATGCAGACAAATGTACTTGGAAATAGGAGGTATGAGTATACCATTCGAGAATCAGGAGGTTTTCGTTATACAGAAACGGACTAAACAAGTCGTATATGCTTGGGTCAAGAATACGGAGGTGAATCTAGGGCTAGTACCTCTACAAAAATTAGGGCCAGGTATCTTATTTGGAAATTTCATCGGTTAGAATAAGAATGGGAAAGTCCCAAAGTATTAATATAAATAGAGATGAAGTTATGGTTAATGTTCCGGAAGTTACTCTGGAACCATGCGAGGGACGACCCCTTGAGAGTGAATTTATTGACGGCATGTTCAATGAAAGAAGGAGAAATGGAAGAGAATAAAGCAGCATCTGCGATCATTAGGAAACGGACCACTGAAGAAATCAAAGATAAGGCTACCCGAGTATTTGAAAATTTGGACCAAAATTATTGGAAGAATTGAACGAACTTGAAATAGCACATGTGAAAAAATTAATCGCAGAATGTCCGCAAGTATTTTGATTACTAGGGGAGAAATTGGGAGCAACGAATTTGATTTATCATGAAATAAAACTCTTACTACTACAAAGAATAATCAAAGAATCAGAAAGTCCTTATTATCCAAGCATATAAAAACGATCAATATGATATCAAGCTTTCATCAGATTCCAATGAATGCGGAGGACGTGATTAGAACACCATTTTCAAGACCTTACGAAAATTACGAATATACACATTTAACGGAACACGGCAAGAAATTGAGGAGAGTTATGGAAAGATTGGATGAGGAAAATTCAACCATTGAGCCGAACAAGTGTCAATTCCTTCAAAATGAGGCACAATTTTTAGGTCACGTTGTAGGAAATGGTAAATTCAAATGGACCAGCGAAAAATAAAAGCTGTAATGGAATTTTCGATGCCACATAACGCAAAGAAAGTAAGATCGTTCTGTGGTTTAGCATCGTATTACTGCAAATTTATCAAGAATTTCGCAAAAATAGATTGAAGGACGATTGGAAGAATTGGATTTGGGGAAAAGCAGAGCAGAAAGCGTACGAGGGAATTAAAGAAACTTTATGCAAGGAACCAGTGCTTACTTCGCCAGACATGTCGGAACCATTAATAATAACAACATATGCATTGGATTATGCGATCGGAGCCGTTTTAAGTCAAGGAGAATTCGAGAAGAATTTAGATAGACCGATATCATATACTTCCAGAGTATCGAGAGGACCCGAATTAAGATATTTCACTTATGATCGTGGGATGTTAGCTCTATCTTGGGCAATTGGGAAACATTAGATATACCGAAAAAATGTACAGTAATAACAGATCACGCACCATTAAAGTATTTTAATACTAGAAGAAAACCCGATGTAAGGTTCGGCCGAATGAACGCAGATCAATTGGAATACAACTTTAAAATAATACATAGAACGGGAACGGAAAATTTGAATGCCGATGCTTTGAGCGAAATCCAGTAATCACAGAAGGGGAAGAAAACCCAGAACTCCCGAGAGCACAAATTTATGAATTAGCCGGATAACAGGAAAGCACTAAAAAGGAAAAATTGAAAGATAATGCGGAGGAGATACAGTCCGAGAAAGACACCCAATCCAATAGAAAGATCACTAAGCGAAATGTGGAACCAGGACCTACGAAACAAACAGAACCGGAAATTGAAGCGAACAACCAGTCTGCAAAAATACGATCCAAGTCCGATTGCATTATTGCAGGTTCTTTTTTTACCTATATTTCCCCCACCCTCCCCTCGCCACCAACCCAACCGATTGGGCTACTACATCTTTTTCACCCGAAGTGGTATTTTACGGATAATTATTTTCAACGTCCACATGTTTCAAACGACAAATAAATTCATTTTGATCGGGCTCGGTGGACTATTCCAAAGTGATATTGCGAGAAAAAATAATGATTTGTAAAATACTACTTCGGGTGAAAAAGATTTAGTAGCCCAATAGGTTGGGTTGGGTAACGAGGGGAGGGTGGAGGGTGGGATGGAATATAGTTTAAGAGGAAATCTGCAATAATGCGACTGGACCTTGGTCGTGCAGATTCAGCGCTCGAATTTGATTGTGTACATACGGGTGATATTGCGAGAGCATGAATTCATGCTCCAGGGATGTGACGAGCTGCTGTCTTCCCGGGTCGTTGATGGTAGTGCAACTGACCGGAGATCAGGAGGACGCTGGTTCAAATCCAGCCCGCGCAGCGTGGAATTATTTTGTCGTAAAATCACTTTGGGATAGTCCATCAAGCCCGATAAAAATTAATTTATTCGTCGTTTGAAACATGTGGACGTCAAGAATGATTACTTGTAAAAGTTGTCACAAACGGATAATTACATTATCAGGCCCTGTGATATCTCTCCTCACAATATTATGATACACTTGAATGTTAAGTCATGTTCCAGTGCCCAGCGAGAGAGCCAGCGTTGCCAACAAGGTAAAAGAGAGAGAGAGACCGCGTCGCGAACGAGATTCGAGCCTCGCGCCGCGTGACGTCAAATGAAGACAACCGAAGTGAGCTCAGCCGGCCGAGCGCGCGGCGGAAGTATTTAGTTTATTGACGGCCCTTGCGTAAGATAGCACGTGCCCTCGACTTGAGAAACCGCCCCGAGGTGCTACCGCGGCCTAGGAAGGACGACAACCGACATCCCCGAGGTCCCACAGCTCACTACCCGTGCGCCCGCGACCGAGCTGAAAGCAAACGCTGACCAGAGCCGACACCACGCATGACAGCGTAAGTGCCGCTCGTTCGTCATCTCTCTCTCTCCCGCCCACCGCGTGTTCACGCTTTCTCTCGCTCCGGCCCGCAAGACGCGACCCGAGGCTTGTCGTCTCTTATGTAATATCGTCGCCTTTTAATTTACTAAATAAATAGTTGTGTTCATCAAAACCGACCCGACTTGTTCTTTGTAACACTGTTCCTGCCATAGACCCCATTCCCGCGCACACGAGTCTCACCACCTCGTGCGCGCCACTCACATCTGTTATCATGCTCTAGGCCCTATGGCCATTATTGTATCAATTAATTATAAATACGGCGGTGATAACTGGCGCCCAGCAATCGTGGTGCTCGAATAGTGTGGTAATTGATAAAGTAAAATCTAAAAGCGGAAAGCGCAACAAGTGCATTTTGTTCCCCACAAAATTCGGCGGCCATCTTTTCTCCCTCGCCTCGCGTTAGCAGCGTCGGCGTAGCAACGACAGCGCACGGCGCTGAGTCAATTTCCGCGAAGAGGCACGAGTAAGAAACTCGTTGGAGAATTATTGGAACCAAATAGTCTCTGCCAGGAAGAGACAAGCGCAGCGCCGGAGAATATCCAGAGCGGATTTTTTTTTCTGACGAAGTAAAATTTTTCTTCGAGAACTTTTTTTTTGAGAGCTTTGGATTCTTTCCTAATAAAATAAATTTGTTTTGGGAACTCTCTTTGGAATTCCGAAATTTTCACTCCTAACGAGATACATTCTTTTTTCAATATTATTCTTTGAAAATTTCGAATTGTTTTCAACGAAATAAAATATTTCTAAATATTATTTGGGTAAGATTTGGAATGGTTTCTGATGAAATGAAATTCTCTCCGTGAATTATTTGTTCGGAAACACGAAGTTTTTTTCTAACAACGTAATAACCTGCCTGAGTCGACAAACGTTTATTCCCGTTAGAATTGGAACTTGTAAAAATTAACGGTTGACAAGTGAGAGAATTATACAAAAGTTAAACTAGTCTTTATGGAACTGACGTTTCAAGTATAACAAGTGATAAAAAAGACTTACATAAACTCCGAGACTGCAATATATTTAGATTAAGTGTGTAACGTTCCGTACGATAATCAACGATACTTGAGTGAAACGTGAATTTTCGGCATTCCCATCCGAAACTGCAAAAAGAAGTGCGTGTGTGTGAGAGATTAAAAAGCGTGGAAAAGTGTAGCGCGTTTGTCAAATCTGCGATATAGCTTGCGACAATCACGCGCACGTACAATACCTATCCACGCGAACGAGCCTTCGCGTATAGCCACCTATTGAGTACATTGGAACTACGGCGTTCACAAGCCTGCAGCTGCGCATGGAGTTGTGCGCAGTTCTTCTCTCTCTCGTTCGTTACACCGCGGACGCGAGCGGCCGGCCGCGTGTTCGACATTCTCGTCTCGCCCGCCACACAGCTAGAAAGCTCCAGCAGCAGCTCACTTCGGAGCCCGGAAATCGACCTCGTGGTGGCGACCTGGAACGACTCCAGCACACGTGCAGCGCAACAAAGCAAAGAAGGTAGTACCGAGCGGCGGAAATAGCCAACAGGCGAAACCGCTCGCGAGTAGGTCAGCTCTGAGGCTTCGGCCTTACCCTCGCCTGCGTGTCCTTCAATTTTCTTTCTTGTCCTCTGGGATAAGAACCGTGAAAGCTCGTGAAAACGGGTAGATTAGCGGTCATCCGGATCAGTAGGGATGATCGCGATCGTGGACGCGTCGGAGTGTTTCAAAGTGCCGCGAGTGTTAGTTTTAAGATTTCCCATTGTTCTCGCGACGGCCATATTGCAATCATAGAAATTGATCGCGATCGTGAGCGGACGTGATCGTGCGTTTGTACGCCCTCGTCAAGGACTCGTGTCCATCAAGTTCTAATTCCAAATCGTTAGTACATGTCGGAATTTCGCGAACGTGAAAATTCAGTCGTTGGAAACCGCGGAATTGATTGCTCAGTCGATCGAGTAATTCAATGGTAAATTCGCTTAGTTCTAATTCAAATTGTACGAAATAAAAATCCAATCTTAACTGCGTTCATATTTAATTCAATTCGTGTATCATAACGCGCCAGATTCGGAGATTACGGGTTTTTCTATGTTACAGGAATTCGCAGCGATCAACCAATCAGTTGGCACTGCAATCTATTCAATAAATTTGAACGAGAGTTAGGAGCTAGGACGGAGAAGCGGGGTGTTTGTCCACCACCCTTTCCAGCGTCATTGAAGGACAAATTATTTTTCAATTCATTAACACGAATATCGTTCGCGTTAGCGTGTATTGCTCTCAAGTAATAGGGAAGCTTTGAATAAAGTTTGATATTCTTAAATTGTTGATTCTCTCTTCTATTCCTCTCACGTTCCTGCATGTGTCCATACAAATAACATTTCATAAGTAACAAATTGCAGCATACCCACTACATATTCATACATGATAACAAATAAGATCGCTGCAAGCTAGTTAATAAGTGTAAGCATACACTAACCATCAGATTAATTAAATACTAGACTATTCGAAACATACCCGTCCGTGAGCAAAATGGCATCCAATTACAGCATCGACCTGACAGAATAGATAGAGAAAATGACAGACGCGGAACTTAACGATGCGATGAAAAAGCTGGACCTGTGGATGAGCGAATCAGCATCCACGAACATAGTGAAGCTAATGAGGCGGCTACACGGGGACTACACGGCAGCCGATTTCATACAGCGTCCGGAACTGGCGACAGAATAGGAGCTGTTCGAATTAGGGAAAAATCTGCTGGTAGAATACATACAGTACCTGGGAAGCTTCTGCCCCACGACGCTGAATGAAACGGTAGCCCGGATACAACGTAGTAAGCTAGAGCGAACAAAACTAGCAGAGACAGAAATTTCTGCAAACAGCACGCACATAACTCTAAACCCAACTATCGCGGACCCAACAGAATTCCTGCCGACGGAAAGAACTAACGCCATAGTAATACCTCAAGATGTTATCGTAACGGAAAACATACAACTACACAAGCATACGACTATGACGACGTCAGCGCCTGCGAGACCAACCCCGAAAGAGCAAGAACTGGTGCACGTTACACTCCCAGACGGTACGACCGCATGGTTAGAGAAAGTGCTAGTCAAAGAAATAACCAAGTACCAGGAGGCTCACCGGGAATGCGAAAGGGAAGGGGTAGAGCTGATGAGGGAACGTAGACTCATAAGCAGCACGAGGATGCTGAATGCGCAAGCCTCCAGTGAAACGACAACAAACAGGTATACGGACATATCCACGGTGATGACAGATACGGGCACAAATCCTTATGCGCTGGCGAACTCAACCCAGAACGAGACAATACCCACCAGGACGGTAAACATGCAGGATACTTACGATATCAATTATTATCGGAAAAATGACCCGGTTCACACAGCAGTTCCACCATCGACAGTGAAAAACAACCAATACATGCTGCCAGGTCCTCAAGACCCAATTCACACAATCTGGGGAAGGGAGGCGCATTGTATGTATACTGGGCAAGAGTCGGCCAATAATGGAACAACGGGACGCCGGAGTAACTTCAACAACTCTGTCATAGCTGTAAGAGAAATCATCAGGTCCTGGAAAATTGGATTTTCGGGCCAAGTAAAGACGATCAGCATCGAAGAGTTCCGGCAAAGGGTGGAGGAGTGCAACAGGTCGTCCCACCTGTCAGATGCAGAACTGATTAACGGCATGATAGAACTACTGTCCGGAGTAGCGCTACACTGGTAAAGTCAGACGCAACACCGACGGCCACATGATAAGATTTCTGCAACTCGGCACGCCTTATTTTTGGTGTTGACAGGAATTTCCAACAGCGGCTGAGCCGCAGAGC
Source organism: Aphelinus atriplicis (assembly GCA_020882685.1). Classification (NCBI taxonomy): domain Eukaryota; kingdom Metazoa; phylum Arthropoda; class Insecta; order Hymenoptera; family Aphelinidae; genus Aphelinus; species Aphelinus atriplicis. The sequence continues at coordinate 164,329 of JAJGQD010000020.1, read as the reverse complement.
AAAAAAAAGGATACAACACTCTAGCGAGCCGGTGAGGGGCCATTGCCGCCACAGATTGATCTCCTGTACGCCAATTTACCACCGGCGGAATAAAGGCAGGTCAAACGCGAAACTATTACGGATGTCGACTCGTTGGTATGCCAGGCAAGGGAAGCCGAGTACCTGATCCACGCCGAGAAATACTATCAACCGCCTCCACCGCCGGCAATGAGTCTCCTGCCAGAGACTGCATTCGAGGAAACTAGCACACGAGGGGAAGGAAGCAAGTCGCCAACCAAACCTAACGTGGCTGCCATCGAAATACAGAGAGCCGCACCTTCAATGACTGAGATTATCAAGTTGGTCGGAAAGGTGGTCGGGCGGCAGATCAGTGATTTAGAAAAGAGTCTGAGAGCGACAGACCCTAACAGCCCTGGCAACACAGCCCCGCAACCAGGTCCTGCCACGCAGCCCTACAAGAAAGTAGGTTTGAAACGAAAACCAAATCCTCATTGTAGCATATTAATATCGCTCCTGCCGCCAAAGGACGAGCGGACTAAGGACAAACCACCAGGCCCTGACAACAGCAAAAGTTTCTGGAATTGCGCCTGAAAAGGGTACACGGTTCGTAAGTGCCCCGAGTGTGGAAAGCACTACGCTCCGGGAAACGGCCAGGGGAGCACAGCCTAAAAGAGATTGCTGTTGCTCCCTACCACAACGCTGGAACCTCGGAGACTGAACCCATGTACCCGGAAGGGACTACCGTTGGACCCTTACTGTACACGGCTACTGAGGAAGGAGCGATCATGCCTAACGATCTCTTGCGCCCGCTACCACCTCACGGACGCTTCTGGATCAACAAGGTGAACGTGTGGGGGGGGGCTATACGATGCGAGGAATGGACAATCCAGGAGCGTCAAGGACCTTTATGGGTCCCATGGGACTGCAAATTTCGACTGAAATCGGGGCGGAAATCCATGATTACACCGGACCGCTGGCGAAGCATGCCGCGGGTGATTCAGCCAGGATCATGGCACAACTGGTGCTGCCGATCAAGATAGGCAATGTAGTGCACGACATGCCAATCTTGATTCTTGAGCGTTGCCAATATGACATCCTACTCGGATCCGATTTCACTTAGATGTTCAACGCGAAACTGGACCCATGGAACAAGGAGATGTCCATAGTAGGCGATCCTGATCCAATTCCCATTGAATTAGCGGCGCTATGCGCTAGCGCACCACACCTTGCGTCTATCGGCATAGCAGATCTAACCGAGTTAGAGGACAGAGAGCTCGCGACTCTCATCAGGAAGTATTGCTGTGCCAACGGCAAAAATATTGGCTGTTCTGACCTTATCGAACATGAGATCGAGATACAGTCGTGCAAGTCCATTAAGCAGAAATACTATTTCGTGTCCAAAATCTTAGAAGAGATGCACCGACAGTGCAAGGACCCACAATGCGAGGGAGTGATCGAACCTTCCAACAGTAGCTGGCCAAGCTCTGTCGTCATGGTTGGAAAATCAAACGGCGAATATAGGATGTGCATTGATTATAGAAAGGTCAATGCCGTCACCCGCCCTAGTACCTACCCGTCCCTAGAACGGATTCGATCCTACGGAAGCTGAAAGGGGAAAAATACATATCGACCATCGACCCTAAAAGTGCCTACCACCAAATAAAATGGCAGCGAACTCGAAACATTTGACAGCCTTCACGGTACCAGGCTCAGGTTTTTTCCAGTTCACGAGGATGCCGTACGGGGAAGTCGGCGGGCCCGCGACGTTTCAGGAATTAATCGACAGTTTCCAGGAGCATCCGCGCTGGTTAGAGCACGTGCTGCAGAAAATTTTGAAAGCAGGACTTATTATCAATTGGGATAAGAGTCATTTCTGCAAGTCCGAGGTCAAATACCTTGGCGTACTGGTCAATCGGGACGGCTTCGGACCCGACCCTGAAAAAATTCAGACCATTATGGATTATCCCGTACCAACGAAGCGCAAGGTGCTGCAAAGGTTTCTGGGCATGGCATCGTGGTATCGTAAGTTCCTATAAGATTCCGTCACGATCGCCGAATCACTGACACGCCTGACCTCGAGATCCGTAAACTATATGTGGGAGGAGGAACAGAGCCGCGCGATCCAGATGATCAAATGCTTACTAGCTTCTGCCCTCGTACGTAACCGATCCTCATACGAGCATCAGTTCATCATCCAGACCGATGCTAGCGACACTAGGGTGAGGGCAGTTATCTACCAGATCATTGACGGTAAGGAAAGACCGTTAGAATTCGCCAGCAGAGTGCTATTGTCTGCGGAGCGAAATCACAGCGTAACCGAACGAGAGAGCCTAGTGGTTGTGTGGGCCATCAGAAAGTTTAGGCTGTGCGTGGAAGGGTACCAGTTCAAAGTCGTGACCGATCACCACAGCCTGAAGTACCTGCGGACCCACAAGCACGCCGCCGGACGCCTGATACGCTGGTCTTTGGAGCTACAGGACCATGAGTTTGAAGTGGAGTACCGGAAGGGGGCGGAGAACGTTGTTCCCGATGCACTGTATCGAATGTACGGGACTGATGATGAAATACCGGTAGCAGTGATTGAGCTGCCGGAGGCAACCGACCCATGGTATCTCGACAGGTTCAAACAGGTCCTGGAGCGTCCTAAGTTCCTCTTTACCGTATGGTGGGGAACAAACTGTATCACTACAGCGCGATCCATCACTTCGACGATATCATCGAGGATAAGGACGTGTGGAAACTTGTTCTGTCGGAAGAAAAGCGGCTAGCGGCACTGCTGGAATGACATGACAGACCCACAGCAGGTCATTTCGGAAGGTATAAAACCTTCTAGAGACTAGCCCGATACTACTTCTGGCCCACGATGAACAAGAATAGCAAAAAATACGTCCAATACTGTAACATCTGTCAACAAATGAAGGTGGAACAGCGAGCGCCTGCCGGACTCATGGGCACAAGGAAAAGGCTCCGGCCTTGGCATACTGTTGCCGCGGACATCATGGGCCCGTTTCCGAAGAGCGCACATGAGTTTGAGTACGTGCTCATCTTCATGGACATATTTACAAGGTTCATTGAGTGCGTAACATAACGGAAGGCGAACGGCCAAACAGTTCTTAATGCGCTTAAGAAAAATATCGTGCTACGCTGGGGTACTCCAGTGATGTTCCTAAGTGACCACGGCACGCCTTCTAAGAACAAGGTAGATGATTCGTACCTCGAGTCGGCCGGAACAAAACACTACCTGACACAGACCTACCAACCTCAGGCAAATCCAGTAGAACGGGTCAACCGGACCTTCAAAACGTCGCTAAAGTGTTACATCGAGGAACACGAGCGGTGGGACGAGAACCTGGATGAGCTGAAGTACGCATAAAACAATGCTACCAACGAAGCCACCCAGGCAACGCCAGCGTTCCTCAACTTTGGGCGTAATCCTACGCCGTCCGATAGCCTCCGCCAGAAGGAAGATCTAAGGGCTGACATCGGAGAGGAGGGGCTGGAAAGGGTAGAATACAGCAAACGTTCATCGGCGCTGAAAGAAGCACGGAATATCGCAGCGCACAATTCCGAGCTCGCGCAAAAACGAAACGCCCAATACTACAACGCGAAACACCGCGATGTACAATTCGCTGTAGGAGACAAAGTTCTCAAGGCACCGAGCTTCAATCGCGACTATACGGTCGTAGAGCAGGTCGGTTCAAACACATACCGACTGCAAGACGCGTCTGGAAGGGACGACGAAATAACACACGTCAGACATCTAAAATCGCAGAGGGGCATGGCCACCGAGCCTGAGGAACTGACCCATGAAGTGGACGACGGAGCCCCTGATCAAGGCGGATAATGCGAAGAGTACGGCAGACACCAGCACAAGCGTTAGCTCAACGAGCAAAAATGATGTAATTGCGAGCGGTGCCCCAAACCCAGCGCCGAGAAAGTGCGGGCGGCCCAAAGGTTCTAAGAATCAGTATGAGCTAAACACTGAAGCAGTTCTGACGACTCGAACCAGGTCCTCCCGGACAAAAACAAGGATCTAAAAATTGACCAGAATGGAATGCAGTGACTGAGTAGCCGTGTTTTTGCCCCTACAGCTGCTGCTATGGCTATAGAACCAGCTGAGGATCAGCCCGCCAACGTCAGCTGGGAGGAGATCCTCCAGGACCAGGACGGCAACCGCTACGACCTGGTTGCCGGGGGGTTCATCCGGTATTTTGACCTCCCCCCTCCAGCTCAGGAGGTCCTCACCAGAGATGACGAGGAGAGTGACCGTGACTCAGTCGTGACTGTGGTCACCGGCCCCACCACGACGGCCTCCCACCTCCAGCAGAGGCTCTTGCGCGTCCGCCTGAGAGTCAAGATCCAGCGAACACTCCGGAGGGAGAAGCGGAGTCACTCGAACTCCAGGCGGCCCAAATAAACAGCAGCCGCAGGCATAGAGAACAAGCCGCCGCATGCCAAGGATCCCTGGAGCGAAGACGCTAGGCCCGTTGACCATATCACCCAGAGATCCGCAGCCAACAGAGGTCCAGCCCAAGGCCAGCACGTCAGACTCGGAAGCCAACTCGGCCAAGCCCCAGGCCAGCACGTCAGGTTCGGAAGCCAACTCGACCAAGCTCCAGCGAGCACTCCCACCCCAACGCCCACCAAGTTCCGAGGATTTCCTCCGGCGTTTCCAGGACAGCGTAAAGAAAATACGCGCGGCAAAGGCGACTTACGAGGCCGCCGTCGCAGCTGAAGTACGCGGAGTTAGAGAAGCGCTTCGGCCCAGCAGTGCGGACCAAGGAAGTCGGATACGTGCAGGAGCTTTTGAATCTACGCACGGTCCAGAAACTAGGCTGTCGCGCCCTCCACAGCATACAGGAGTCCAGAGAGAACGAGGCGAGGCAACGACAGGCTGCTAGGGACCGGGCGGACAAGCTGGCCGAGGTGCGAGAGACCAAGGACCGGGTTGAGGCCAAGAAGGCCGAGCTGGAGGCGGCGGCCAAGGAGCGCGAGGAGCGGCTCGAGGAGGTCCGCCGGGAGAAGGCCCTCGTTGGAAAGGAGGAAAAAGAGCTGGAGGCAAGAGAGAATCAGCTGGCCACGATAGCGGGGATCCGCAACCGCGACGCGATCTTCGTGGGGACGAGGCGCGAGCGCACCGAACGCCGGGTGATACACCCCCACCCCGACCAGCGGATGGGCGCTCGTCGGTGCAGGACCTGCGGTATGTTCGGAATGGAGAAGGACGAGGACTGCCCGAACGCTGACTATCACTACGTGATGAAACTGAGACCTAAAGCCAGGGATCTCTACAAGAGGCGCTAGTCCTCGTCGCCGCCGAAGAACGCCAGGCCCTGAGCCGTCACTGCGTCGTCACCGAGGATCGCCAGGCACTGCGTCGTCGCCAATGATCGCCTGGCTCTGAGCCGTCACTGCGCCGTTTCGTTTTTTTTTCCTTTTTTCCTTATGTTTTCTTTCTTCATACAATTTTGTTTTTTTTTCTATAGAATCGTAGGCACTAGGCCATAGTTTTGTTTTTTTCACGAAATCGCTAGGCCCTAAGCCAGAGTTTTACTTTTTCTCTCTAAAATTGTAAGCACTAGGCCATAGTTTGGTTTTTTGAAATTGGGTACCCCAAGCCAAGGGAAGAACAGGAAATAGAATTGAAGAAAGGAACAAATCCAATGAAAATACTGATGAATACTGAGGGGAATGAGGAGAGAATGCAATTTTTAGTGGACGTCAGCGAGAGAACAAATCAAGGTGAAGTAAATATTCATGTTAATATTCGCGGAGGAAATAAAAATTCTACGATCGAAGTCCCAGAGACGTTACAAGAAATATTAAGAAATGTAACAGTAAGCATGAACGAAAGCAGCAAAGAGCAAATGGAATATGACACACACGTAGAGAACACTTATGAACGCGACACCAATAAGATAGACGAAACGCTTTCGAGCAATGAGAATTGAAGATGCGCTGACAAAATCGCGAACCAATGATTAGTGACGGCTGGACATGGAATAAACGCGGGTAACATACATGAACGAGAAGCTATTTTGATAGATAATTCACAAATAAGTAGTGAACTTGAGGAATCAATAACGAAATATCAGTCTTTGCGGAAAAATTCGAATGCCTTCAACTGTCAAGCAAATATCGATGAAAATATCGATATGTCCATAGATTCAACACCAAAAGCAACTATCGAGAAAATGCTAACGATCAGCAAAGAACCGACGGTGATAGATCCGCCGACCATTCGGAATGAGGACAGAAACGATTCTTCAAATATTGAGTCACGAACTGAACTAGATGAACCAATATATTTGTATTCTGAGCATCTTGAGTGGGCCCAATCAAACGTACACTATAGAAGTATACCAGAAAAATCCCCAGAAACTGCTTATTTCATTCACTCCTAGAGATCATGAATTTGCAACTGAATACAACGGAATTAAAACAAGAACTTTTGGCATGCCCAGCAATAGATAATATATAGGAAAGAGAATCAGTTCGCGAAATTTCAACGTCTAAATCAGAATACGGAGATGTGCATTGCATATACTTATTCTCTCAACGGTACAACACTAACGTATGTATACATTTTCATTATGGAGCAAACAAAGTTTCCTATAATTATGTGACGGCCACTGAAAGCTCAGAATATATACATTTGCACCTAAAATCAAATAATTATACCCCGTATATAGTTGAAATAGATCAAGAAAACGGACAACCACATTAACAAATAAATACTTCTCCGACTGAACAAATAAGAAATATAGAACAAGAGACAGAAGAAGATTTAATTGTAACCCCTTCTTATACAAATGAATGCTCAAATGCTGATTCACAAACAGGGAGAATGAAAAACGGAACAGTGCCGACGGTAAAATATGTGAGTTGTGTAATGGCAAGATATTTAGTCGCCGATGCACGACCGTCACAATTGAAACCCCTTCGGTTATAGAGGAACAGGACGTAGAGCAATTTCACAACGTAAGAATTTTGAACGAACAACCATTTGCTCACCACAACAACTTGGGATACACTCTAACAGCTGATGTACAATTGAATACGGAGATTATTTTTGAATGATGCTATATTAATTTGGACGAAATAAATTATCAGACTCGCAATATAGGGAAAGTAATTCAAACGGAATGTCGTAGTAAGAAAATGTTTGGATTAATTGTGAAGAGTTTCTTGGAAATTAAGTTATGCGACTAGATATATAAAAATGCATCAAAGCTTTGAAACAGTTAGTGCTCAAAGATTATATGAAAACCCTGGGGGTAATAAAAGATTTGGCAATGTTATCTGCACAACAACGGACCTACCTTATTGAACAATGCGATATATTATTCAAAGGCAAAACAATATCGATTAAACTTTTTACAAACAATCTGCCCATTCCAAAAGTCGAAGACAGTTTTAGGGTGAGCGAAGAATTTCACAAATTCTCAATAAGTGGCCATAAAGGAATAAATGAGACATTTGACAAAATCGCAGAGGAATTCTATTGGAAATTCTATTGGATAAATATGTATGCGGACATACGTCGATTTGTAGTTAGCTGTCCGGACTGTCAATCGACGAAACCGACTCAGGTAAAAACACGGTTGCCCATATAGATTACTGATACCCCATCATACCCATTGGAAAAAGTTTCGATGGATTTTTGCAGACCGCTAGGGGAGACGAAAACAGAAAATAACTACATTCTATCGATGCAATGTAATATTGTATTTTGACGCCGGTAAAACTGCTGACGCACATGAAGTAGCTCGTGCTCTGATCAAAAAACTAATTCGTTTTTTCGGACCCTCATTAACATTACAAAGCGACCAGGGTACCTATTTTATGGATAATAATGTTAAGACACTAGCAGAAATTTTTCGAATTAATGAATGCACATCGACAGCGTACTAACCTCAATCGCAAGGTGGCATTGAAAGGATGTGTCATGTAATCAAGGAATATATCGTCGCTTGGGAGGAAGAACGTTCCATTTCAGAAACTTGCTATGAAAAGTTCCATTTCAGAAACTTTCTGTAAACAGTGCCGTTTCAGATTGACAAGTATAAAAAGTGCCATTTCAGAAAAAATCTGGAAAAAGTGCCATTTCGGAAAATTTCTATAAAAATTGCCGTTTCTGGATAAATTTTTTCCCTCGGAGTTTTTCTGACTTCGGGGATGATGTCGTATGCATGTGTCTGTATGTAAACCCAACGGTAATATATTCTCGGCCGCCCGTTGTGAATGAACGTTGAGTGAAGCAGCTTAATGCAGCACGCTTGGACAAATCTTTTTTGCTGTAAGTTCTAGTCCATATAACATACGGTTAAATCGAGAGGTATACCTCGTTCAGCTGCTTCACGCAACGTTCGAGGCTAGTTGAATTCATAATGGGCAGCCGAGAATATATTACCGTTGGATGTACATGTGTGTATGTGTGTGTACACGTCTGAAAATGACAACTTGATCCCACGTCGAGACGTGATACTCTGAAAGTAAACTAATTACATTACATATTTTCTTCATCGATGGATTTGGATGAAAATTGGTATCTATACGTTTTTGAGGTCGCTGATTACGAATCCGATCTCAGATTTTAAAAATTCGAATTAGAGCCTCTAAGACCCACCTAAAAAAAATTTGAAAAGGTACTGGATTTTGATGAAAATTTGTATGCGTGGGTTTTTGAGTTTGCTGAACACGAATCTGGAATCAAATTTTGGAAATTCAAATTAGAGCCTCTAAGATCACCTGACAAAAACTTGGAAAAAAACGGAATTTTGTTGAAAATTAGTATACATGGGATTTCGAGGTCGCTGATTACGAATCTGACATCAAATTTTAGAAATTAAAATAGAGCCTCTAAGATCACCTGACAAAAATTTGGAAAAAAAATGGAATTTCGTTGAAAGTTAGTATACATGGGATTTCGAGGTCACTGATTATGAATCCGGCCTTAGATTTTGAAAATTCGAATTTAGCCTCTAAGATCACCTAACAAAAATTTGGAAATAAATGGAATTTTGTTGAAAGTTAGTATACATGGGATTTCGAGGTCGCTGATGCCGAATCCGGCATCAAATTTGAAAAATTAAAATAAGAGCCTCTAAGATCACCTGACAAAAATTTGAAAAGATACTGGATTTTGATGAAAATTATTATACGTGGGTTTTTGGGGTCACTGATTACGAATCCAGCCTCAGATTTTAAAAATTCAGATTAGATCGAGCCTATAAGATCACCTGACAAAAATTTGGAGAAAAAATGGAACTTTGTTGAAAATTAGTATATATGGGATTTCGAGGCCGCTGATTACGAATCCGGCCTCAGATTCTGAATATTCGAATTGAGCCTCTAATATTGCCTACCGAAAATTTGGTAAGATACTGGATTTCAATAAGAAATGGAATCCATGGGTTTTTGAGGTCGCTGATTACGAATCCGGCCTCAGATTCCCAAGATGCAATATATACCATTCGAGAAAATACACTGGGTCTTGATGAAAATTATTATATGAGGGTTTTTTGGGAGTCAATCAATGGTTAAAACAGTATAATACAGTAGAATTCTTATGTTTTTCTGGCTTTGTCATATGGTATTCAGATGCTGATTCGCATCTTACGGAAACATATTATCGAATTTTTGAAGATTTATAATAAATTCTCGTCTTTTCAAACTGCAACAGGTGGTTGTTAAACTTAAAGTAGTAAAACGTTGTGAAAATTATTATTCACTAGTCAAAATCACTCACTCACTATCGCTCGCTCGTGTCTTTCATTTGCTCTATTATAAATATGGATGAACATTGAAATTTTTAATTCTCCCCACCATTTTCGTTCACAGAGAATACGCCCACGCATCAATGCTTTCAAATTTTTCGACATGAATTATGAAAGCGCTCAAACTCATCTAACAATCGGTTTGAACAAAATTTCGAAAAATCAACCCCTTGTACGGTTTTGAAGGGGATAGTACGGGAACATCGGTTAAAACTTTTTCTAAATTCTCTATACGCCCACCACAAATCAAATTTTTCAAAATTTTTTTTCTATGAAAATGTAGTCCTCGACCCCACCTTTCGATCCATCATAATAAATCTACCTCTGAATTGTCATATCATTGTTTCCGAGAGCAAGAAAGGTGGACTAGAAAAATGTACGGATCCATCTTATTATTATGTAGATCATACGAATCAGCTTCTGAACTCTATATGACAATATGAATTTTTAAAATCTGAGGCCGGATTCGTAATCAGTGACCTCAAAAAAAATACATCGATACCGATTTTTATTCAAATCCAGTATCTTTTCAAACTTTCGGTAGGCAATCTTAGAGGTGAAATTCGAATTTTCAAAATCTAAGGCCGGATTAATAATCAGTGACCTCAAAAACTTACGTATACTAATTTTCATCAAAACCAGTATCTTTTCAAATTTTTGTCAGGTGATTTTAGAGGCTCTAATTTTGATTTTTAAAATTTGATGCCGGATTCGTAATCAGCGACCTCGAAATCCCATGTATACTAACTTTCAACGAAATTCCATTTTTTTCCAAATTTTTGTCAGGTGATCTTAGAGGCTCTATTTTAATTTCTAAAATTTGATGTCAGATTCGTAATCAGCGACCTCGAAATCCCATGTATACTAATTTTCAACAAAATTCCATTTTTTTCCAAGTTTTTGTCAGGTGATCTTAGAGGCTCTAATTTGAATTTCCAAAATTTGATTTCAGATTCGTGTTCAGCAAACTCAAAAACCCACGCATACAAATTTTCATCAAAATCCAGTACCTTTTCAAATTTTTTTTAGGTGGGTCTTAGAGGCTCTAATTCGAATTTTTAAAATCTGAGATCGGATTCGTAATCAGCGACCTCAAAAACGTATAGATACCAATTTTCATCCAAATCCATCGATGAAGAAAATATGTAATGTAAATAGTTTACTTTCAGAGTATCACGTCTCGACGTGGGATCAAGTTGTCATTTTCAGACGTGTACACACACATACACACATGTACCTACAAACACATGCATACGAAATCATCCCCGAAGTCAGAAAAACTCCGAGGGGAAAAATTCACCCTGAAACGGCACTTTTTATAGAAATTTTCCGAAATGGCACTTTTTATAGATTTTTTCTGAAATGGAACTTTTTATAGCAAGTTTCTGAAATGTAACATTCTTCCTCCCAAGCGACGATATGAAATCATACACAAAGGATAGGAACAGTTGAGATGAAACATTACCGGTAGCGCAACACGCGTACAATACAAGTATACACGAAGCATTGGGATACACACCCTATGAGGTAGTATTTGGAAGTTGTGCACGCACGCCTACGAGCTTTCCTCCAAAAGAGTATTAATCACGATGGACAATCATCTCGCGGATGCAATAGATGATTTGTCGCAAACACAGATAATGGCAGGAATAAATTTAGTTCAAGCAAAATTCCGTTCAGAGGAACATGGTACGACCGTTAATCAAATACTAGACATTTCAGAGTAGGAGAGATAGTTTACCTCTTGAAAGAGCCTAGAACTAATGGAATGGATAAAAAATACGTAGAATGCGAGATTACTGGAGTGAATCATGAGGCATATAATTTCGAAATAAAGAAAGGAGATAAAACGTGGATAGTTCATATGGATAAAACAAAACACTCAATTCCAAGAGGAGACCTAGTAGACTATGTGAAGAAGCAGCAAGAAAGATGAAGATTGAATTGAGAAATTGTGACAGCCCCCCTGATGGGAAACTGAGAAACATAAGCGTGAGATATGATTATACGGATTCCGATAACGAACAAAGTTTTAGTACCACATATGGTGCTAGAATTACAAGTCGACCAACGAATCTAAGTGATATCACTTTTATAGGAAATTATCCTAATATTTAGAAAGAATTCCACAAGAGAATTATCTCCACGTTGTCAGATAATAAATATCATTCTAAATAATTTGAACGAATATTAGACCGAGCAAGAAACAAGTAGATTCGAGCACCTATTGCAGGCCCCCTGACGGATGACTGCATAATTCATCAACTAATTGAGATTAAAAAACCATACAAATATAAAAGACAGCATAATATGGGAAGAATTTTTCCAATTAATATAACTGGTAAGGATGACATCTCTCTACATTAAAAGCTGAACCGCCGCCACTGCCACCGCCGTCGTCATTTTGCTTCCCACGGTTGCTCCCCACGGTTGCTCCCCTCGATCGCTCCCCACGGTTGCTCCCCACGGTTGCTCCCCACGGTTACTCCACACGGTTGCTCCCCACGATTGCTCCCCATGGCTGCTTCCCATGATTACTCTCCACGGTTGCTCCCCACGATTGCTCCCCACGGTTGCTCCCCACGATTGCTCCCCATGGCCGCCGCCGCGGTCAAACTCTTTGCCCCTTTTTCATTCTCCCTTTTTAGTCCCCTTTTTCCGCCCCCCATTTTCATACCTCATTTTTATCCCTCATTTTCCTCATTTTCATCTCTTTTTTCACCTCTCTCTCACCCCTTTTTCCACCCCTTTTTCCATCCCTTCTTTCACAACTTTTTTACCGTCTCTCCCACCTCTTTTTGCACCACTTTTTTCACCTCTCTTTTACCCCTTTTTCCAATAATCCAAATTAATCATTTTTCTTTCTCAAAGAGAAAGCTTTTGATGGGGCAAAAATCAACTTTCGGAAACAGACCTCGGGACCTTGATTTTTGTAATCTACGGGTCGAAAAACATGGGAATTCAAAAATGTCTGTATGTATGTACGTACGTGTACGTTTGTGACCACTTTTTGTTTTGGCATGCGATAATTCTCGAAGGAATGGTCCGATTGTTCTGAAATTTTGCACACACTTTTGGAGACCAACTAGTCTCCAAAAGATGCGAACCGAGGTCGGTATTTAGCACCATCGGTCGTTCATTTCCCTAGCAACCGTTGCTATTGTGTTTTTGAAAAAAGCTCCAAAAATCATCATCATTGTACGTTGGGTCTTCAATTCTTTTGACGATCGATGAGAATCGTTAAGACATTCATTTTGGAATAACCATTGTTCATTCTCCTAGCAACTGTTCTATGGAGATACGAAATTAAGCTTCAGACTGTGACCTGGTGCCTGTTCGCACTAGGTTCACGGACTTCTCACGCGGGAGAGAAGGAGGTGGGGGACGGCCGGCACGTGGTGACTTGAGACCGAGTCGCTCCGCAAGCGCTCGTTCACTATGTGGGGACGAAGGGGACAGGCACGGGCCAGGGCCGAAGCCCGTCGTTTGGGGCATTCCTGGGAGTGTGTTGGCGCTGGGCACGCGGATCACCGGGGCCGCGACGCGCAACTCCAAACCTTTTGACGCAGACTCTTTCTTTCTTTTTCGTTCTCGCTCGCTTTGCTTGCGCTGGCTCAGGTGGCTCGGCTACGGTGCTGTCGTTGGTCTCGGCTTCCCAGTGCTCTTCTCGGGCACACTCGCACGCTCGTACACTCGCACGCTCGTACACTCGCTCGACACACTGTGGACGGAGAGGCTGCTCGCCGATCCGGCCGGTACGGCACCGTAGCAGGCAGCCACCGGCTCGGGAGGGCAGCCTCCAGCTTGAGAGGATGCCGAGAGTTCCGACGGCGCGAGGCCGGGAGCGAGCACGTGGTGGACGGCATTCTCGTCCGGTGCCTGCAGCAAGATAGTCGCAACCGCGGGCCGATTCCCGAGCCGAGTTGAGGAGTGCCGAGTGAGAGCGTGCGAGTGTGCGTGCGTGCCCGGAGACGAGCACAAGGAAGCCGAGGCCGGCGGCAGCACAGAAGCCGTGCGAGACGAGCAGCATCAGCGGAGCAACAAAAACGAGCGAGCAAGGACGAGCGAGGAAGAGAGTCCGCATCGCAAGGTTTGCCCTGTGCGCGCCGCGGCCCCGGTATTCCCCCCAGTACGAACGTGTGTTTTGGCGAGCGCGCCAACACACCCATAAGAACAACGGGCTCCGGCCCTGGCCCGGGCCTTTTCCCTTGCCCCCGAGTTACACGGCAAGAACGAACGCGCGTGGAGGCGACTCCGTTCAAGTCCCCGAGCGCCGGCCGTCCCCCCCCCCCACGCGAGAAGCCCGTGCTCCCGAGCGTGAGCTAGTCGAGGCATTTCTGGCGCCAGTATAAAAATACGGAGTGCCCCAGTATAGAGCCAATCCCTGCGCGCGACATCCCACCGTGCAACCTGGTGCGAACGGGCACCAGGTCACAGATTTGCGCCCAGAACGTGTGTGTTCGCGGCCGTGATCGCGGAAAATAGATGGGTAGAGTGCGTGCGCGAAATTAGAAAAAATTTATTCGAATGAGCGACATATATTTTATTCGGCGAGGGACGGAATTTCGGTTTTGCGGTTCAAGGTCTAGAGTGAGAGAGAAAATAAACCATGTTATTGTCGCAGAAGTGAGCGCGAGGCGCGAGGCAAGTGTTGTTGCCTCGCGTGTTTACGTGCGCCGGCAGGTGTTGGGCCGCGCGTGTTTACATGCAGCGACGAAGCTCACGGAGCGAGTTCCTGAGCCGTGAACGAGCAGTAATCATTATAATAGCAGAGATCACTCTGCTCAATCAATTTTGCGCAGTCCCCTGACGGAGTTTACAACTCCTTATTCCTCCTGAACTTTTTGTTTCATCATTATTTAAAATTATTGATTTTATTGTATTGCCCTGACGGAGCTCAGCTGGCGGTTGCTCACTCAATACTGACAACAGTTTGAGTAATTATAAGGAAAGTTAAGAGATTAAATTCCTTCATAGTATTCTCCAGCAGGTTTGGAGCTTCATCGTGTGCAACAGTTGATGGATTTTCATTCAAGACGCAAGGGAATTCAGATAAGTGAATTTAACCTTTGCCTGTGTACATATATTTTTGAAAGATGTTTCTTTGTGATAATTTTTGTATTCTAGGTAAGCTGTACAGGGCCATAAGTTGTATTCGAAAAGAAGATTGTGAGTAGATAAGTTTTAATATAATTGATTATAGTATAATATTGGTCGACAAATGTTCAGAATTGAAGTTTTCATGAGTGAAAATCAATTGGGAAGAATACGCTATTTTTTTTATCGTAGAAATCGAAAGAACGTGCAAAATTAATTAGGTCGTATTTTTTTGTTTTTCGATCAAATCAAAATTCGAGCTAATATGAGGAGATGAAATTCGTGTCGTTAGTAACGATATGACGTCATTTGCATTTGAAGTATATCTATATCTACCGAAAACGCCGAATCTTTCAGCGGTCATATCTTTTAGAAAAATAACATTAAACAAAAATAAAAAAATACGACCTAATTATTTTCCGATTCTTTATGCATTTTACATGAAAAAACTAGGTGTTGTGGAAAATTCGTCAACCCTATTCTGACATCGAATTGTCGTCCAATGATACAAGATTTGTTGTCTTTGTGCTTGGATACATGTCGTTATTGCTTCAGTATCCAAGCACAGAGTGAAAAGTCGAGTATCGTTGATTTTTCCATGTATTTCAATGTATTCAGATAATCATTGAATTTTAGATTTCTAAAATCGTAATATACTTGAAATTCACATTGATAAATTTTTTTCCTAGAGAATAAGTACATGATGTTTTCTAACTATATTGGTGAAAGTTTGAGCAGACAAATTATATATATGAGGCATTTTAGGTCAACTCTCCAGAGCCGGCGCGCGGACGCTAAAACATCACGTTTCCGAAGCTTGTTTTCGACTCTATATGACCAATATATAAATAGTGTTGGATATGCTATGAATGTAGTTTTTTCTCAGCTTTCCGATGGCGAATTTAGTTTTCCAAATTTTCTACGTTTTCCAAATGAAAAAACATAAAACATGCCATATCTCAAAAACCTATTTCTTTTTATTTTTTTAAATAGTCTACATCGAGAGCTGAGGTTTTTTTACGTCGATATACCCCTTGAAAAAATCTACCTTTTTTTTGTATTCGAGTAATTGAGTAGCGAACATGAGAAAATACATATGAAAAAATGTTAATACATTATTCTTTAATACATATAAATACATATTGAAAAACAGATTGTGTAATTCAAACACAAAACCTAATAGTGCTCGAATTTGTACGATTTGATTTTTAAGTAGTTGATAAACTTACTGAGCAAACTTGCTCTGAAATCATCATATAATTTTTATCTGTCAGTGCCTTTCAAATAAGTAGGAAACATGGATCATGACGAAATTCACAATTTTAATTGAATATAAATATTAATTTTATCTTTGACATTCAATTTCCAGTTAGTTTTATATGAATAAGTTAAATTATGTCATTCTATACAAAATTAGGTTTGACAGAAAATTATTATCTAAAATTGTTGCTTCGAACCTCAATGAATATGCATACTGATGGAAAAATATAGAATCATGTTTATACCGGAACATATTTTTTGTTGTAGTATAAGAGCAAAGAGTACGATAAAGAAGTTCTTATTTTTAAGTTCACAGTTCAGTATCAGTCACAAATCCAATGGAAATCAGAAAAGTTCGTCAATACACCCTGATACTCTGGGTATGAGATTTCAATCTTCGAGCCTATAGCGGAGATATCCTGATGGTTTGAGATGACGAGGCCTCCAAGGGAATCGACAATTTAACCCGAGCCTCGAAAGGAAACGTGTACGAGTACCGCGACACGCCTCCTGTTCGAACGCGCAAGGTCCGTCACAATCAGCAAATTCAGAACGACATCAAGTTTAGCTCGACCCCTTCGCTCAAGAGCAATTCCAACGCCTCGCTCAAGGACGCAAGGAGTGACTTCGTATCGAGTTCACCCAACGGACAGCCTAGGGCGATTACTAGGGTCTTCAGCCAGAAAAGCCTGCCCAAAAGCAAGAGCAAAACACATCTTGTGCAGGGCGTTCCTCAGACCGCCGTCTGATCCCAACTGCGCGCCCTAACTTATGGGTTATCATCGTACTAAGATTTTCCATTGACTGGGAAAAATGCTTTTCTAAACAAATTTGCGCTGTTTTGAGCATTTTTTTGAGCATTCCTTAGTGCCTACTTACCAAGTCCTTTTTAAACATTCCACGTTCTGATCCATTAGAGTTTTCTCATCTGATCGATCAGTTTTTAAAAATCATTCTATGATAGCTTGACTGGTTAACGAGCTATGAAAAATACTACATCCGCAGAGAATGTTATTCCAGTATTGAGTGACCCAGCGACCAATTAAAACAGAGTAACTATAACTATAACTATAGAGGAGGTTTCTGATAAGTATTGAGCTAAGCCTCAAGATACTCTTCGCAAAATTTTAAAATTTCAAGTATATCATCGACAAATTCGTGAAAAAAACGTCAAATGCGCCAACCCCTCACCTTACTTTGAGTAACTCTTTGAACTATCCTTTTATCACGAGCAAGATGGCGTACGCAAGCGTAGTCCATGCTAAATATTTGTTCACATGAGCTCCAGCGTACTTACTAACGCTGTGTCAAAACTGTAGTTACTTAGTTTATTAATTGATAGTAAACTAAGAAGCTTTGTGGATCTATTTTCATCTTGGAGAAGATAACGTACGCAGGATTACTGTACGCAAGCGTACACTGTATCTGTGCATACACAGTGACTGAATGATTGTTCTCGATCATGAACTTTGCTGAATGTACTGAGATGTGCTACGGTGCGTGCGTTGCGAGAGTAACGTTTATTTTCCACTCCAAGCGACCGTTTTCGGAACACTTTCAAGTTAGACAACGTTGAATTACCTGTTTTCATTCCGCAAATGTTGTTACCAGATCGTAAGTATCCTCAGCTAAATTAGTATTTTCTTTGTCTTTATTAAAAGATTTGTATGTTCATTCACCCTCATTTTGCATATTTATTTATTTACTCTCATTTATTTATCAGTTTTATGTAAAGAAAGCTAATTTTCTGATTCGTCGTATTACTTTTTTCAAAATATTTTTTTTTTATAAAACTCAAAGAGATGATCCCTTTGGGTAGTAGAATTTTTTGTTTTGATAGATTTCTATTCTGTAATAATTTAGGTAGGGGAGACCGGGGCTAGTTGGCTACAAGGGCAAGTTGACGCAATGGCTATATCTCGTAATCTATCATATATATAGCACCACAACATATATACCACACGATCAACTCTTTGTCTTGTATATATGCTGTGCGTTTCAGTCCGATAGCTGCCTTTGTCGCGACAACAGGTGAGATTTTGAGTTTTCGTATACCCAAAGTAATTTTTCATAATTGGAGGGAATAATAACTTTCACTATAATGAATATCCGTGAACCTTATTATTCATAAAGCATTCTGTAGTAAAACCTTCAATCTTCATAATCATTAAGAAAGAAATTTCAAATAATGCATATTAATTATGAATAATCTTATGTTAAACTTTTGTGGACCCTTGGGGCTAGTTGGCGTTTTTCGCATATTTATTTATTTACTTTCATTTTATGAATTAGTTTTATGTAAAGAAAGCTAATTTCCTGATTCGTCGTATTTCTTTTTCTCAAAATATTTTTTTCATAAAACTCAAAGAGATGATCCCTTTGGGTAGTAGAATTTTTTGTTTCGATAGATTTCTATTCTGTAATAATTTAGGTACATATTTTCACATCAGATTTCAAAAGGTTTTATTGTATCTCATTTAACAAAGTAACTAAGTAATTTTACTGTCTCTCATGGAATCTTTGTTGATCCTCTTTCATGCGTTCTTGTCTAGTCAACTCATTCATCGCTATTACTTGATTGGCAACATATTTAGCCATGAGTTTAAAATTTGACTCGTATGGATTATATTTATTTCTAAAATAGGCTTTTTTCATGGGATTACCTCCCCTGAACGGTCTTTTTTTTCCTGTAAGAATTAATGTTTAAATCAATAATAATGCGAATGATTATATTTTCCAGGACATGGGATATTGAATATTACTCACCACCAGTTTCTTAATATGATTCTGGGGAGGCACTTGTTGAGCAGCAATCAACCCTTTTGAGCCTTGAGCACGATTGCCATGAAGGCGTTGCTGGTGCTGGTGCTGGTGATGGTGCTGGTGCTGCTGCTGGTGCTGCTGCTGGTGCTGCTGCTGGTGCTGCTGTTGAAATCGAAGGCGCTGCTTGAAATATTCAATATTTATTGAAGTAATTTAATTTGTTGTTAAAAGTAGGATCGTTTTAGCAATAATACCTGAGAGCTTCTTACAATTCTTTTGTATATGAAAGTCAACTCATTTGAAAGTTACACATTTCCACTATCAAATTCAATCATGAGTCAATCGATATTTTATTATTGCAATTGTTCAAAATGGCTCTAAACATGATGTCACTATTTTGTTCGTAAACAAATGCAATAACTTGTTGAGTTTCCATCGCAACATATTGTGATACAAATCAAATCAAAGCTGAGACTATGGCCGTGACATTGCGATGTCTCACAGTTGTCTACGCTGATTTGGAGTGGAGATACGTTTTTTTTTTAAAATCATCGTGGGGGGGGGGGCAGGCAGCGGCCGCGCGCCTTGGTCCGTGCTCGGCCAAAATATGCTCCAATCTCTTCCCGCGACCTCAGCTGTCCATATCTCCACTTCTTTTTATCCGGATTCAATGATTTTTTTTTTATTTGGGGTAGCTCGATGAGCTTAGACCAAATTCTACATGAAAGTAGTAAAAAACCATATCACGAACGCAGAAAATGGAATGTACATGTAAAATCAATCGTTTATTATCATTCTCCTCATAAATTATAGCACGTACATGTTTCATTTATTACATTCATTACCTAATTTACATAACAATATGATATAAAATATTATCATTTCTATTTGTAAGCATTTGTATTCAGAGTGAGAATATGAATCTGTACGGATGGATATATTGATTATCAAAGAAAAACATAACAAAAAATGAGTGTTTCCCTGTTTAAAATAATCGATCGGATTTCCCACTTCGTTTTCCATTGGTGTTTCCCGGTCAAATAGCGGGGTTTCACCGGTGAAATCCGGTGGGAAATCCGGTCGATCGAGCGATAATCAAAGTTCACCGAATAACATTCCCGGTCGGTTGACCTGATTTCCCGGTCAGAACAAAAATATCAAGGGCTCCTCCGGAAGAGTGTTTCCCGTTCGATCGACCGTGATTCCGAGTCGATCGACCGGGGAACACGTCCAGAAATAAATAATATGGGTTCCTTAGAAAGAGTGTTTCCCGGTCGATTATCTGTGTTTCCAGGTCAATCGAACGGGAATCACGGTTGACTGACCTTGTTTCACGGTCAGAGAAAAAGTATCAAGGGCTCCTCCGGAAGAGTGTTTTCCGATCGATTATCGGTATTTCCCGGTCGATTGACCATGTTTCCCGTTCGATTGACCGGGTTTCACGGTCGGGAAAAAATGATATTGGCTCCTTGGAAAAAGTGTTTCCCGGTTGATTATCGGTGTTTCCCGGTCAGTCGACCGTGATTCCCGGTCGATCGACCGGGTCTCACGGTCAGAGAAAAAATATCAAGGGCTCCTCCGGAAAAGTGTTTTCCGGTCGATTATCGGTGTTTCCCGGTCAATCGATCATGATTCCCAGTCGACCGACCGGGAAACACTTTTCCAGACGGGCCCTTGATATTTTTTCTCTGACCGTGAAACCCGGTCGATCAACCGTGATTCCCGGTCGATTGACCGGGAAAGACTCTTTCTAAGGAGCCCATATTATTTTTTTCTGACCGTGTTTCCCGGTTGATTGACTGGGAATCACGGTTGATCGACCGGGAAATCCCACCGATAATCGACTGGGAAAGGATCTTCCGGAGGAGCCCTTGATATTTTTCCTCTGACCGGGAAACACTCTTCCGCAGGAGCCCTTGATATTTTTCCTCTGACCGTGAAATCCGGTCGATCAACTGGGAATCACGGTTGATCGACCGGGAAACACCGATAATCGACCGGGAAACACTCTTCCGGAGAAGCCCTTGATATTTTTTTTCTGACCGGGAAACCCGGTCAACCGACCGGGAATGTTATTCGGTCAACTTCGATAACTGCTCAATCGACCGGATTTCCCACCGGATTCCACCGATGAAACCCCGCTATTTGACCGGGAAACACCAATGGGAAACGAAGTGGGAAATCCGGTTGATTATTCCAAACAGGGCTGAGATATTATTATTGATTAATAAGCAATAACCAATGATAAAAATTATTTAGATGTGATAAATAAAGAATGTACTTGCTATAATTTACGAGCAGGATGATAATTAACGATTGATCATACACGTACATTCCATTTTCTGCGTTCGTGACATGACTTTCTACTACTTCTATGTGGAATTTGGTTTCAGCTCATTGAGCTATCCCAAATAAAAAGAGAATCATTGAATTCGGATAAAAAGAAGTAGAGATATGGACAGCTGAGGTCGCGGGAAGTGGTTGGAGCATATTTTGGCCGAGTCCGGACCAAGGCGCGCGGCCGCTACCTACCCCCCTCCCTTCCCCGCTCCGGCCACTTCGATGCATCGCGCACTAACGCTGTTCCTTTCTTTTATTATTATGCATATTATTTTCTTGTAGTAACGATGCTGTAAAGGCTCGACCGTTATTTAGAGGGGCGGTTAAGCGAAATACCCCTATACTGGTGGAAATGTTTGTTAATGGAAGGTATCGCGAGCCGTAATTCGTATGTAAGACCGCTCGGTCACTGACATATTCCAAATCCGTCCGGCGCCTGGTTGTCCTTGGCTAGAGCTTGGCAGCGTGGCAGCCGAGTAGTCTGAGGCGCGCTGGGCCGTATATTTGTATCGGCTTGGGTGGAGTGTGGTGTGGGGGGAGGATGTTGTGAATAAACCCACTTCAAGTGCACTAGCACTAAACTTTATTATCCAGCTAAACTCTATAAATTACACTCGATCCCGCGTGGTCGAATCGTATAAAAATTCTGTTTCGATGATAGATCTAATTATGCTTCGCGTTCGCGGGGGAACTGCGCCGCTAGCGTGCTCCTTGTCCGGCCACCCGTGTGGCATCCGTGATAATCGCGGATCAACTCGTCCGTGTCTGCCGCGATCGCTTCATTTATATGCGCCGTGACGTCACGTCAAGATGCGCTTGCAGGGCGCGAAGCGCGGGCGCGAAACGGTTGAGAAGCGCAGTTGCACTTCGCGAGAATTACCTCTCCCTCGTGGAGTGATAACGAGCGCGCGTTGCTCAGCGTCTTTTCCCCGTTCGCACACGCGAATATTTATGACTACGAAGCGCACTCGCATAGCCAACATGGCTCCCGCAAATAATTTTCACCAATGTTGAGCTAGTAAATAAATAGAAATATCGATATAAAATATTTGAGAGCGACATTCTGGATTTTCCCCTTTCCTTCTCGCCCCCGCGCATACTCCACATCCACAGTTACGGCAAGTGCAACGGATGATGGGAAAGATGACAGAGCGACGCACCCGTGTTTTCGACACAAGCTAACCCTGTCTTGGAGTAGGGCATTTTCTAACGAACCCCCTATCTCCGCGGATCTCCAGCCGATCAGGTGAGGACATCGTATCTGAGCGACGACCAGAGTTTCGAGACATCACCAGAGGAGCCCCTTACAGAACCGCCCCTCGATAGCAAGTACCCAACCACGCAGGTTTGAAATCCTCTGCACGTCCAATTGTATCTTCTTCTCTCGTAACATTTCCATCGAGTTGACTATTTCTTGAGCTTCCACCAATTCTCTCTTTGTAATCATTTACAATTAATGCATCTCCAACTCCTCCATGAACTTAGCACAAGCAAAGAGCATCCTTGACTGGCATACATTTCTCATTGCCAAAACTTGGAGCTTCATAATTGCACATAACTACTAAATTTGTCGGTAGATGCTTAGGGTTTTTCGCAATATTGAGAATGCCTCAGTTCAACTCCAGCATTGAAGCATTCGATGCTCAAATATCTGTATAATGCTTCTAGGATCCTCTTCTTATAGATTATTGCTTCACAACCCTGTTTAGAATAATCGACCAGATTTCCCGCTTCGTTTCCTATTGTTGTTTCTGAGTCAAAAAGCGGGATTTCACCACTCTGCTGCTGGCTGCTGGTGGTCGCGTCCTCGTCGGCCTCGGCGTCCTCGGTACGTCCTCACGCACACGCTCACGGTCACGTCACGCAAACTGGGCTCGGTACTCGGGATTCGTCGCGCGTCGCATGTTGAGGGCTGCGGGCACCGGACGAAAATGGTCGTCCGCCTCGTGCTCACTCCCGGCCTCGCGCCGCCAGAACTCTCGCGCGCCGCGGCTCGCGTACGCGCTGGAGAGTGCTGCTCTCCCGAGCCGTCGGCTGCCGTACCGGCGGGATCGGAGAGGAGCAGCCTCTCCGTCTATAGTGACGGGTTTCCCCGTCACAAACTACAACGATAAGATGATTCTGAACTTGCAAGGACAAGTATTAATTTATTTCAATGTTTTCATATGCGTAGATTTGGGTGGTCCTGATACTCAATACATACCTCTATAGAATCAGTCTTTTCTCGTCAGAAATTAATACTTTTCTAGAAAGGTTTGTTACTCTCTAATCTGAAATACATTCACGAGAATACTATTATATTTTATTTCGTTTGTCATATTTACGTCAGTTTCCATCACAAATTCTTGTTCGTACATTGAAAATTTAAGAAAGTAGTCTTGCACAAATTTAATACAGTTTGACATAAGAACAATGATGAATGAATGTGTGTCTATATATTGGAAGAAAATTTCAAAACGCATGTTTCAAAACGTGAAATTATAAATAATTGTTAAAATCAAAAAGGATTAAAAGGGGAAAAGCAATTGTACTTGAACTTACCAGGACTAATATGAATTGACCTCTGTACGCGCTGGAGAGTGCTGCCCTCCCGAGCCGTCGGCTGCCGTACCGGCGGGATCGGAGAGGAGCAGCCTCTCCATCTATAGTGACGGGTTTCCCCGTCACAACTCCCCCTCCCTAAGCCGGACCACCCGGTCCGTCTACTGGACTCAAGTGAGACGGCGTGAGGGGTAGCGCGCCGGTGGAAACAGGGTCCACGGGGGGCCCGGCGTTCTTCGATCGGGTTCCTCCGACCTCGTTCTCCAATTTTCCGTTTAGTTTTCATGTCCGGTCGCACGTCTCTGTGCCGACCAGGCCTCCCGTGACGACTTTGCCGTAGGCTTCCGGTACACCACGTGTCATATCCATCGTTTCATGAGGGCGGTGGACCGCCCTCCTCCCCCTCCCAAACCCTCTGTGGTCGCATCGCACACCATGTATGGGTCAACGATGCCCGTTCGTTCGGTCGTTTACACGATCTCTGACGTTCGAGGGGGAATCCATCGCGTTAGCTCGCTGACCGGTGCTTTCGCCTTCCGTTTGCTCCGGCCCATATCCAGGATATACGTAAGTGGCGATAATTTCTTCGCTATCCGATAGAGCCCCGTTCGCTTAGGAGCTAACTTGCGGTTTACCCCCTTATCCGCGCTGGAGAGTGCGTGTTCCAACCGCCATACCATGTCTCCTACATTAAATTCCGTGTGTTTCCTCCCTTTGTTGTATTGTTTTCCCTGCTGTTCTTGGGCCTTGAATGCGTTCTTAATCACGTAATCGCGTAATGCCTCCAATCGCCGTGTTCGTTCCTCCGGACTCTCGTTTGAAATCTCGGCGACTGGCAAGCATTCTTCCACTTCTCGTCTCACGCTGTTAATCGGAGCAGGATGTCGTCCGAAGTTTAAAAACGCCGGTGACACTCGCGTCGAATCGTTTCTCGCTGTGTTGTAAGCATGCCGAAGCTCGCACAAGTACTTGTCCCACCCCCGATGGTCCTTGCCCACGAACATAGCCAACATGGTCTTGATCGTTCTCTTGCAGCGTTCGACGGGGTTAGCCTGAGGATGGTAGGGTGCCGTCGTTACGTGCGTGATGCTATATTTATATTTAGTCAGATTCTCATTAACTAATTTATTTTCATATTTTTTCCGTTATCGGTTAAAAAGTACTCCGGCGCTCCCCATCTGTTCAGGACTAACTCGCTGAACGCTTGCCAAACCGCGTTCCCGCCGATCTTACGAACCGGCTTTATCTCGATGTATCTCGAAAATAAGTCCATGAAAACAATTAGATACTTGTATTGGCGTTTGCTCCTGGGCAATTCCATCGTATCCGCCGCTACTACGTTCCATATCCTGTCGACGCATCGTTTGCCCATCAGGCCTTGAGGCGGCTGCTGTGACGTCTTGTACTGTTGACAAATACATGGACAAGTACATGGCTGATGAACACGATCGGGTGTTCGCCGTTCTCATGCTCTTGTGATAACACCGCGCCCAACGCGTAATTACTCGCGTCGCATTGAATTGTAAAGGGCTTTGAAAAATCCGGTCTGGCTAGAACCGGTGCTTCAGTGAGTGGTTCTTCAAGTTCGTAAACGACTCGTTCTGTTCCTCTCCCCAATCGAAATTCGCCTCCGTTTTCAATAGTTTGAGCAAGGGTACTTCCAACTTCCCGTCGTTCTTGATAAATCGCGCGTACCAACCAATCATGCCCAGAAATCTTCTCAATTGTTTCACGTTCTTGAGTGCCGGGTACTCGAGAACTGGCGCGACTTTCGCCGGATCTGGCCGTAGGCCGTCCGCGTCAAGCAAATATCCTAAATATTTGACCTGATTACAGCAGAACTCGCATTTCCCTCGGTTCACCGTTAGATTTGCCTCCCGCAACTTTTTCAACACCCTCTCAAGCCAGAATAAGTGCTCCTCAAACGTTTCTGTTGCGATGATCAAGTCATCCAAATAACCAAACACGTGTGGCTCAAATTCTGGCCCGAAAAGGGCGTCGATCAATCGCTGGAAGGTCATCGGTGCGTTCGTAAGTCCGAAGGGCATTCTTTTGAATTGTCATAGCCCGGACCCGTGTACCGCAAACGCCGTGTACTTGCGACTGTTTTTCTCCAACTTGATTTGATAATACGCCGATTTCAGGTCGATTTTCGTGATAAATCGCGCTCTCCGTAATTTATCGAGAATAATATCGATGCTCGGGATAGGATACGCGTTTCGTTTCGTTACCTTGTTGACATCTCTATAATCGATACAAAATCGCGACGACCCGTCCGCTTTCTTGACAATGACTGGCATACTGCACCAATCACTGCCCGATCGTTCTATAACTCCTTGCTCAAACATTTTCTGTACTTCGGCTTTCGCAGTCTCTTGTACTGCTGGTGACATTCTTCGTAATTTTTGTCTGATCGGTGGGGACCCTTGTACATCGATATGATGTTCCGTCATTGTGGTGACTCCTAATCTATCCACTTCTTCCGGCAGATATTCCTCGATCAGGCGTTCAATCTTTTCTCGATCTTTGCTGTTCACTGCCGAGATCCCCGCACACTCCGCGTATACATAGTCATCAGAGTGCACTCGGGTCGAGGCGTTCAAAAATTTCCTCCATTCCCTTGACCCACTCTCCATGACTTGATCTCGTCGTCGTCTTTAAATTTGAACAGCTTCACAAAATCTTTCTCGATGTAAACATCGTATTCCAGATTATGTGCGGCCAATACTTCCATTGTTTGGACGGTTCCATCCGCGTCTAATTTCAACTTCAGTTTGCCCGCGACGTTCATCCTCTCTCTGTTCGCATTGTACACGGCTGTGGTTGTCGGTATCAACCGGTCCTTGAGGTGTTTTATGACCCCGTCGCCCACCACCGTATGCGTTGCTCCGGTGTCGTACAATGCTTTGAACAGCTTCCCCCCAATCACGATGCCCAAGTAATTCCGGTCGTCGCCCACTACCCCGTTGATAATGATCTCGACCGGATCACTCGGGACATCCATGCTTGCTCGTTCTGTCGAGTTCCCTTGGACAAGGTGGGCGCACACTGCATCGTTACCGGACGCGATTGTGTGCTGGCCACCTATATCCTCGGTACTCTCGACCGCGCTTCCTCCGCTGAACCAATGCTGCAGCAAGGAGCGTTTTGCTCCTCGCAACTCTCGCAACTGGTTTGTTTTTTTGACCTCGATGTCGATCTCATCCTCATCGGAATTGGCTGCGTCTCTCAGACGCTTTTCGATCAGCAATTTCTCATACGCTTCCGTTGGTTGCGTATGCTCGGGGCAGCATGCATTCTGCACCCGTTGAAATGCTGATCGACACTCGCTCGTTCCTGACCCCTCTGGATCAGGTGTTTTCTCGTGCTCGTTCGTTCCCCTGGAATGCCCAGCACTGGGCGCAGCATTACTGCCGCCGGGGGCGTCGTTCACACTTACGTCACTCGTACTCGTCACACTCTGCGGTACTTCCCGGTCTTCCGTTTGTTTGCCGTTACCAGCACACACTGCTGGCTTTTGGCTACGGATCCGGGGCTCGTTCCCGCTCTCGTTGTGCAGTATAGCAGGTACCTTCTGACTCGGCTCTGTGCTGTAATCAGCTCGAGGCGCTCTGTTGGTATTTTTCCCGCGATTCATACTGACACATTTGTCGTCTGTCTCAACGACTTTACTCGTTACGACCCGACCCGACTCGAGTGGATTAATCGGCAGAGCTCACGAGTCAGATTCGTCAACCTGCTCCCGAGTTTTCGCCGATTTCTCATTCGCTCGTTCGTTCGTGCCGTTCTCTCGACTCGTTGAGTTCGACAGCTGGTTTTTCCATTTATCGAACTCGTTAATTGCCTTCTCCACCGCCTGAGTCTTCGTTCGTTCATGGTTCCGTTCCGTTTTTCCCATCTGGAGGCTCAAGGTCGGCTGGCTCGTCCCCTCGGTTACGGCGTGGAGCGCGTGGGACTTCAACGCACTCCCGCCTCCCCTTTTCCCGTCAGTACTTTAAGTCCTTTGCATACAAAGCACGAGTCGTATTCGACTCCCGGTGTCTTGCACACCTGACAGTAAAGCGCCCCCTGGGCCTTCTTCGGGCAATTGCGCGAGAAGTGTCCCTTCTCGTTGCAATTGTAGCAGATGTTAGATCTACAATCTGCTGCCCTGTGCCCAGGTTTCTGACAGGAGAAACACACTCCCACAAACGTGTTACTAGGGCCTCCCATTGGCCCGTTCGCGTTCCTCGACGCATTCGCGCTCCCGGTGTTTCCGTTTGTGTTTCCAGACTTCTGTGGTGACCCCGATTGGCCGCTACTCTGTTGCGCTCGTTCACTTTTCCGGTCTTTCATCAGCTCGATCAGCAGCTGTTTCAGCTCGCTGATTTCTGATTTAGCCGGTCGTTCAGTCGTCGCCGCAGCGACCTCTGCTTTCTCTTTCGTTCCCTTCTTTTGCGGCTTATTCCCTTTCCCTTCCTCTGCCGAACTCTCATCGTTGCCGCGCTTGCTGTCATATTTTCGGATCGCCGATATTGATCCCGATTTCCTGTCGCTTTCATACGCCGCTGCTGGTATGCGCGATTTCTCTTTGGTCGGCGGCGGCTCGTACCGCGCGTCCAGGTCACGGAGCCTTTCATACTCCCTGCCCGCTCGTTCTAAATCCCTGTATGAGTTTAATCTCATGTGCAGCATGGCACCTCTGTAAATAGGCAACAGGTTCCGGAAAGCTCTGTCGACCTGTCTCGCTTCCGTAGGCACCACCTTAAAGTATCGGACAATGGATTTAAATTTTGAATGGAACGTCGCCATGTTCTCTGACTCGTGTTGTTTTCGCGCTCGTAATTCCTCCCACACGTCCTCGTCGTCCATTTCGACCACGAATCTGTTCTTGAAGGTTTTTACGAATTTGCGCCACGTTCCGATCTCATTGTCCGAAACTAATCGGCTGCGCCCTTGTGGAGTACGCTCGGCATCGCCGCCAGCAACGCCGAGTTAGGAATCTCTACACTCGATCTGTAGTCTTCCAGTCGTTCTAAAAATTTCAGCGCGTCGATCGACCCGTCATCCGCAAATCGCAGTTTCCAATCACGCATAGACTTCATGTATCCGTGACTCATCGGCAATGAGCTGCGCTCGATGGCGTTCGTTCTACTCGGAGATAATCGTGACCCCGAGTTCTGATTGTCACTGTCTGAGTCAGACAATGCTACTGCATTGTCTGGCGCGTTCGATCTTACCAGCACCGGCTCCCTTACGCGATCATCCGATTTCCGTGACGTTATTTTGTCCTTTTCTCTTTGCTCAATACGCGTGCTCGTTTTCACGTCTGTGATCGGCGATATCGTCGGTCGTGCGTCAGGGTCGTTTTCGCCCGACTCCGACGACAGTCGCGCATTATCGTTCGTGTTGGGTTCACTCGTCTTTGAAACGCGACCCTTCAATTTGCGCACGATGTTCTTTCGTCGCATTCTCTGCTCGATGCGCGTGCTCGTTCTCGCGTCGGACTCGTTTTCGCTTTTGGACGACATGTTCGAATCGTCCAGTTCGTTCGTATTGGGTTTGGGTATTATCGTCTTCGGCAGCGTACCCTTTCCCGATGCCGGTTTTCCCAACCCTCCTTCGAGCGCCGATCGATTCTCCAAAATAAATTTTTCTATTGCCGATATCATCGCTACCCCTTCCGGTAGCCTAAGGTACTCGAGGATGTCCGTCGCTTTTTTACTCGTCTCTTCCGGCATCGTATTCTTATCCGCGTCTGTATATCTCGCATCCTCGCTCTCGCTCTCTTCGCTCCCGCTTATCATTGTTCGTTCTATTTTGGGTGGCGCTTGGTCTTTTTCATCGTCCGTGAACCACGGCACACCCTTGACTTTCGCTGCTTGCATCTCCCATCTCAACAATCGTTCTTTTTGTGTCCGCAGATTTCCCGTTATTGCTATTCCCGCTTTCTCTAATTTACTTCGAACTACTTCTTTATTCATCTTAATCATCGTTTTGAATCGTTCGTTCCAGCTATCTACCTTTAGCAACTCCTCCATGGCCTCTCTGTACAATTTCATGTCAACGTCTGCCATTTTAACCAATTAATTTATTATAAACTTGAAATAAATACTCTCCAAACACGCGTCGCAACACAACAATTAATCGAATTATAAAAAAAACTGAAAAAACAGAAAACTGAAAAGAAAATTTTAAATTTGAAGCAGACTAAATAGTGAATTTATTTGACTCTGTTTCCGATTATATACCAAACGAATCCACTCGGTCGATAAAATTGCACAAATCAGTCAGGCGGGCAATATTCGCTAACTCGCGAAATCTCTTAATTCACCACGACCCACTCGTACACGCCGTCACCCGTCCTGCTTAACTGCACAAAATTATGAATTCGAATATCGACTCTCTATACCTCGAGTCACGTTCTTAATTGGAGTTATTCTCCGTCTTGTACATGTGCATGCATATATTCAATAATAAAATAAATCACTTAAGGTGGCTTCGGCGAATTTTTCTAAATGGACAGAATCATGAATAACTGCAGAATAACATAGTTCGTTTGCTTAACTTTTGATAACATCTACAAAATAATAAGCTTGCCGACCATTTGAACGAGAAAAACTCGTTCAGAAAAACGTTATTATTACACACGCTCTTATGGGCCTTGGCCAAGAAATGACTCTTATTTGAACATAAATGGACAGAAAATTATCAAAAAATAGGAAATTATAGCTTTTTTGACAGGGTATACGTCATTATCATAAAAAACATGGGTTGCGGGCCAAATAAGAGATAAAATGTACGTGGAATGAATGGAAACGAAGTTTATCATAATAAATAGTGAGTCCTGCGCATGCCCGGAACAAATGTGGCAACATCGCATCGGCGGCAATTTCGAATGCAGTGTTCAAAACCAAATGAAGTGATGGAATGAATGATGCATATCATTTGAATAAGATTCATATCAATTTAGGTTGTTCAAATTTTTTTTTATGTTATAAATAAGTCTATAAACATTCAAAAGGGAATTAAACCGATTACCGACCGGAGCACTGTATGGCTTACAGAGTTGTCAGTTTCATCAGATCAGGGCCGTCTCAATGTGTATAGTTTCAAGGGTAGAGTTCCAAGTTTCATGAATAATAATTATTATTCTATAGTTTTTTAGTTTAATTGCTCTTCAATGCGATGGAAATTAATAAAGATAAAATTCATGCTCAATATATATCAATATACCATGGTGTTATCTGGGGCCCACTCGGAACCAAGCATATGATTCGGCACTGAGCGCCGAAGCCACCTTAATCGCAATGATGGAGGAAACAGGAGTGTAAACTCCGTCGGGGACAACAATGGTGCGATATCAATAAATATATATGTGAAATAAAATATTAATCAATATACATGTTCATACAATACCAATACATAATTGTATTATTATCTGGTTCGTTCAAGTATACTGAATATTATCTGGTTTGGTTCAATTTCCAATGATCGTTCGTCCTTTGGTTGTGTGCTGAAAACCCTAACCATCCGAATATGCGATATACTGAAAATCGAATTAACCAACAGCAGAGTCAAAAAAAACGAAAACTCAAGAAGAACTATCACTCTCTTTCGAAAAAAGTAAGAAAAAAAACTTAACTTCGAAAAATAATTAATCGCAAAAAAAATTATTAACAATTTAATTTGTTAACAATTGGCAAAAGACCCAAGGACACTGTTATTCACACTCGAAAACGAAAGAAAAAGAAGAGAAAAAAAAATCAAATTTGAAAAATAATTAATGACAAAAAAAATTATTAACAAATTAATTTATAAACAATTGACTACGTCCACAACCACGAGCTCGTTCTACTACGCACGATTCCACTATTCTCAAAGTTGGCCGGGCCCAACGAGTAAACGACAAAAATTCCCAAATTGTTTATTAATAAACAAATAAATTATTCAAATTATTTACGACAAAATGCGCTCACTCGTTGTCCAACCCAACTTCAAAGACAATTAAAAAATCGGCAACCTCTGAAAAATTTTCAATTGAATTGATAAATAAACAATTATATTAATTGTTTAACAATTGCTCGTTCTATGTTACTTGCCACTAACAGCGTCGTCGTTCGCAACAATAGTTCAATCGTTCGAAAGAAAAAAAAAAATTCTAAGTCCCGAAAAATTTCTAAGTTCCTAAATTCAAATTCAAATTTCCCGCAAAAGATTCACACTAGATAGATAACTAGACTCTACTTGACCGTCCGACTCGTTATCATACGATCACACTGTTTTATCATACGCCGGCGCTCTCGCTTATCGAAACACTTGTGCTGGTACCGACTCGGCCACGTGGCGAAATTAATTTGCCCAACCTCAAAAATTAATTTTGTCGTTCTGGTTATTCCTCCTTGGAATAATGATTGATTATTGTTATGTTGAACGTCGTCCTTCCTTCCTTCCGTGGGATGTTTATGTATATGTATATATTTATATATATCAATTTCAATCAATTGGGGAGGAATAAGGAGCTGAGCTCCGTCAGGGCAACAAGATAAATTCAACAGTTATAAATAATAATAAAACCAAAATTTCCAGGAGGAATAAGGAGTTGTAAACTCCGTCAGGGGACTGCGCAAAATTAATTGAGCAGAGTGATCACTGCTGTTATGCTGATCACTGCTCGTTCACGGCTCAGGAATTCGCTCCCTGAGCCTGGCCGCTGATGTAAACACGCGCGGCACAGCACCTGCCGGCGCACGTAGACACGCGAGGCAACAACACTTGCCCCGCGCCGCGTTCTCGCGATCACCTCTGCGCGCTCACCGCCAAGGTCGCTTCGCGGTAACTCGCGACACCAAATTCTTTCAAATAAAATCGATTTTTCACGCTTGATCGATTTCTAATTTTTCCGCGCACGCACTCTCCTCTCGTAATTCACCCCCGATCACGATCGCGAACACACGTTAGGGGCGCCAATCTGTGACCTGGTGCCCGTTCGCACCAGGTTGCACGGGGGGATTGGCTCTACCGCAGGCACTCCGTATTTGTTACGGGCGCCGGGAGTGCCGCGACTAGCTCTCGCTCGGAGCACGGGGGACTCTCTCGGGGGGGGGGGGGGGGCCGCGCGCGGAGACTCGAATGGAGTCTACCCGCGCGCTCGCTAGGCCGTGACGTCGGGGGGGGGGGACGCGAGGGGAAGGCCCGGGCCAGGGCCGGAGCCCGTCGTTCTTTGGGGGTGTGTTGGCGCGGTCGCCAACACGCACGTTCACTGGGGGGGGGGGGGGACACCGGGGCCGCGACGCACACACCAAACCTTTCAGCCGCTTGTTCTCTCTCGCTCGTGCTCGGCTCGGCTCTGCTGGCTCTGCTGCTGGCTGCTGGTGGTCGCGTCCTCGTCGGCCTCGGCGTCCTCGGTACGTCCTCACGCACACGCTTACGGTCACGTCACGCACACTGGGCTCGGTACTCGGGATTCGTCGCGCGTCGCTTGTTGAGGGCTGCGGGCACCGGACGAAAATGGTGGTCCGCCTCGTGCTCACTCCCGGCCTCGTGCCGCCGGAACTCTCGCGCGCCGCGGCTCGCGTACGCGCTGGAGAGTGCTGCTCTCCCGAGCCGTCGGCTGCCGTACCGGCGGGATCGGAGAGGAGCAGCCTCTCCGTCTATAGTGACGGGTTTCCCCGTCACAAACTACAACGATAAGATGATTCTGAACTTGCAAGGACAAGTATTAATTTATTTCAATGTTTTCATATGCGCAGATTTGGTGGTCCTGATACTCAATACATACCTCTATAGAATCAGTCTTTTCTCGTCAGAAAGTAATACTTTTCTAGAAAGGTTTGTTACTCTCTAATCTGAAATACATTCACGAGAATACTATTATATTTTATTTTGTTTGTCATATTTACGTCAGTTTCCATCACAAATTCTTGTTCGTAAGTTGAAAATTTAAGAAAGTAGTCTCGCACAAATTTAATACAGTTTGACATAAGAACAATGATAAATGAATGTGTGTCTATATATTGGAAGAAAATTACAAAACGCATGTTTCAATACGTGAAATTATAAACAATTGTTAAAATCAAAAAGGATTAAAAGGGGAAAAGCAATTGTACTTGAACTTACCAGGACTAATATGAATTGACCTCTGTACTTTCATATGCTGAGTTT
The DNA here is from genome assembly GCA_020882685.1 of Aphelinus atriplicis. Classification (NCBI taxonomy): domain Eukaryota; kingdom Metazoa; phylum Arthropoda; class Insecta; order Hymenoptera; family Aphelinidae; genus Aphelinus; species Aphelinus atriplicis. The sequence goes on along the minus strand of JAJGQD010000020.1, from coordinate 130,406 downwards.
TGGTTAGTTCTGGTATTCCATGAATTCACGTATATTTAAACAATTGTACATCAGAACGATGGAAGATGAATATCAAAGATGAAATTACGAAACGCATCTGACGATGCGTGAATTCATAAAAATAATTGTGAGAAACTAAAAGGATAAAATGTATATGAATTTAAATGACGAATAAATTCGGGCTTGGTGGACTATCCCAAGGTGATATTGCGAGAAAAAAATTCCACGCTCCCCGGGCTGGATTTGACCCAGCGACCTCCTGATCTCCGGTCAGTTGCGATATCCACTATGCCACCGGGAAGACGGCAGCTCTCCACATCCCTGGAGCATGAATTCATTCTCCCGCAATATCACCTGTTTACACGATCAAATTCGATCGCTTTAATCTGTACGATCAAGGTCCGATCGTATTGTTACAGATTCCCTTTTTACCTATCCCCCCCCCACCCTCCCCCCATACCCAACCCAACCTATTGGGCTACTACATCTTTTCACCCGAAGTAGTATTTTTCAAATAATTATTTTTTAACGTCCACATGTTCCAAACGACGAATAAATTCGGGCTTGGTGGACTATCCCAAGGTGATATTGCGAGAAAAAAATTCCACGCTCCCCGGGCTGAATTTGAACCAGCGACCTCCTGATCTCCGGTCAGATGCGATATCCACTACGCCACCGGTATCGTACAGATTCAAGCGATCGAATTTGATCGTGTAAACAGATGATATTGCGGGAAAATGAATTCATGCTCCAGGGATGTGGAGAGCTGCCGTCTTCCTGGTGGCGTAGTGGATATTGCAACTGACCGGAGATCAGGAGGTCGCTGGTTCAAATCCAGCCCGGGGAGCGTGGAATTTTTTTCTCGCAATATCACCTTGGGATAGTCCACCAAGCCCAAATTTATTTGTCGTTTGAAACATGTGGACGTTAAAAAATAATTATTTGTATATGAATTTGCCCGGACAAATATTAATTAATTCCTATGGTTTTATATGCTAAGATTTGGGTAGTTCTAATATTCAGTATATATCTCCATGGAATCAGTCTTGATTTGTCAGAAAGCAATACCTTTGTTCAGGAAGGTTTGATACTATTTGATCTGGGATAGATTCACGAAAATACTATCATATTGCAGTTGTTTTTTTATGGATATGTAATGAATTTGAATAATGGTTCGCTGCAATTAATTCTAATTGTTATCAACAGGACACTTACGAGAAATGGACTGATGAGAGTTGAAGGAACAAGATTAGTTCTGTTTATTTTATTTATTAATCAAGATATTTATTGAGGAAAAGTTCAAAGATCTGGGTTCTACGCTGTGGAGAATTCCGTTAACGAAGCTCTAGCAAGTCGTCCGTCAATATGAACCGCGTGAGCGTGGTGGAGGACAACCGCAGCTTCCCGGCGTCACCTAATGCCTAGCGATCTGTGCGTAATCAACCGTTGTCGGACTTTCTGGCTCGTAGAACCGCTCTGTAACACAATAAATACAATTTTGCGCAAGACAGATTCACTATGCTCTCAGTTTTATATATATTTTTTTTCAAAACGCAATTTTACTTGAAACTACACTCGCGACCGAATTATACGCGTACGCGACCGCGCCTAACCTGCTCCCTTGCTACTTCTACTCGACACACCAAGGCGTGTTAATTCGGGGATTCATGCTTGGGGGTATAATAGTTGAATACGTAGACAAGATAAAATTCTGCCGTAGCAGTAATTCTAGCGCTGGTCCACTCGCGCCGGTTTCGCCGAAGCTAATCCCTTCAAAAGCGCTTGGTACAATACCTTCGAGTTATGGACCACGTTGGCGCAAGGATCCGGTCACCACGTGTACGTTGCCGCAGTCCGGCACGTAAGTTCTTGGTAAGGCGGCTAATCAGTGTGGTGGTAGAGACGAGAATGTCCTCCTGCCTCGCGAGAGACACCGTTCTCGTCCGAGCTTTCAAGCAAGGAGTGCGCGGAGTTGATCGCGCATCAACGTAGCGCTGAGCGCGAGATATTTTGCTGTGGGAATGCGTGTGAGTTGAATGTATGTATAGGCAGAGGTGTGTATGTGTATATGGGCGAACATATAGAACCGTCGCAATATTTCATTCCAATTGTTATGTCGTTATGTTATTATTATAAGATGATACATAAAAGGCTGAGACGAATCTTGAAGTATGAAAAATTGTTTGGAGTGAGTGCTGAAATCATATATAGCTCGAGTGTTTATGTCAGCTTGATAGAATATATATTGGCCATTTTGAAATGAGAGTTATATCTTATCACACGAATGATCAGCAAAATTGAGAAATCGAAATTCTGAAATGTTCTCACGAAGATTGTCCTAGCTTAGTCGGAATATCCGTCTATATGAAGCTGCTTCTCCGCCAACTAACTCATGGCTCACTACGATTTGGTAATCCGTAGCCACCCATGCTGTTCAATTAGTGATCTCGATAAAATACTGTCAAACCCACTGTCAAAACCTACACAATCTTACATCATTGAGGGTTAATAAAGTACTACAGGCAATGGAGGACTGTTTGATGGGAGCTGAAGGGCGATGTCGTTTGACAATATACAGAATTGACCTTCTTACAAATGGAATTCATTTCTGGCACTAGAGTTCAAACGGTAATCGAACTCTAAAAAAGGCTTGTTTTTTTGTCAATTATAACCTACTGATTCTAAGCTTCCATTCCATATATTTTTTTACTTCGGAAAATTCTGGGATATGCGCCATGTATCCTTTTTTCGGGCAAACGCGACATGTGTCTTTCTTCGCGGCTAGATTGTGAGCTGTGTCTTCCTTCGCGGTCAGATTGTGAGATGTGTCTTTCTTCGCGGGAGGAATTGTATGTGTCTTTCTTCGTAAGACCTATTGATATTTTGTGTTATTGCTCCAGTATCCAAGCACAGAGTGAAAGTTGAAAATCGTGATTTTTCTGCATTTATTCCATACTGGGAGGGGTACCCCCCTACTTCATTCGCTCGCCAACCCCCTACTTTTGATTAAATAATTTGATGTCCACCGCAGGAAAGAATTCACACGCTTCGCTTGCTAAACCCCGCTCTCGCTGGTCACCACAAATCTCTATGTACTGCAAATTAGTTATCTCTTTATATTCAAAGCCGTCATTTTGCTCCTCACGGTTGCTCCTCACGGTTGCTCCTCACGGTTGCTCCTCACGGTTGCTCCTGACGATTACTCCTCATGGTTGCTCGTCACGGTTGCTCCTGACGATTACTCCTCATGGTTGCTCGTCACAATTGCTCCTCACGGTTGCTCCTCACAGTTACTTCTTATGAGTGCTCCTCACGGGCTTTTCATTTTGCTCTTTATTATAATCCTCCTCAATAATTTTGTTCGTTATGACAACACTTGAAACACTTTAATATCAATTAATTCTGAAGTTTGGTTCTATTTTACCAGCAATATTTGATTTAAGCATATGATGCTGAGCTATACTCATGAGACTGATTATTTTCTGTCTGACTTTTTTTGCTTTTTGAATTGTGATTGAAGAGGATTAATCGAGTCTGGCTGGTATTTTATCTATTTCATCAGTCAATAACACGTTACAAGACTTTTTAATTTCTACTCGATTCAGATTCTTGTCGAATATCATATTTGAAATTGATCATGGTGATGTTAGAATTTGTGACCGTGTTATCATAGCGAACATCATTATTGAGGAGGATCAATAAATAAAGAGCGAAATAAGAAGCGAGCATGAGCAATAATGAAGAGCAAGAATGTGGAGCAAATAAAACGAGCAATCGTGAGGAGCACCCGTGAGGAACAATAATAAAGAGCAAAACTATGGAACAAATACGAGAAGCAAAAATGAGGAGCATTTGTGAGGAGAAATCGTGAAGAGCAACCGCAAGAAGCAACCGTGGTGAGCAACCGTAAGGAGTGATCGTGAGGAGCAACTATAGGGAGCAACCGTAGGAAGCAACCGTAGGAAGCAACCGTGGGGAGCATCCCTGCGGTGGAGCCGTGGGGAGTAACCGTGGAGAGCATTCGTGGAAAACAACCGTGGGGAGCAACCGAAGGAAGCAACCGTGGGGAATATCTATGGAGAGCATTCGTGGGTTGCAGCCGTGGGGAGTGACCGTGGGGAGCAACTGTGGGGAGCAACCTTAGGGAGCATCCGTGGGGAGCAATCGTGGGGCGCAGCAGTGGGGAGTAACCGTGGGGAGCAGCCGTGGGGAGCAACCGTGGGGAGCATAATGACCGGTAAGAGCTACCGGTAGAGTTGGGAGTTCCAGCGCAGCCTCAGTGAAGAGATTCATATGACTTTGGACAAAGACAGCTATACGCAGATATACATATTTGCCTTTATTCGCCTGAAGATCCAATAGTTCTTCTAATATCATCAAGAAAATATTGTAGTTCACTGATTTGGGTACTATCCAAGAATAATAACCCATAAAATTCACTCACATTGTCTGAACTGTATGGCTTGGGTTCAAAAACATCCATTGACTGATTCATTCGACATGGAATTAACTAATATCAACCAGAAGTATGATTACAGCCAACCCGTCAATAGTTGCTCACACAATATAAGTAAATTCCATGAGTTTACCCAATACGGCCCAGAATGCCACTCGAAGCATGTCGCTCTTCGGTACCTCAGAACTTAGGAGACAGAAAAATTTTCCAAGGAAATATTTCAAAAGGTAAAGACTCGCCCTTTCCAATGGTGTCAATTAAATTTCTCTGAAACTATATTGAATAAGCAAAATACAGTAAAAATATAGTAGTCTGCCAAGGACTTGGAACCTCAGTACCCTGTAGAACAAATGTCTAAAATTAGAGGGTGCGTTGTTCTAGTGTCGATTTTTCCCCCCTGTGCATCGAAAATGGCACCTCAACTGCAAAATTTTTGCAAAATCTTCTTAAAATTACTCAAAAAATACGCTAGAATTTTTTCAGAATTTTTCGAGCGAAATTCAAGAAATCAATCAAAAAATTCTGGAAAAATTCCAGCGTATTCTTTGAGTGATTCCAAGAACTCCTTATTCTCGATGATTTTTCATAAAAGTGCGTCATCTTCGTAAAAACAGGCCTTGAACTTTATTATAATACGATACTAATTTTATCATTAACGCGGTTTTTCTCGAGAACACCGCACTTTTACAAAAAAGTATCGAGAATAACATATTCTTGAAATCACTCAAAGAAAACGCTGGAATTTTCTCAGAATTTTTTGATCGATTTCTTGAATTTTGCAAAAATTGACAAGTGCAGAAGTAAAAAAAAAACGCTCGAAAAATTTTGAAAAAATTCTAGCGTATTCTTTGAGTAATTTAAAGAACTTTTTACTACTGGCAATTTTTCGAAAAGTGCGTCATCTCCGTATAAACAGGTCTTGAAGTATTTTGCAAAAATTTTGCAGTTGAGGTGCCATTTTCGATGCACAGGGGAGAAAATTCGACATTAGAACAATGCATCCTCTAATTTTAGACATTTGTTCTACAGGGTACTGAGGTTCCAAGTCCATGGCAGACCCAAAACCCCTTGGAAATTTGATCTAGAAAAAAAAAAGCTGTTTCGAGAAGATCGTGTTTTTTTGTAAAAATACTGTATTTTTGCCTATTTAATATTATTTTACAGAGATTAAATTGACACGGTCAGAAAGGGCAAGTCTATACCTCTGAAATATGTCCTTGAAAAATTTTTCTGTCGCGAATAGGAAAATTTCTGAGGTACCGAAAAGAGACATGCTTCGAGTGGCATACTGAATAGTTGAATATATGTTTAAGTGAAACCGATGCGCATTGCAGCGCATGGACAGATTTGTAACGAAGCGAGCGTGCTCAGTAGTTATGAGTATGCGCGTGCAAACGGAGGAGGAAAGAAGCTGAGCCACGCGCGATTGCAATCACACCATGAGGGAAAGGTAATTCTTGCGAAGCGGAACAGCGCTTCCTAACCATTTCGCGCCCCGAGAGCGCATCCTTACGTGACGTCACGTCTTATAGAAGAGGTGGCCACAGCGGACAGCCGGACGTAGAGCACGCAAACAGCGCAGCTCCCCCGCGAACGCGTAGCATACAGATTTATACAAAAGAAACGTAATATCCGAGGAGTGATCCAACCACACGGAATCGAGTGTACATTGTTAAATCTTACAATAATAATGAAATTATCGCTAGTGCACGTGAAGGGGTTTTCTTTTGCAACACCCTCCACCACACCACACATCCATTCCGAGTACACACAGATATACGGCCTAGCACGCCACGGACTACTTGGCTACCACGCTGTCAAGCTCAAGCCAAGGGCAACTAGGGGCCAGACGGATGTGTGGATTGCAAGTGACCGAGAGGACTTACGCATGTAAATACCAATCGGAACACCTTCGTAACAAACATTTCCACCGATACAGGGATATTTCGCCCAACCGGTCCTTTAAATAGCAGTTGGGCCTTTACAGTATCAATGAATTTGTCCAAACAGAATCACAAGGGAATTTTTGACTGTGCTCAATTAACGTGGAACGTTCCATATATATGTACTGGTCATTTCACACTATCTCATCATAAACCAATTTACTCAACTTTTTTTTCTGTCCATTTATTGATGGTGAAGGGAAACTTCATTTCTACTGAGCAACCGTTGTTCACGTCTCTAGCAACCGTATAGTCCTGGAGCTAGCCCCCTTCCCATAGGCCAGAGGAGGTCCTCGGTAGATAGATAATGAATCTTATGTATTTTTTTCCGTAGAATCCGAATTTGTTGGTTTGAAATCTGTAAAACCCATACAATTCGTTTGAAATTCGATTGTTTAAACAAATAAGAAAATAACACATTTTTGGTTCGAGAAAAATTTTTTTTCTGAAAATTTAGCTCATTTTAAGAAGGAAAGTTCCTTTGCACCATCCATGAATAATGCTTGTATCCAGAGTTATAAATTATCGGAAGTTGCAAAAGACCACTTTTCGGTGGTCTTTGTTGCTCTGCCATGGCAACAACAATAGAATATTTATGAATCTGAAGGTGTTTTCTAATGCAGTTTTTAACGTAGAATCCGAACATAAACTTGAATATTCTTGATTGATTAGTCAATTAATTGATTAATTGATTGATTTGAATATTCTTTCTTAATGTTAAAATGAATGGAGTTAAAACTAACAGTACTTCTGTTCATGAATTGTACAAAACGATTCAGACAAAACATTCAACCTGTATATACTGGTATTCTCTATCTATGCCAGCTCTAGAGCAATACAAAACGCCGAGAGAAGTGGTATTTTCCGATTTGAAATAATTTATAACTTTTTATGTAAGCTTTTTCCAACAATAGTGCATGTGTACTTTCTTCTCTCAATGAGCTGAATTTTGAAAAAAAAAAATTCTGAACAAAACCTAGTTAGTTTATTATTTGTTTGAACATTCTAGACCAATTGTACCACTTTTAAAGACTTCTAACTAACAAATTCGGATTTTGCGGGAGAAAATACATAAGAAAACATTTGTTTATTCATAATTAGCTCATGGATAAGATATTCAGTGCATTAGTCCAGTAGCGGGAGTCAAGCGTATAATGAGCTAAAACATCGCAAGATGAATCATTGATTATTTGGCTTTCCTCGCTGTTTTTGGAAAAACCAAGTTCATATTCGGATTCTACGTTAAAAACTACATTAGAAAACACCTTCAGATTCATAAATAGACTATTGTTGTTGCCATGGCAGAGCAACAAAGACCACCGAAAAGTGGTATTTTTCAACTTGTGATAATTTATAACTTTAAATAAAAGCATTATTCATGGATGGTGCATAAGAACTCTTCTTAAAATGAGCTAAATTTGAAGAAAAAATTTTTCCGTACCAAAAAAGTGTTATTTTCTTATTTGTTTAAACAATCGAGTTTTAAACAGATTGTATGGCTTTTACAGACTTCAAACCGACAAATTCGGTTTCTACGAGGGGAAGTACATAAGATTCATTATCTATCTACGGAGGACCTCCTCTGGCCAACGGGAAAGGGGCTAGCTCCAGGACTAGTAGCTAAGGGGATGAAATATCGACTTGGAGTTCATTCACAGTACTCATGGGGTCACACGATACAGTATCATTTCATCCCCCATAGCAATTTTCGTTGATTTCACTAGCAACCGTTGCTAGGCAGTTTGGAAAATCGATACTGGGTCCATTTGTCGGTGGCAAAAGCAGAGAATTATAATTTTTGCTTGGCAACCGTTCTTTATAGGAAGCCTCTTCGAGGAATTATACTGTTAATGCAGTTATCAGCGGTTTATCTAATCATTTCGTAATATATGTACCCGTGTGCATGGAAATGGACTTCATCGTCACCTTTAATTTGGACCGAAAAAATTATTTTTCAATCCTGGGTACAAGACCTTCAGAATGAGCTGGGTCTTATAATGGTGATCGAATGACAATCAGTTGAATATAATAAAATACAGTAATAAGACACAGGAAAACCCAAGAGATACATAATACCACTTCTCTGATTGTACCTTGATGAATGTGTCCCACATTCATTTCCTTATGCATTTATTTTAAAATGTAGCTGTTGAGTTTACAAGACCAGCACACGTGTATTTGATAGAGATCATACCTTTGTTGGAACCGTTGGTCTCGTCCCAAACGACAATATCTGAGATGTATTCCCATTCACTGCACTGCACTTTCATTATTGTCACTGGATACTTCATTACATTTAATCCTGAAATATGAAAGTAATTGGTAACATATATATTTTCACGAGTTCCTTTTTATATACCATTCAAATAGGGTAAAACGTGGGGTAAATGGGAAAAAGTTAAGGTTCTCGACTTTCCTCTCTGTGCTTGGATACTGAAGCAATAGCAACATGTATCCAAACATGAGGGTCTAAAATATAGTAATACTGTTTTGCAATCCAGTGTCAGAATTGGATATAATTCGTAAGAACTTCAATTTTGTACACTTGTCGAATGATATCACACTATACGAAACTAGCTACATACAGATGCCCTGCGCGCGATTTACGCTTTATTCCATTATACGCAATTTCAAAACCTTCATTTAGATTTTATTCAACATCTGGTAAGAAGATTTGGTTGTTTTAACCTCAAAACTTTTTATTTTTTTTAAGACTACAGTACGTGCCTAAACCTCAAAATTCATTGTTCTTTTGTTTTTCGCTCGCCTGCATTCACTACCTAAATCTATATCTATATTTTACGCGACTCGTCAGATGGTTAGGTTTACACCAATCAAATCACGAGTTAACTGGCTTCACTTTGACCCCCATCACTTTTTCTATAAGGATAATATCGAAAATTTTCTACTCACAGCGTTTTTCTCGCTCCAACAGAATTTCTGGCTGTGTACAGCTTATCTGGGAAATGAAATGAATCACAAAGAAACAGCATACCAAAAATACATATCCATGAGTATAGCCTGAGTTAACTTATCTGAATTTCGTAGCCTCTCCATAAAAAATTGATCAGCTGTACACGATGAAGTCTGAAACATGCTCCTATTCTGAAGAACAATATGGTGAAATTGATGTAGAAATTATTCTTGCGATTGACTAAACTATGTGTTAGCAACAGCGCATGTGTACCGGATTACACCTCACACACCAAACGATTTATGTCCAGTAACGACTAGTATGGTAACCTATAACACAGTATCTGTCTTAATAATAGGATCCAGGAGTAAACATAACTACTCTGACGTGTGAAGTGCGATCCGGTACACATGCACTGTTGATTACTCATAGATTAACCAATTATAAGAACAATTTTATCCATCTCTGACACTGAATTCTAATAGAATATTACTATATTCGTGACTTTTGCACTTGAATACATGTGTTCAGTATCCAAACACAGCATGAAGAGTCGAGAACAGTAATATATAGAAATGAATTTGTATAATTATACATGTTATTGACTCTTTTCACGTGTGCTCTCTTTTTATCAGGATGTGGGAATGTATTGCAGAAACCAGTGATAAAGATAACATTGTCATTCAGGACAAGACAAACGACTCTAACCAAGGTATGATTTGTATCTAATCTCTTTCTTTTTATACAAAATAGTTTGTGTCACAAATTTCAGCATGCTTAGGCCAGTAAACCTTACTGGCAAAACGTTGCATTAATGAATGACAAAAAAAAAATTAATGAATGATGTGGTGGATTTTGTCTTTTTCCTTATCCACTTCACACCAGATTGGCCCTAAAAGATCAACCATTCGTCCAATATTTGGATAATGGAGCGTGTTCGCTACAATATTACAATCTTTATCCAACCACACGAGTGCTGATTTTGTGAACTCAGCAGCTACATCTTAAGATGAGTGTATTAGGAAATGAAGGCTAAAAGCATTCATCAAAGTACAGTAGAACAAGTGGTATTATCTAACTTACGGATTTTTCTGTGTTCTATTTCTGTATTTTCAATCGATCAATTCGATCAACATTATAAAACGCAGCACACTTCGAAGCTCTTGAACCGAGAATTTAAACAAAATTTGTTTGTTCCCGATTAAAGGTGACGGTAAAGTCCATTACCATGTATACGTATACATATACTAGCATCCCCCGTCGCGGCTTCGCCCGCTCTCCGAGTTAGTAGAATTCGAATGATAATTACTAACTATGCATAGGAATAAGAACGTAACATTCAAATGTTTAAGGTTTCGAATCCCTAAAGTACTTCAGAATAAACAATATTTTTGGTTCTAAAATTGGAATCGGAATTAGTTTTCCGATTTGCCCGTCTTAGAACGTCCAACATACAACTGCTCGTATGAAAAACAATATGAGCGTAAATCAATTCCGATAAATTTGAATGTCTGACCTTGGACCTCGTTTATTGTAATAGCAAAAGAAACCGCGTGAACGGCTCTTACAGCAGTTAGGCACCTAGTGATCAAAAAGAGAAGCCGGAGCTTCAAATTGAGCCATATTTCAGCCGTTAAAAATAATTCCTCAAGAAGATATATGCGAGTTCAATTATTTAGGCGATTGATCACATTGCTATAAAATCGGAAGTCACAATAGGACGACCAGTTTAATGTGTAAAGATCGAGAACCTCAAAACTGATTGGTTCAGTAGTTTTTGAGATTTTTGCGAACATACAACAAACGTTTCCTCTCCATATAATATAAGATCACCAAATGATAAGAAAATTGATTTTCAGGTTTGAAAGTTACTGTGTTATGAAGTATAGGTGATTTATAACAACTGTTACTTGTAATTTTTCAGTTTTGATGAAAAACACAGCTCCACAAAAAAAATTGAACCAGAGACTGGACTACCCTACTCTTATGTATTTTTGGCAGCTAAATCCGAATCTCACCTCAGAAAGATTCCAGCATACCCAGTTTTTTCCCTAGGAGCCATAAACTCTCTAGAACTCATCGATACTCGGCATGGTAGGTAATTGGAATATTTCTAGAGAAGAGAAACTCCTTGTCGTTTTGTATCTTGTTCTGCTTGATCCAAATATGTTATGGAGATAGTTTCACAATCTTTAGTTTTTTCCCTAGAAGCCACAGTATCCCTAAAATTGTTCGATACGCAGCATTATGAGTGATCAAGGTATTTTGAGACAGAAAAACTCTCTATTTCCTCGAACTTTGGTCTGCAGGGTCTAAAACGGGTCTCAGAAAGATTCCAAAACCACCAGTTTTGCCCCTAAATAATTTATCGGATCGTAAGAAAAGCACGAACATTTTCATGATTCATGTCAAGAAATTTGAAATTTTGGATGCGTGGCTGTATTCTATATGAGATGGAATGGTGTGTCAGCAAAAAAATATTTTCATCAACTTTGCTGAGTGATAACCGAACGTAAGTGATACAACCGAAACTGTACAACTTGGAGGTATTCTTAGTATAATGGATCGAAAAGTGGAATCAATAACAACGTTTCCACATGATTTTTCAAGTATTCGATTTATAGTAGACGTATGAACCATGAAAACAATTTTTCTACTCATGTCTGGGTGGAACCCCCCTTTGGGAACGTACAAGGGGTATTATCGATAATAAAAGAGCCTATGAAGGGGTCATTACTCTAAAATTCCCTCAAGCAGATCCATAGTGGAGATCCAATTTATTTTGAATTTAATGTCATTTGGGAAATTTAAAAATGTTGATGCGTGGGTGCAATTTAGGTTGAAAAAGATCGTTGGTTCGAAATAATGTTAGGTTTCATCCTTGAAGTGATAGAAAACTGAAATTATACAGTTCACAAGAATTTGTGGTTTGATGGATCAAAAAAAAGATCAAAGCTACAATCGTGTTATGGCCCAGACTTGCTCCGCTCAATATTTTTAATTATTCCATCGATTTACCCGACCTCAAAGAAGCGAAGATCCAGTTTCGACACGATCCTATGACGGCGCGAGCAACTCAGCTGTCCGACAGTGCAGAGACAATAATTGTATAAACGTGTGTATGAGTGAGAGAGACACGACGCACGGTAATCAAGTAGCGCTGCGATGATATGCATTGTGAGGTGGCCCACGCGTACCGGAGCGACCTGGATACTCGGGGGTTACTGCTCACGCTTAGTCTTGGCTCGACGAGCTATGCAATGAGAGATCGCGCGCCAGCCACCGTGAGGACGGCGCCCATCAAGTCGAGTCGTAGACAAGGGTGATCACTCAAGGAACGTCGTGAACCTTGACCTGGATGATTCTGGTCTGAGCCCAGAGATGACAACGCGTGAGGGGGAACTAATGTTAAGTACCGAAGCTTTATTGATTCCAAGAACTATACACAAAGTCCAACGGTTATGTCGAACCACATGCCGTGAAATGCTCTCCACTGAAAGACGATGATGACTCCCCGAAGGAATATAAAACCGCAAAAACGCGGGTGCTACTTTGACGCGGACACGATTGCGATTGCGGGCACCCACGCGGGTCATGCACACTCACACACAGACACACACACACACACACACACACACGCACGCACAACCTTCTACCTACCAAGCCGAAGCTGGAAGCGGCAACGACGGCGGGCCTCTGCTGGCGGCGTCCTGGGATAACCGTTGACAACCGGTGCGATGTCAGGAGGCTCTCCAATAGCTGCCAAGGTTGCTGCTGCTGACGGGGTGAGGTGACATATGGCCGATGACACGGGACGAGAGGAAGTGCGTGGAAACCTGTGGCGCACTCCAGAGGACAGGTCGAATCCGTGCTATCCAGGTCACGTGGAAAATCCAACTGCCGGCGTGATAGTGCTATGAGCCCCGGGAATTCTCTCTAATGGAGAATTCTTTGTGACGGACAAAATGCCACGTCACAGTATACATATGTTGTTTCCAAAATTCCGAATCAAATTAACATGATCATGATTTATGCAGAAAAATCCACGGTGGCTCATATATCAATACATAACATTCTTCTCTTCTGTATAAAATTGTGCTGGGAGATAATTGACTCATTAATATTACATGTTACATGTATTCTTGCATTACTAATAAGATCAACCTGCCGCTATAATCAGGCAGCACTCATCATTAATCGAAAGCTTACGACTCGAGAAAGCATATGATGATTGAAAATTTATAGTATCGAGAGCACTAAGAAATCATCGAAATGATTGATCAGACCAATCCGACCCTTCATCAAATAAATTATTTACGGGCACATGTATATGTATTAATCGTTATAAGGAATTTAACGTTGATTTTTTTTATATGTATGCGTGAAAATTATATTGTGCTTTAGAATTCAGAAAAAGCGCTTTCTGATGTCCTAGTGTTACTCCGCGGCCGATTCACAGCCATTATAATAAGGAGCTTATAAGGAGCTTTTTGACTACTCGGATAGTGCACCTCTGCGGAGCATTCCGCGACCCTGTCACTAGGACGTCACGGAGATAATAAGAGAGTGAGCAGCGGCCGGCCGCAACCCAATGCAACAGATATTTGCAGCGCACGTCCTCACGAACAAGTATCCACTGCGGATTTCTCGGGCGTGTCACGAGTTAATATTTTATTGGTAAATCCCATATTGAAGCTGGGAATGAATTCGAAGCTAAGAGTTTAAATAGAAGGAAGTATGTTGTTTATGCACCCGCATCTCTTATCATCCCAAACGACCACGCAGGACGTGGTCGCACTGATAGAACTGCAGAGTCAAAGGAGTCGCACTAGCAGCCAACAAGTAACCGGAGACTGACGATTTTGGGGCAAGCCGAGGTGATGCAGCTGCCGCCCCTCTCTTCCCACAATCGACGAAGTGCCTTGCAACCGTGCGGGCGGCACTCTCTCTCCTGACGCGTTACAGCGTGAGCGCGCGCACACCAATGATTCACGCGCCTCGCTTGGCATATTCCTAGATCCATTTTTGGTTCACTGCTGAAGTTTCCTCGTTTCCTTCAGGTCAACTTCCAGTTCACTTCCGGTACGCTTCCGGATAGCTCCAAGTTTGCTTCCAGTCAACCTTCAGTTCACACTCACGCATATACATGAAACGACGATGAAATAAAATAGCACTGTAATGTATAAGATTCAACTAGCGTAATTCGAATGTACCCTGTATATCAAATAAGTCTGAGAATGTGATATGTTTGCGAGAATCTGATGTTGAATGATGGACCAACAAAATCTAGAAGTCTAGAATTCTAGTCAGATGAACATTCGAGCCTTAGTATTCCACTGAGGCCATCAATTTCTCGATACATTATCAAGCTCAAACTTCTCCTAGTTTACTATAAAAATCAATAGAATTCAATTTAGAATACCTGAGCGGCCATCACACGTTGTCTCTCGGCAATGAGCGTGCATTTTGCACAAACACAATCTCGCCAGCGACAATATCGCTTATGTCCCTTGAGAGCAGATACAACTCCATGGTTTCTACACCGTGCACATTTAGGTGTTCTTTGATAACGCTCAGCACTGGATCGTAGAAAGAATGTCGGTAAGACTTGTGATGATTGATGCATTAATTTTTCGACGTCCACTGTAACACCTATATTTCTTGGTAAGGCCATCTCCATCACTCTGCATGCCTTGATCACTACGAACAATAGGAGTTTAAAGTGAGAATTGGAGGTGTGGATTGTTCCCAAAATAAAAATAAGGGACAGCTTAGTAGATACATTCATATTATATTCAGAGGTAAGTAGAATTGGGGGAAGATTAGCGAGTAAGGAATCTTATCTACACAGGTTGGGGCAGAAAAATGAGATACGCTGATACTTGCTCCAATAACAACTCGATGTTAACACTTGATTGGAATCCGTTTCTATTGTACCTAATGTTATGATAAACATAACTAATGAAACATTATTTGACAGAAAGTACGTCTATATTATTTAGACAAATATAAGTCCTCAGTGTTCTATCGTTATTTGGGTTAGGAATAAGAAGTGAATGATTGTTAAATTGTGTATCATTGCGATGAACACTCAATGCAATAATCACTCAATACATACAACTCTCAACTCAGATGGATTGCCACTTTGGATCGAGAGTAAGACGTCTTATTCTTGGAAAGGGAAAAAACTTCATGGGGAATTCTGGGACTCATACCCATCAATCTATGGAGGCTTCTTGACTGGATTTTGAGAATTCATCCAGGATACCCACTGAAACCCTCTCATAATCCCTTATCTTCATTATAATCCAAAATCGCTGTGAGGTATTGGTATTGAAGAATAACAATAAGAGTAGAGTAAGTTCACATACAGACTGTTGCACTGAACCTTGAATAGGTCTAGCCTTGGTAATGTGACGATACGACTATTTCCCACAAAGCATGGAATATTTCTGGAATATTTCAGAAATATTTGGAAGATGGATTTGGAATCTTCCAGGAATCTTCCAGTGGAAGATTTCTGAAATATTCATATGTCCGCGTAAAGGCTGTGTAGGAATATTCCATGGAAGATTTCTGGAAGCTTTCTGTAATATAATTTGAAATATTCCATTGGAAGATTTCTGGAAGATTTCTGAAATATTCCAACGGTCATTCATAAACAACCAATAAATCTTCCATTGGAAGATTTCTGGAAGATTTCTGAAATATTCCAACGGTCATTCATAAACAACCAATAAATCTTCCATTCGAAGATTTCTGGAAGTTTCCAGAAATATATCTTGGAATAATTCATTGGAAGATTTCTGGAAGATTTCTGAAATATTCCGATGGTCATTCATAAACAACCAATAAATCTTCCATTTGAAGATTTCTGGAAGTTTCCAAAAATATAGCTTGGAATATTTCATTGGAAGATTTCTGGAAGATTCCAGAAATATATCTTGGAATATTTTATTAGAAGATTTCTGAAAGATTCTGGAATATACGAATGCTCATTCATGGACCGATAAAAAAGTCAGTCAAACCAACAGCCACAATTTCTTATGAATTCAATGAAGCGCCTATTTTTATACATCAGATATTTCACGAGATTCCTACCTTACCTCATTATTATCATTGGTATTATTATTATTATTATTATTATTATTATTATTATTATTATTATTATTATTATTATTTATCTTGACATCAATTCGCTCGCACTTACAACGCAATCGCAATACTGAGATTAGACAAATCGTAAATATATATACATATACATCTATTGTTCGCAGACACGTGTTAGGAGACCATATTCTTAATCGGCCTTATATACAAACCGTTCCATTTCCCCGTCACTTGCGAGAAAGTAACGTGAATCCTGGCAGCTAATAGGAGAGCTTGGAAGGTTGGAAGATTTCTGGAAGCTTCCAGAAATATAAGTTGGAATATTCCGATGGAAGATTTCAAAAGATACCTGCAATATTCAAATGGTCATTCAGAAATAACCAATAAATATTCCATTGGAAGATTTCTGGAAGATTCCAGGAATATAGCTTGAAATATTTCATTGGAAGATTTCTGGAAGATTTCTGAAATATTCCAATGGTCATTCATAAACAACCAATCAATCTTCCATTGGAAGATTTCTCGAACATTTCTGAAATATTCCAATGTTCATTCACGAAGAACCAATAAAAATTCCATTGGGAGATTTCTGGAATATTCCAACGCAGCCTCGGTCATTTAGAAACCTCCCAAAGAAATCTTCCAAAAAGCTTCCAGAAAAATTTCACGGAATCTTCCAGTGGAAGATTTCTGGAATATTCCAACGCAGCCTCGGGCATTTAGAAACCTTCCAAAGAAATCTCCAAAAAAGCTTCCAGAAAAATTTTACGGAATCTTCCAGTGGAAGGTTTCTGAAATATTCCAACGCGGTCTCGGACATTTAGAAACCTTTCAAAGAAATTTTCCAGAAAGCTTCCAGAAATATTTTACGGCATCTTCCAGTGGAAGATTTCTGGAAAATTCCAACGCAGTATCGGGCATTTAGAAACCTCCCAAAGAAATCTTCCAAAAAGCTTCCAGAAATATTTCATGGAATTTCCCAGTGGAAGATTTCTGGAATATTCCAACGCAGCCTCGGGCATTTAGAAACCTTCCAAAAAAATCTCCCAAAAAGCTTCCAGAAATATTCCACGGAATTTTCCAGTGGAAGATTTCTGGAATATTCCAACGCAGCCTCGGGCATTTAAAAACCTTCCAAAAAAATCTCCCAAAAAGCTTCCAGAAATATTCCATGGAATCTTCCAGTGGAAGATTTCTGGAATATTTCAAGGCAGCTTTTAACTCTCAAAATCTTACAAAAAAATCTTTCTGAAATATTCCAATGGAATATTTTGGACAATTCCACTGGAATATTTCAGTGGAAGATTTCTGGAAGATTTCTGGAATATTCCTCTGAATGATTTATAGTGTGGTTTTTGAACGCTGAATTGATATATATCAGAAATCTTCCAGAAATCTTCCACTGGAATATTCCAGAGGAATCTTCCGAAATATTCCACTGGAACATTCCATGCTGTGTGGGTTATTCTAGCCATTAGCTGCACATCACCATTCTCCTCGCTTTTGAGAATTCCTTCTATACATATTAGCCGAGCATTTTCGACAGCTCAATGACTGAGCCGGAATGATTCGGTCTATATGTGTAGAAAGCAGCCCAGGAATAAACAAGTCGGGTTAACTGCAAGTAAGTTCAATTTATTAGCCAAGGTGTCTACATTGTTGCGTTTCTGTCGGAGAGTGTTCCACTGGGCCAGCTCAAGCGGTACTGCTAAAATGATCAAGCCGTTGTTGCACGCCACGACAGCCGGTCGCTCGCTCGTTCACTCCAGCTCTCTAGCTACTGCGCCACGCATGCGCAGTCGATTATCCCTAACACGGCTACTCACAGTTCCCCACATAACTCCTCCCACCCCAAATGCGGCTGTCGGGGAGCCCTTTATTGTTTAAACAGAATGAGTCGCAGTCGCATTGAAATACAAAAAAAAATAAAGTTGTTTTATTTCACAAAGGAACTCGTGATAATCGCGTTATCAGTCTTGAATGCTGACGCACATTGTGGTAACATTTTTAGTAAATTTAGCTTATAAACTTATTTATCTCACAGGCTAAGATTTAGAGTTTAATTCAAAATACAATTTCGCGCTTACGCTATTTCTTATTGCAATGAATGCCGCAACGGGTCACATGCACAATTCATGAAACAATTGTAGATTACTCAGCTTTGAAACTGATTGGCGAGGTAACTTGAACCTTTATGAATTGTGATGCTTCCCGTTACAGTATAAACACTGTGACTCTAAATACAACGAGTCATCACTGTCCCCTTAAGGAGCTTTTTGATTATAAATTGTATTGAATCAAATGATAGTCTCACTATTAAGAGCTGCATAAGCATGTTATCTCGGTCATAGATTTTACAATCATGCAGCTTAACATCAAGAAAATTAGTCTGTACGCATAAGGCTAGGATAAAACTTACATCACAGTGTAAGGTGAAAGACGTTAATCTAAGATTCACTATAGTACTCACAATATCATTGGTACAATCATTCCATGACATCGTTAAACATCTTGAAGCTGTTAAGCTAGAGAAATTGGTATCAGCGCTCTTGCACTAAGATAAGCTACTAATGAAAGAAAAAATATAATCTCGTTACACAAGTTACAGAAAAATAGGGCGTTGGGCACAATCGTGCATATAACATATTATCATGAATATTACCCTCAGCCAGATTAGGCGAGGAAACTAAATGAGTGATCAAATTTGGCAATAACTTCGCCAACTCCCATTCATAAGCCTGCACTTTATTAAAAAAAGATTATCGAATGCCAAGAAACGGAAGGCATCTATCCGAGCGTTGACGTGTTAAATAACGCATTCGCACTCGAATCAGATTTACCTACAAGGCATAAACAGGAATATTAACGACACAGTGCGGAAGATCAAGCAAAACGTTACAAAAAGTGCAAAGATGTTGCATAAAAATAATAATTATAAAGTCACTGCAATACGCCTAGGAAACAATCTCAAAATAGGCCTCGAATTTCAGTAAAAAGTCGCAAAAATTTAGAGAGCAAGGAAAAAATCCTACCGAGGGCCAATATTTATCAGTTAATTAACTAAATGAAAGTCCAATGGTAGTGTCAGAGGCATCAAAAATTAGACACAGTCTGTCACTAATCCTGGAATAAAAAATGATGTAGAGTGAATAATGCTTGCATAAAAACGAAGGGTCAAAGCACATATACGAAACCTCAACAGGGGTCATCATCAGAAGAAAAGCTACCATATTCGCTCGAGCGTGATTCCCATTTTTCAAAGAGATGCAACTGCATTATTTTAGCAACAAGCTGATCAAAAGCAGATTCAGATGAAGATACCGAAATGGGATCTAATTTCATATCTGATTTAAATGGAAAACCTCTTTGAAAAGCTTGATTAGCCATCTCCAACATCTTTGCTCCCTCAGAAAAGTTCATAACAAACAATTGAATGTGAGCAGGCGAACGCGTTATCCACAATTACAGAAGAGTGGCTCTGTCAATTGATTTATCCGCCAATTTGAGCATGTAGTAGAAACTGTTCCAGATATTCCTACGATCGGTTGTAGAACGCAGAGAAGCAACCGTTGCGGACGCGATATCGGAGTACGAGCGAACGAACCCATAACTAGGCAATAAATAAGAGGTTCGAACGTGCGTCCCGGCCGACGTCATAAATATGACAAGCGCATGGCGAGAAAGAATGGGCACTAATCCGAGAAATGAGGGTCCACAAGGCGGCCCAGCTAGCGGCAGCCACGTGTTTGTTAAGCCCAAGCCGGACGCGTCATATTTTTGTGAGCTCGGATTCAGTTTGCTGTTTAGAAATTCAACTTGAAGCGCGTCACGCGATGTCAACCGTTTCTTGAAAATAAATAGTATAAGTTTGGAATGTATCACGCGTGTGAATGAACAAGCGTTTGTACGAAAGAGTTACTATAGTTATTCGTTTAGCAAGTAAGGCAAATGTACGATCATGACATAAGTTATTGTAACGGGAGTAGGCCCGCGCACGGACCCTTGATCGAGGGCGCGTACACGGAGCGCGCGCGTGCGCATGGGTATAGGCCGGCGCACGGACCTCTTACTCTCTCCGAAACGGGGCGGGTAACCCTTGGAACACCGTCATCGGGTACCTGGAATACTTGGACATCATTCGAGTCCAGGGTCAGCTTTTCCAAGTCAAAATACGAGGATCGCATCCTCGGGACACTACCATCGGCGACCCTAGCCACCTGGACATTGTCGGGTATTAGGGTATATCCTTATTCAAATAAAACTCCAGTCAACACGCTGACATCGGCATCCTAAACCACCATTTGCCCATGTAAAGTCAATTATAAAAAAAAACATGGAATAAATTCTGAAATGTCCTTTCTCATCTTCTGTGAGTTTTAAAGAATCTGCAGTACGTTTCGTGGAATCTATGGGACACGTCAATAGTTTTCCCATATTCTTTCTAACTATACATTAACAGTTTATTTTCAAAAATTTTCCCATGGTTTCAAATCTATGCGGGAAACAAGAGCATGTAAACGTTGTTACGTTGGCATTCTGGACCATGCATACACCTCTTACTATGCATGAACAAAGCTGCTTTATCATGCTACCGCAGCTAACTTCATGGTCAAAAGAAAACATCATCTGCAGAAGAATTTGGTCGGGAGAAAAAATTAGTAGATCGCTTGACATGGTACTCCAAACTCATTATTGCAAACGAGTTTTTGGGTATTTCTTTTTGTCAATCGCTCAATGGGGATGCTAGATGATCATGAAATCCTGTTTCGTATCCAAAAAAGTCGTTTTGGCTAAATTAATGCCAATGTAAAAATCGAGCGTGCGATCTCAAATATTATATAGTTGCGGTGTCTTCTGCTTGATGCATAGAACATTTTCGAACACATAGCCAGTTCAAATTATACCTCTTGATCTCCTCTTTTGACCCATCACACAGAATGTTCTTCAAATCATCATTTTCCAAGTTGTTTATTACTTCAAAATTTTTCGTATGACGAAATTTCGGCTACACATGATTTTCTATGACGTAGATCATGCCTACGCATCAGTTTTTTTTCATTTCTCGCCATGGGATAAGAAAATTCTCGTGCTCTTTAATCGCTCTGCCAGACCCGATTTCAAAATAATCTAACAAAACATTGTTTCCAAGAGCAAAATATGGGAATCATAATTTGTGTACGGATTAATTTTAATATAATATAGATATGAGAAAGCTAAAAAATTTTGACCATCGAGGAACTATATTGGATTCTAAAAAAGTTGAAATCGATAAAACATTATAGATCGAGCTAAATTTTTGAAATTTAATACTGATTCTGATATAATATATATTCCTAATTTGGATTAATATGTATACTAGAAACTGTTCTGTAACATGGCCATTGAATGGGACTCAAATATAGAGTAACATTATTTGATTCATCAGGATTTTAATACTAAGTACCGTATATATGGGCAGTATAATCCATTCATTATTGAATATTTTACTGAAGATGATTTATATATATATATATACATTGTATGTCTGAGCTATTTTATGTCAATTCAGCATGACGAAATTAATTTTGAAAAATCTTTTCAGCTAATTTTTCTATCCTGATCCCTATAGCGCAATAGAATTTTCTCAGATTTTTTTGAGACAGTTGCAGCTTGATTTTGGAGGTTTCAAATTTCCATCAACTTTGTGGCCTGATCTACTCTGAATATAGTCACAAAATCTGAAATGTATAAGAATAAAAGTTTTTCTGAATTGTCAATATCAGTGAATTGTCCAGTACACATCAATCAATTCCAACTTGCACGCCATGATATTTTTGGACCGAACAAAATTTATTTGATTCTACTGACAAAGAGTTTTAAAATGGTTTACTTGTAGTTTTTGGCAAACCCTTACAACCCTAAGAAAATTAAACTTTTCCTTAAATAGTTACTCACGTATAGACTTACTGTAGGAGACCACTTGGGATTCAGGTCTCCAATCTTGACTAAAACTTCTTTTGATGTTTGTTCGAATCAAGGGTAGTGTGTCCCAGGATCCAATGCTCCCAACTTCCAAGATATTGATTAATGTATCTTAGTTGGAGCTGTCGGTAGTGTCCCAAATGACAATATGTCATCTGAAACGTGATTCCACTCATTGCACTGCACTTTCACTCTTGGCACTTGATATTACATCACATTCAATCCTGGAAGAAACATGGAAAGAATCAATAACATGTATATTTATCAAAATTGACTTCCATATTCCATCACATAGAGTATAACATGCAATATATGGAAGAAGAAGAAAGCCACGGTTCTCGACTTTTCACTTTGTACTTGGATACGGAAGCAATAACATCAGGTGACGCGTCAGCGAGCTCCTCAAAAATTCTCCAGAACTCCTCAAAAAATTCTTCTACACCTTCCACATGTGACGTATATTACGTCCGACTGAGCGCGAGTCCCTACTGAGTCCTACCGCACTCAGCGCGAACGCGGTCCTCTAGCCTAGCGTATATTACGTCCAACATATTATAACCATATGGATGTATATCGTCGCTTGGGAGGAAGAACGTTCCATTTCAGGAACTTGCTATAAAAAGTTTCATTTCAGAAACTTTCTATAAACAGTGCCGTTTCAGATTGACAAGTATAAAAAGTGCCATTTCAGAAAAATTCTATAAAAAGTGCCATTTCAGAAAATTTTTATAAAAAGTGCCGTTTCAGGAGAAATTTTTTCCCTCGGAGTTTTTCTGACTCCGGGGATGATGTCGTATGCATGTCTCTGTATGTACATGTGTGTATGTGTGTGATTCGAAGAGAATACTTAGTACTTCACTCTCTGAGCGTCACGTACAGAGTGCCGGACCAAGTCGCGGCTCTCCATCAGCTAGGCTTCATTTGCCCTTTCCACAATTTTTCAATCGCGCGCGCCGCGATAAGGGAGCCACGAATCCCGGTACCCCGGTATCCCGGTGTACACGTCTGAGAATGACAACTTGATCCCACGTCGAGACGTGATACTCTGAAAGTAAACTATTTCCATTACATATTTTCTTCATGGATGGATTTGGATGAAAATTAGTATCTATACGTTTTTGAGGTCGCTGATTACGAATCCGACCTCAGATTTGAAAAATTCGAATTAGAGCCTCTAAGATCACCTAAAAAAAGTTTGAAAAGGTACTGGATTTTGATGAAAATTGGTATGCATGAGTTTTTGAGCTTGTTGATCACGAATCTGGCCTCAAATTTTGAAAATTCAAATTAGAGCCTCTAAGATCACCTGACAAAAACTTGGAAAAAAATGAAATTTTGTTGAAAATTGGTATATATGGGATTTCGAGGTCACTGATTACGAATCCGGCATCAAATTTAAAAAATCAAAATTAGAGCCTCTAAGATCACCTGACAAAAATTTGAAAAGATACTGGATTTTGATGAAAATTAGTATACGTGGGTTTTTGAGGTCACTGATTATGAATCCGGCATCAAATTTTAAAAATTAAAATTAGAGCCTCTAAGATCACCTAACAAAATTTGGAAAGATACTGGATTTTGAAGAAAATTAGTATACGTGGGTTTTTGAGTTCACTGATTACGAATCCGACCTCAGATTTTAAAAATTCAAATTAGATCGAGCCTTTAAGATCACCTGACAAAAATTTGGAAAAAAATGGAACTTTTTTGAAAATTGGTATATATGGGATTTCGAGGTCACTGATTACGAATCCGGCATCAAATTTTAAAAATCAAAATTAGAGCCTCTAAGATCACCTGACAAAAATTTGAAAAGATACTGAATTTTGATGAAAATTAGTATACGTGGGTTTTTGAGGTCACTGACTCTGAATCCGGCCTCAGATTTTAAAAATTTTAATTTAGCCTCTAAGATCACCTGACAAAAAATTTGGAAAAAAATGGAATTTTGTTGAAAGTTAGTATACATGGGATTCCGAGGTCGTTGATTACGAATCCAGCATCAAATTAAAAAAATTAAAATAAGAGCCTCTAAGATCACCTGACAAAAATTTGAAAAGATACTGGATTTTGATGAAAATTATTATACGTGGGTTTTTGGGGTCACTGATTACGAATCCGGCATCAAACTTTAAAAATCAAAAGTAGAGCCTCTAAGATCACCTGACAAAAATTTGGAAAAAAATGGAATTTTATTGAAAATTGGTATATATGGGATTTCGAGGTCACTGATTACGAATCCGGCATCAAATTTTATGATGCCTTTGCGCCTTACGTGCTCTTACTTTAATTTTTGAAATTTGATGCCAGATTCGTAATCAGCGACCTCGAAACACCATGCATACAAAATTTCATCAAAATACAGCGTCTTTTAAAATTTTTGTTAGGTGATCTCAGAGGCTCAATCTAATTTGAATTTTCAAAATCTGAGGCTGGATTCGTAATCAGTGACCCCAAAAACCCACGTATAATAATTTTCATCAAAATCCAGTATCTTTTCAAATTTTTGTCAGGTGATCTTAGAGGCTCTTATTTTAATTTTTAAAATTTGATGCTGGATTCGTAATCAACGACCTCGGAATCCCATGTATACTAACTTTCAACAAAATTCCATTTTTTTCCAAATTTTTTGTCAGGTGATCTTAGAGGCTAAATTCAAATTTTTAAAATCTGAGGCCGGATTCAGAGTCAGTGACCTCAAAAACCCACGTATACTAATTTTCATCAAAATTCAGTATCTTTTCAAATTTTTGTCAGGTGATCTTAGAGGCTCTAATTTTGATTTTTAAAATTTGATGCCGGATTCGTAATCAGTGACCTCGAAATCCCATATATACCAATTTTCAACAAAATTCCATTTTTTTCCAAATTTTTGTCAGGTGATCTTAGAGGCTCTACTTTTGATTTTTAAAGTTTGATGCCGGATTCGTAATCAGTGACCCCAAAAACCCACGTATAATAATTTTCATCAAAATCCAGTATCTTTTCAAATTTTTGTCAGGTGATCTTAGAGGCTCTTATTTTAATTTTTAAAATTTGATGCTGGATTCGTAATCAACGACCTCGGAATCCCATGTATACTAACTTTCAACAAAATTCCATTTTTTTCCAAATTTTTTGTCAGGTGATCTTAGAGGCTAAATTCAAATTTTTAAAATCTGAGGCCGGATTCAGAGTCAGTGACCTCAAAGACCCACGTATACTAATTTTCATCAAAATTCAGTATCTTTTCAAATTTTTGTCAGGTGATCTTAGAGGCTCTAATTTTGATTTTTAAAATTTGATGCCGGATTCGTAATCAGTGACCACGAAATCCCATATATACCAATTTTCAACAAAATTCCATTTTTTTCCAAATTTTTGTCAGGTGATCTTAGAGGCTCTACTTTTGATTTTTAAAGTTTGATGCCGGATTCGTAATCAGTGACATCGAAATCCCATATATACCAATTTTCATCAAAATTCCATTTTTTTCCAAGTTTTTGTTAAGTGATGTTAGAGGCTCTAATTTGAATTTTTTAAATCTGAGGTCGGATTCGTAATCAGCGTCCTTAAAAACGTATAGATACCAATTTTCATCCAAATCCATCCATGAAGAAAATATGTAATGGAAATAGTTTACTTTCAGAGTGTCACGTGACTAGTCCCGGGATTATCATCGCAAGGCCCGCGCCACGAATATTGAAATATCACGGAATGCCGATGTGGAAATCGTGACGCACGAGACATAACGCAAGATGGTGCGAGGCGACTGACCGCCTCCCACCGCGACTGCCACTAAGGGGTTGCGACTTCACCCTCACGAACACATAAATACGATTGACATCGACGCCTCGCGGCACTCCTGCGCGAATCGGCAAGTAACGCGAACGATACGGGAATTACGATCAGAGATACCCACCGGAAATGAAAAGGGAGCGAGTGGTGCATTCGACACCGATACGCGATTACACAACAAAAGAACAATGTGACACCGACAGAGCAGAAATCATGACTTGGCATTCACAAATATTAGGTGGAAATCAAGTATCGCGGTATCAACAAAATGCCCTACATAATGACGTAGGTAACCAAGAATACATTGGTGGCCAGATCGGACATACACAAAGCGGACAGCGGGAACAACAACCAATCATCACGTATCCTTCCTCGAAAGCGTCAGTTAAGTTCAATGAAGAAAAATACAGGCTTATAGAGGGACATAGGGAATTTTTGGAGAGATGGAGCGAGCGTAGACAACAGGAGTTAATGGAGGATGAAGAGGAAGATATTCATAACAATAGCACGTGGGAAGTAGGACCGCAAAATAGTACGATGAGAAATGATCATTACGAAAACAACCAGGTAAACACGGATCAAGAACACTATAGGCCAGATGGAAGTTCACATGGGGTAAGAAGGACAAGTCTCAGACAAGGGTCAGGATATAGACCACAATATGAGCCTAGTATACGAATAACATTAAACCAGGCCTTTAATAGTATCCCGGAATTCGACGGGAACCCTGATACATTGCCACTATTCAGGGACGCCTTGAGAAACGTTGTCAGATAAGTTGGGAAAAATAATGAACGGACGATTTTGTTTTCTCTGGCAAGTAAATTAAAAGGGAAAGTAGGGGATGGTTACAGATTGTGATTGAACTACTATAACAGCGTAGAAGATTTGCTGACAGAGCTATCAACGCAATACAGCAGAAGAGGCGGAGTAGATAGAATAATGGCAGAACTAAAAATAGTAAGACAAAACGAAGGCGAATCAGCCGTGGATTACGGATTGAGGGTCAAAACGTTACTTCACAGGATTTTGAACATTTACGACAGTGACCGAACTCTGCTCGACTCCCAAAGAATAAATTATAAACGTAAGGTGGAAATAGAAGCTGCCGAGCAATTTCAGCTAGGATTACTGGGAGGATTGGAACACCAGGTTCGAAGTATGCAACCGCGGACGCTGACCGACGCGATTGCCGTGGCAGCAGATTTTGAGGAAAAAACAAGCACGCGACGATTAGTGGAACAGGATAGGAAAAGCCCAGAGGAAGTACTTCGAGACTTGCTTTTGGGAATGGATTTTGGAAACACGGTAAGACGTACAATGGCGACGTCGGATGTGAGATGTGATTATTGTAAGGCCACGGGTCACACCGAGGATAAATGTAGGAAAAAGAAATACGAGTCAAAGAGGTGCGAGTATTGCAACGGAGTAGGTCACGTGTATAATGAATGTTTTAAATTGGAGGCCCATATAAGGAATGGAAAACTGCAAGCAGATCAAATAGACGCACCGTCAGCACAAAATCCAGGTCAAAACTTACCGGCAGTCACTCAACCCGCAAGCCAACCACTACTATATTTGCAGCCAACGTATCAGAGCGTTCCGGTAGCTAATAATACAGGCGCAAATCAGCCGAACGGTAATGGTCAAGTCCAGTCCAATCAGTATGACGACGTAAGCAGAGACACGCGCAACGTAAGATTCCAAGAGAACGATCGAAGTTATAATCGAGACAGAGGGTATAATGACCGTGGAAGCAATAGGAGAGATAATAAAGCAATAACACAAATAATAATCGCGCCAATAAAAGGAATACTCACAAAATTACGGCACCCAGATGAGTCGAGCACTTCTATAATAATAATCGCCACAGTTGTATTTGGAAAATTCCAGTCGTCGGGGGGCCCTGTCAATTAATCGCTAAAAGATTGTCAACAGGGAAACCTCAACGGACCAATCCCAACCTGAAAGGAGACGTCAGCGTACGGTGGCAACAAAACAAAGGGGTAATCATGACGCAACCGCAGCTACGTTTTATGGGGACGATGTCACCAGCATTGAGCCTTCCTGCTATAAATCACACCTTGGGAAGAGATGACCACCAGAATACAGTCACCTTGCTGGCAAAGAGGGACCTTGGAAATACTCGCTCATTGGAAAATTGGGAAATATAATCCAAAACTGATAATAAATGAATTGATGCAAATACATTACATTAAGGGTAGAATTGGAAGAGCCACTCTAGGTTAGACGAATGTGTTAAGGGTTACATATACACACCAAACCATTACACTCACACACATCTATGAATGTATACACTCACATAAAGCAGAACAATTGTACTATTATAAAAATCATACCAATAGATAGATATAAAAATTCAATTGTACAGACAATCGCTCGTCGACTATGATCGAATCAAAGGGACACTGACATACGATACTTACCGGAAGAAACCTCATATTAATTGAAGGTGACCAAGAGAAAAAATAGTTCGTTCAATCCATCCTCGTGAGGGGAGGGATCATCATTTCATAATTGGAAATTTTTTTTGGGGAATTATTTTCCGCCGAGGACGGCGGAATGGCGGCCCTAACGTGTCACGTGGCTAGTCCCGCGATTATCATCGCGAGGCCCGCGCCATGAATATTGAAATATCACGGAATGCCGATGTGGAAATCGTGACGCACGAGACATAACGCAAGACGGTGCGAGGCGACTGACCGCCTCCCACCCCGACTGCCACTAAGGGGTTGCGACTTCACCCTCACGAACACATAAATACGATTGACATCGACGCCTCGGGGCACTCCCGCGCGAATCGGCAAGTAACGCAAACGCGAAGACGTGACGGTCCAACACTCAAATTGTATACAAGTATTGGTTTTATTACACGAGCTCTTCCAATTAAGCGAATAGGAAATAAAGAGACATATAGGTATCAATCCCTGAGTCCTCAAGTTATTTGGATATCCGAACCCTACCGAGTAAAATACCTACGGTCAATACCGCAGCCGAGATAGAATCCAGGATTATTGGGGATCGCACCACGTAACAAGAGTATCACGTCTCGAAGTGGGATCAAGTTGTCATTCTCAGACGTGTACACACACATAGACACATGTACATACAGAGACATGCATACGACATCATCCCCGAAGTCAGAAAAACTCCGAGGGGAAAAATTTCTCCTAAAACGGCACTTTTTATAGAAATTTTCCGAAATGGCACTTTTTATAGAATTTTTCTGAAATGGCACTTTTTATACTTGTCAATCTGAAACGGCACTGTTTATAGAAAGTTTCTGAAATGGAACTTTTTATAGCAAGTTTCTGAAATGGAACGTTCTTCCTCCCAAGCGACGATATATGGGTGATTCTCTGTCAAGTGAGAGAGTGAAAATGAAAAAAAAATTCTGAAATTTTTTTTATGAATTCTAGAAGACTCCATCAAGTCCCCTGAATTTTTTCAGAATTTTTTAGACCATATGTCCCATCCTGACAGAGGCTCAAAGTGGTGGAGTTTGCAATATTAGACATTTTTTCAGGACCTTTGACCTCAATTTTGAGCTATCTAGAGATGTTTTAGAGCAAAAACTCAAGAAAACTTTTTCACTGGAAAAATGCCAGATTTTTCAAAAAAATTGGTTCCAGGGTCATTGGTAGACATATAGCTATCACTTAACTTATTTCGAGGCTTAAAACTGATCAAAAAGTGGTTTCGATCACCCGCAGCATAATGTGATACATACCAAAAGAAAGCTTATTTTATTACCAAAATGTCCTGACTAGTCGCAGAGTGCTGCATTTGATCTATTTTTTGTAATCAACCAATGCATTATGAGAATTAACGAAAATATTCTAAAAATGGGGGACCGCATACGCCACTCATAAGTATGCTTGTTACTCTGGTTTTCTCATAGAATTTGATTGGTCCGTGGCACTTGTACTTGGATACAAGTTGTAACTACTTTATTATCCAAGCCCAGAGTGAGAAGTCGTGAACCGTGTCTTTTTTAATAAATTTAGTTCACATATAAGTGGCGTATGCGGTCACCCATTTTTAGAATATTTTCATTAATTCTCATAATGTATTGGTTGATTACAAAAAATAGATCAAATGCAGCACTCTGTGACTAGTCAGGACATTTTGGCAATGAAATAAGCTTCCTTTTGGTATGTATCACATTATGCTGTGGGTGATCAAAACCACTTTTTGATCAGTTTCAAGCCTGGAAATGAGTTAAGTGACAGCTATATGTCTACCAATGACCCTGGAACATATTTTTCTAAAAAAATTGGCATTTTCCCAGTAAAAAAGTTCTCTCGAGTTTTTGCTCTAAAACATCTTTAGATAGCTCAAAATTGAGGTCAAAGGTCCTGAAAAAATGTCTAATATTGCAAACTCCACCACTTTGAGCCTCTGTCAGGATGGGACATATCGACGTGTCTTACGAAGAAAGACACATAACTGAATCTGTCCGCGAAGAAAGACACATATCCGAATCTGTCCGTGAAGAAAGACACAACTCGCAATCTAGCCACGAAGAAAGACACAACTCGCAATCTGGCCGCGAAGAAAGACAAATGTCGGAATTATTCTCCCGCGAATATTAACGAAAAAAGAGTTTAAACTGTAGGAAAGACTTGTTTTTTTTGTCAATTATAACCTACTCATTCTAAGCTTTCATTCCATATATTTTTTTACCTCGGAAAATTGTGGGATGTGCACCAACTGTCTTTTCCGCCGACAGACGCGAGTTGTGTCTTTCTTCGTGGCTAGATTGCGAGTTGTGTCTTTCTTCGCGGCTAGATTGCGAGTTGTGTCTTTCTTCGTGGCTAGATTGCAAGTTGTGTCTTTCTTCGCGGACAAATTGAGATGTGTCTTTCTTCGCGGACAGTTTGAGATGTGTCTTTCTTCGTAAGACACGTCGATATGGTCTAAAAACTTCTGAAAAAATTCAGGGGACATGATGGAGTCTTCTAGAATTCATAAAAAAGATTTTAGAATTTTTTTTCATTTTCACTCTCTCACTTGACAGAGAATCACCCATATATATATATATATATATATATATATATATATATGTGTGTGTGTGTGTGTGTGTGTGTGTGTGTCCCGATGACGTCAACTAATATCATTAAATAGTGGTCAAATTATATTGATATTATTAATAAATACAATTTTCTAACTTGTATAAAATGAATTATTTATCTATATATTCTTTACATTTGTATATACATACATAATGTCACTTTTTGTAATCTGGTGTTGTGAAAGAACAAGAAAATATGCTTGAAAAGAACCACTTTCATGAAATTGAGAGTCGCTTTAGCAGCGACAAAACCATCTGCTCAAATTTTACTTTGCACGCACAATATCTTGGAGCAGAAATCAAGTCAAGCTAATAAATACTCAACACTGGCCTTGACAAGCTATGGGAAACTTAGCTGCAGTTTGGAGGTGTTCCTCCCAGCAAATTTATTTATTATACTGAGGCAACATCATCTTTGGGATTTGTAAGAGCAGCTCCTCCAACTGCTACATCATGCGCTCTTCATGAAATCCACCTCCAGCATACTTGAATGGACTGACACAGCCACCTTAACAGCTAGAGAGCTGATCAGCTGTCAAGTTCTTTCAAGTCCTCAAGCCAGCAGCAATTTCAAGCACATGTGTGACACCAAGACTTTGTCAATAAGCAGCTGTTAACTTTCTTTCAAGTTATCGGAGCATGAAGTTGTTGCTTATTCTAAAAGTAGAAAAATAATTAATTAGTGTCCAAGCCAGCAGCAATTGAAGATACATATATGTTAGTCCTTGAGTGATGTACTCATATTTATCGTTGCGAAAACTCAAGAGCTGTCAAGGGTCTCCGTAACCTCACATTACCTATCGGTAACACTACAATGTTTTTATGGTATCATACTTACCGACGAAATGAAGCTGAATTTTAGATCCAAACATTATTATAGATGGTAATAAAATCGTTTGAAAATAGAATGTTTCAATAAACTGATTTTCTTAGAAATCTCAATGCAGCAGTTTTATCAGAAAGGAGGCTTTTGACTGTTACATCGTGTGCTTATATTCTTGTGGAATAATTATTATTCAAGTGAAATAAAAGGTATGTATAAATCTGACTAAACTTATTGATTCATTCTTGTCATTTTATCATGAGAAAAGTACTTGAATCCCTGATAAAGTATTTGTTATTCAGTGTGTTTAATATTTGAGGTTACGTGAGCACAGATGTGAATGTTATGTTTAAAAATATCTAAATTTTTGACAGATGTCTACAGAAAATCATAAGCCTCGCTTACAAGATACTTACCCTTATCATTTGGTTGAATTCATCAGCAGAGGGAGAAAACCTCAACAGCGAAAACTTGATATTGTTGCCACAAAGTGGATGTCATATGATAATGAGAAGAAAAAAGTTCTTGTTTCAAACCCCTCCACACCATCGCCATACTCTTCAGAAGAATATGACCAATTCTTGAATGAGCTCCAAGACCCAGCTGAGGATTGGATTTTATACACTGTTAAAATTATTGGAAAAGCAGGTAAGATGAATATAAAAAAATTTGAATATAATTTCATTGTAGAAACTGAACATTCTTATATTTTTTCCATCCTTATAGTATCGTTTGGCCAGGCTTTAGAGAAATTCAAAAAACTGAATGAATGTCATTTAGCTCTAACAATGAGCAGCAACGAAAGTGACTCAGAAGCAGAAAAAAAGCTGCAATTTCTATGAAGCAAGACCAATTGAGAGAAATAGCAAATAAAAAGGTACATGCATACACAAATCTATCATTACAAAAAAAAGGTATTTGTTTACTATCTTTAAAGTTTTAATATTTATTTGTATAGTCAATACTTACTCTGTCAATGAAACATGTTCATCTTTCAGGGCAAACTGGCTCAGGCTCACAGTTGAATGAGACCTCTTTACCTACTACACCAGATTCATTTGAATCGACAATCAACAGTTTAGATCATCATGAACCAGAAAATCATCTAAAGAGTAAGCACTTACTAGGAAACTACTTGGGCTTGGATAAACTATCTAGACAACACTCAAATACTCTGAAGATATGAATTTTCACATCTCTGCTACTCTCACAATTCTTAACTCAGATCATAATATGCCTCCTGAGGCATATTTACTCTTATCGCATTTCACTTTTGACACTTTTCACTGGTTATTATTTTAGAAGGTATATTATGATCTATGTTGAGACTCCAGTAAAGTTATAATAATGTATATCTCCAAAGTATTTGAGCGTTAAACCCTGGGATTTTGAATTTTTATTAATCTTGACACCAAGACACATGAAATAGTATATTATGCAACTAGAGCGTGAAATACGATTTCACGCACCAGTGTGACAAGCCTGCACGAATCGCCGGCGAAGCACGAAACCCACACGAGTGGGTGGAATCGCATTTCACGAGTTGCATACGATATTTCATGTTATAAGTGATCTACGCGAATTTCACGCACCGATTTGAGTGCGTGAAATATTTCACGCACGGAAACCGATGCGTGAAATATTTCACACACGGAAAGCGATGCGAAATGAGCATTTATGATCACGTATAACATAAAGAATTTTTATTAAACTGGTGACATGAATTCCAAGTGGTCTTTTAGTTAATTCAAAGCTTTGTATATTCATCACTTGTAATAATTACTCAATCAATGGGAACATGTGAAACTAACCTCTATTTTTTTACTAGGTCATATGTTACAGGTTCAGCAAAGAAAAGAGGAATCAAGAGCATCTATTACCTCAAAATCAAGTGATGCACTTTATCCTCTCCGCAAAACATTGTCAGACTTGTCCAACTTGAATAATGGCCCAAAACCGTTCCAAGCTAATCATGCTATACAAGCCAAAGGTAACCAGCTGGTTGACTGCCAGTCTGTTGGTAAGTTAGGCACTGTCATTGCTGACAGAGTATGAATTCGTAGTGGATATATATAACGACGAGTAAATTTGGGCTTGGTGGACTATCCCAAAGTGATATTGCGAGACAAAAATTCCACGCTCCCCGGGCTGGATTTTAACCAGGTCCTCCTGATCTCCGGTCAGTTGCGCTACCAACTTCGCCACCGGGAAGACGGCAGCTCTCCACATCCCTGGAGCATGAATTTATCCTCTCACAGTTGGTTGCGCAGTTGGTAGCGCAACTGACCGGAGATCAGGAGGACCTGGTTAAAATCCAGCCCGGGGAGCGTGGAATTTATTTCTCGCAATATCACTTTGGGATAGTCCACCAAACCGGAATTTATTCATCGTTTGAAATATGTGGACGTTAAAAAATAATTATTCGTGGTTATATATACTTTAGATTTTAGGTTTTGTTTAGATTCCAAAAATATACAGGGTACTCTAAATAAAATTTATCACGATGGCAAACTGATTCAAGGTGATAATTCTAATCAATTTTTTGTTTATTAAAAATTTGAGAATTAAATTATTTACTTTCTTATTTGATTTTCTCTTATTAAATAGACATGATGCTCACGATTCAAAGTGACATCAAAGAAATGAAGAAAGATATTAAAATTATCAATGCTGAGATCCAAACTATGAAAAACAGTTATTCACAGAAAGCTGGAACAAGATTTATAGGCACAGTTGAACAGCTCAAAGATATATATTCTCTAGACATACCGTTGAAAACTAAAGAAGAGTTTCTGGAGTTCAATGAAAAAATTGGCACCGACACTAATTTTCATGAACACGTAGTGAGTGGATAGAAATTTAATTAACTATAGTAATCATGTAATTGAATAATTCTAAATATTTTATTCGCGTTTTGCAGGGCTGTGTGTTAGAAACAGGGATAGATCCAACTTTATCAATCCCAAAAAGTATTGTTGTGATGATGAAGATGTTTCTGACCAAAGCAGTTGCTATGCAATATGTGGCTGTGAAGAAAATCGAAAATAAAGAGATCATGAAAAACACCCAGTTTTTCAAGCTAATTGAAGGTATATTTGCTAAATATTGAATATTATAGTTTCTGGATGAAGATGTAAAAATTGATTAATGTTAGAATTGATTTGCATGTCACATTATTTTTTTTTTTACAGTAATGATCAAGGAGCGACGGAAGTTATCTCAAATGAATACAAGTGATAAAGAAATTTTAACCGCTTTGAGCAATGTATTGAGTAATGCAGTCGCATGGCAAAGCAATAAAGGTCAAGACTCAAAACGGAAATCAAATCGAAGTGACATGAACCCTTCTCTCATTGATAAAGAAGATATAAGGACAGATCCAAAATCAGATATTCAAGGAAATTATACGGTGGAAATATTAAACAACTCCGATGAACTTTCTATGAAAATCCTTCGTGATGATGAAATCCTGAGTATAATAAACTACACGGATGATGTAATAAATACTTCATCAGGTCTAGAAGCTCATCCAGACAGACCTCGTATTTTTGCAAATCACATTCACAATCAATTGCATGTCAAATAAGAATCTAAATAGTGGAAATCAAATAAAATACTCCTCGAGCAATTTTTCTTTTTCATAATAAAAAGTGGACCTTTGAGAAAGGTATAATTGGACGACAAGTATGTTCCGTATCCTTTGGTTCAATGCTGGATTAACTTTTATTTTACTCACTTTCTTTAAGTAGAAAGAAATTTGAAAATGTCTCTTCAATTTCAGTCCATTCAAATGCATTCGAGATAGTAATAAATTCTTAAACGACTAAATTTTTTGAATGGGTAAAGATTTGAAGATGTATGTTTAATCTTTGTCTATATTGATCCATTTAAAATAATAATTACAGAATATGAAGCCTTCTTTCTGATTCATGTTTCTCTGCTACGGATTTCAAACTGATTAACTTCATATATAGTAATATGAATCAAGTTACACATTTCAGTTTATTTTATCAATGTTGAGACGAGAAAGCATTGAAATTGAACATTGAATAACATGTATCCAACCTGTATGATCATCCTACTACAGAATGAATATTTTTCAAATTACACTCAATTCTTGTAATTGCTAATGTTAAGATCGAAAATTTCTCAAATCGAAAATTTATGTCAAGTACTCAATATAATTTTGTGGAAGTTCAGTAGAAAAATTGTGAATGATTGAAATCAAATAAAATACTCCTCGAGCAATTTACTTTTTCAAACTAAAAATAGACCTTTGAAAAAGGTGAACGTTGACGACAAGTATGTTTCGTATACCCTACTGAAAATTCTGAGATGAGATCTCATGCCAATTTCTCAGGTGAGATTTTTTTTCTTAAATTTTTTTTTCTCAGAATCTACAGGAATAACATTAATTAATTGTTGGCAAAATGTGAAGAATAGCGTACCACGTATTTTCTCTTGGACGAGTTGACCCTGGACCCAAACGGTGTCCAGGTAGTCAGGGTACCCGATGACGCCGTTCCAAGGGTACACTCCTGATATTTTTCGTTGGAGTACCTAACCCTGAACCCGAACGATGTCCAAGTAGTCAGGGTACCTGATGAGGGTGCTTCACGGGTGCGCTCCTGGAATTTTTACTTGGGGAAGCTCACTCTGGACCAGAACGATGTCCAGGTGGTCAGGGTACCCGATGACGCCGGTCCAAGTGTGCACTCCTGGTATTTTTCGTTGGAGTACCTGACCCTGGACCCGAACGATATCCAGGTAGTCAGGATATTCGATGACGGTGTTCCAAGGGTGCGCTCCTGGTATTTTTCGTTGGAGTACCTGACCCTGGACCCGAACGATGTCCAGGTAGTCAGGGTACCCGATGAGGACGACTTATGGGTACGCTCCTGGAATTTTTGCTCAGGGAAGCTCATCCTGGAACCTAACGATGTCCAAGTGGTCAGGGTACTCGATGACGTCGTTCCGAGGGTGCACTCCTGGTATTTTTCGTTGAAGTACCTGACCCTGGACCCGAACGATGTCCAGGTAGTCAGGGTACCCGATGAAAACGACTTACGGGTACGCTCCTGGAATTTTTGCTCGGGGAAGCTCACCCTGGAACCTAACGATGTCCAGGTGGTCAGGGTACTCGATGACGTCGTTCCGAGGGTGCACTCCTGGTATTTTTCGTTGGAGTACGTGACCCTGGACTCGAACGATATCCAGGTAGTCAGGGTACTCGATGATGTCGTTCCAAGAGTGTGCTCCGGTATTTTTCGTTGGAGTACCTGACCCTGGACACAAACGATGTCTAGGTAGTCAGGGTACCCGATGAGGGTGTTCAACGGGTGCGCTCCTGGTAATTTTCGTCAACTCGTCCAAGAGAAAATACGTGGAGCGCACCCTCCTAACAAACCCAAGCATGTCGCTCTGGAACTGTGCGCGCAGGATACGCAGAGGTGACCGGCGGAAGACGTCTACGCTTCATGCACGACGAATGAGCCAGTGATGCGCGTCTGAGATGTCGCTTCTGCGCGTATATCGCGCAGAATGGATGCACGATAGCTCTCTGCTATGCGTTTGACGTGCAAGACTTCTCTCTGTGTAGTCCTGTATTTTCTGAGAAAACAAAGATAAAAAATTGAAAAAAATGATCCCTGAATTCTCACCTGAGATCTCATCTGACATGAACCTAAAAATTTTCAGTAGTGTTGACACCAAGTGATAATATAATTCGTCAATTCATCAAAATTCTATATCGACCCTAATTTTCACATGTTGCCAACAATTAACGTTAGTCCTGTACATTCTGAGGAAAAAAAGAAAAAAAATAAGAAAAAAAAATGATCCCTGAACTCTCACCTGAGATCTCACCTGAAATCTCACCTGACTACCGGACATCGTTAGGGTCCAGGGTCAGCTTTTCCAAGTCAAAATACGAGGAGCGCACCCTCGGGACGCTGCCATCGGCGACACTAGCTACCTGGACATTATCGGGTATTAGGGTATATGCTTATTCAAATAAAACTTAAGTCGACACGCCGACATCGGCATCCTAAACTACCATCTGCCCGTGTAAAATCAATTATAAAAAAAAAAACATGGAATGAATTTTGTTATGTCTTGTCTTATCTTCTGTAAGTTTAAAAAATCTGCATTACTTTTCGTTGAATCTATGGGACACGGTCAATAGTTTTGCGATATTCTTTCTAACTATAATACATTAACAATTTACTTTCAATCCCATGGTTTCAAATCTACGCGGGAAGCAAGAGCATGTAAACGTGTTACGTACTATGCGTGAACATAGCTGCTTCATCAGGCTACCGCGGCTAACTTCATGGTGCTACAAAAAAAAAGATCCTAACAAAAATCTGGTCGGGAGAAAAAATGAGTAGATCGCTTGACACGGTACTCCAAACTCATTATTGCGAACGAGTTTTTGAGTATTTCTTTTTGTCGATCGCTCAATTGGGATGCTAGATGAGCATTAAATCCTGTTTCGCATCGAAAAAAAGTTGTTTTAACTAAATTAATGCCAATGTAAAAATCGAGCGTGCGATCTCAAACATTATATAGTTGCGGTGTCTTCTGCTTGACGCATGGAACACTACCGCGTTTCGTGATATGATTCAAATCTAATATATTTTTGAAAATACAGATGTATCACTTCAATAGATATCTTTACCAACACACGATCGTTATATGTTTCAATATTATTTCAATGATGACAAGAGAAAGTAGCGAAATCTAGCATCAACTGATAAGTATCCAACAGTGTGGATATAGCCTACACAGAAATGGTATTTTTCAAAGTACACCCTAAAGCAATTGTTGCACGATCTGATATCAAATAGCAATACACTTGTGGACTTTTGGCGGGCTATGACGGGATATTGTCCCGCTAAGTGCGTAGCCCGGAGTTACTGCTGAGGTGGTGCTCAAGGCTGTCGGAGTAGGAAAGGATGTCCTTGTCCACTCAGGATTGGCCAGGGCCGAAGGGTGAATGATGATGCGTGATTGTGTGAGAGAATGTTTATTGTGACGTGTGTGGAGCTAGAGCATCCGAGACGATGGACTGCTCAGCTCGGCTGCCCAGTGGCTACTGCCGTGCGCTCGCGGCTTGCGGTATCGTTCGCGGCGGCGACTGCGGCGCTGTGTGTCCTGCACACATACATGCGCAGTGCCGTGTGTGTGTGCGCTCGCTTGTGCCTGTGGCTAACCCCACAGGGACCCCCCCTTTATGAATGTTTGCTAAAGGATTCGTTGGGTTCTTTATTCAATTTTACACTGTTGCTTACGACTAATTACTTATCGTAAACATTGGTTTTTTTTATCTTTGGGCTAGTATTCTTTTGTTAAATTTCTTTTGATTCTTAATACATTTGTTATAAACTATTATTTGTTTAAAATTTACTTTTGATTGATACTTGTTTTGTAGCTTATTACTTTAATCACATTGTTTGTTTACGGTGCTATTTTCCACCTGAACACATTCTTTGATTTTCAGTCTACTAAAGTATTGTTTCTCGACTTTTTGTGATTCATTAGTATTACTTATGCTATGCTTATTACTACGCTTTCCCGGATCCAAGGACGAACTAACATTTCCACCGGATTTGGAGGTTTTTGTTGCTCCAAGTGGCTTTCGCTCCTTTTCTGGCGAAACAGTTCGCTAGTGGTTCCGCGCTCGGAATCAAACTATTGGTGCAATCTATGTGCAGCTTATCTGTAGCTTCTGCTAATCTAAATACAAATCTTAAGTCTAATGGTTTTGTTGCGTTTTTCCCGCGTTCATTTACTATAACTAATTTGTACAGTGCTGAACTATTCAATGTTTTTAAGAATTGATTCGCAGTCGGGAAGTAATTGAATTTCAATTCTTCCACATATCGCAGATTTGACAATGTTGCATTTTTTACAATTCTCAGCCCTAGCAAATTTAATGTTGTTAAATTTGGAGTATCGGACAATATCGCAGGTAGCAAATGCTGGATTGCACAATTATTTTGTACATTTAGACTTTTCAACACTCTATTGGTGTGCATTCTAGGTTGCTCAAACTGCTCTATTGTTTCCTCCGTTTTCCCAGTGTGCCAGAATGCAATATTTTGCAATTTACTTTTGTCTTTGAACATAGCTTCTAGAATTTGCAAATAGTGTACATTGTCATCTATGTTTGCGCAGTCGACTAGGCTTAAGTTTACTAGATAATGGCAGTTGATCAGGAACTCATGCAAATGAAATATTACGATTTTCTTGCAATTCGTGATCGTCAGTGTGTCCAACGTTTGTATCGTCGTGGTTCCTAGGTGTCGCAGATCTATCGCTAGCGTGCCTCTCATTTTATCTTCTTTGATACCTTCAATGTTTATTTGACTTGCTATATTTCCTCGCACTTTTCCTATCGTTAAAACTTTTAGTTTGAACAAATCGGATAGTTGCTTGGAAATATGCATCGTTGCTTCAATGCCAGATAGATCTACGGTATTCAATACTGCTTTCGCCGAGAGACCGACTTTCCAAGCTTCGAATGCTTGCTTGTACAATAGTTTTGAGACCACTGACGGCTCTATATTTTTTTCAGAGTGCTGGAAAACCATATCTGTAAATCTAAAGTTTTTCGCGTCTTCTAGCAAATATCTAAAGCCGTTCACTCGTTGATAGCGCTCCGTATTGGATATTTAAGTCTGTTTTCAGTCCAATAAATTCTCTTGCGAAACCGCAGGCTTGATACAAGCTGATCAAATCTTTACCGTTAAGATATTCATTTAATTTGTCCAATACTAGTTCGTTGAGTAACGTCTGTGCTGTCAAAGGGTTTGCTGCTACAAAGTTACTCTTTCTCTTTTTTAGAGGTTTATTAGTACAGTCTTGGTCGTCTTCGTGCAGTACTATGGAAACTAAAGACTTATCTCCGTTTTTCAAAGTTAGGAAGATTTCCTTTTTACATGCTCTGACTTGAAGTTGAGCTGACTGCGCAATCGACCTACATGCGATCTTCGCTGTTGTCCTTTTTTCAACATTTCTTATGCGAGTTATATTAAACTTGTTACAATTTCTATCGCTCAGCAAGTTCCCGATCTGCTCTCTATTCAATTTCGCGTGCGCGCTAACGAATAGTGTGAGTTTCGGCTCGCCATTGCTGAACAGGCGTGGGTGCGCTGTGAATGCGGGTACGGCTGCGATTGTCGTTGCTCATAGACTCGCTTACGATTGATCGCCCTTTCCCTGGAATCGCGCTGTTGGTTGTACCAATCCTTGTACCCATTCAATG
The DNA here is from genome assembly GCA_020882685.1 of Aphelinus atriplicis. Classification (NCBI taxonomy): domain Eukaryota; kingdom Metazoa; phylum Arthropoda; class Insecta; order Hymenoptera; family Aphelinidae; genus Aphelinus; species Aphelinus atriplicis. The sequence goes on along the minus strand of JAJGQD010000020.1, from coordinate 89,059 downwards.
CCACATCAGAATCTTTAACACTTTCTTTTATGCAACAGATATCAAAACAAATCATTTTTCTCGTACTATTTTCTTCGATAAGGCTTTGTTTACAGTCTACAAATTATCAACAGATGAAATTTGGAAATTGATATTATCACAAAAGTAATAGCAATACCCGGCTCAAACGACCCATTCAACAAGACGCAAGAACAAATTTCTTTTCTAGAAGAATTAAACTCGCATGAACATTATTGAGTTTATAATGAGTGTAAATAGTGTATTCATAAATCTGAATCCACTATTCCTACTGACAGGCTGCTGAATTGGGATTTCTTGTGATAAATGATGATGATAATCAGAAGAATCCTTCTGATTCACAAGAAATCCAGGCTCAACAGTACATTTACCCCAATCAATAGTGATTTTCAGTGGACATAATTACTATTAGTTAGCCACCTATACCATCACACGTAGGGTAGTCCCAGGATGAACCCTGATATGATCGTTAAGCGATTCTAAGATTTATTACTTAGTTATTAACAATTAGTGCAAAAAAAGCCCATTTTTTAGTTTTTTGCTTATATAATAAAAACTATCGAAGCAATCATTTTGCTATACTGGGAAGAAATGTAGGTTATACAAATACAAACCGAGTTAGATTTGTTTCAACCCGATCAGATGATTAGAAAAGGAGAAAAGTCGGAAAAACCGGGAAATTTAGCGTTTTTTTAAAAATTCATAACTCAATCATTTTTTAAGTTGTGGAGCTGGCCTTTCGTATTAAAGTACTCGGTCATGTGTATTTAATGTGTGCGTAATTGTTATTTTAATTTTTCCCCCCCTCCAAATTTTGCAGCATCTCGTCTAGCGTCAAAAGTGGTCCGATTTTAATTTTTCAAACGGGCTTTAAAAGAAGATGTTTCTGACTACAAAACGTATATTCTGATTTTGTGCGGCGGTGCTACGAAGTAGGGTAGAAATGCTCGCGAACATACGTAAAAACGGCCGAGCGCGCATAAGTCGTCGAGTAGTGGGGGAACCCGAGAGCTGAGGGGAAGCGTATGTATATAGATATACGAGCGCGCTGCGCGCAACTGCGCGCAACTAGTCTCAACCGCTTCATCTATTCAATTCCTTTATCTCAGCATCTACTGGGAATTTTTGGACATTTTTTTTTTCATTTTGCGTAACAAAACCTGGGGAAACTGATTATGTGATCAGATTATACTAATTTTCAGCGAGAAAGCAGCCATCATAGGTTTTCTTTGAAAAATATACATAATTAAATTTTATAGATAAACGGGCAGGAATCTTATTTATTGGTATGCAAAGTAAATCATTCTATAAGTTTATTAATAAATATAAACAGAACACACTGTACACTCAGACGATTACAAAGATTATACGCACTTATATTATATACAAATTACAAATCAAAAAAACGAATTAAAATATTTTTCGCCTTTTCGGAAGGTGAGATAAGTGAAGTTCGTCGACATTTTCTTCGAACTATAACTCTGAATCATTTTCTAGGCCATGACCATGTTCCAATAAATCATCATCCAACTCAGCTAAATGATTATCAGTACCTAAGTTTGTACACAAGTCTACGTCACAGTGAGTGCAAAGATTTGTGCATAATAAACCGTTCTTTTGACATGTACACGAACTGTCTACGCAGCCTTTCTTGGAGCAGGAACAGGTTATCTGATCGAGTAACTTCTTGGGAATAGGTGGCTCCGATCGTTACTGCCTATTGGCATTAGGTGGTTGTTTTTCACTTGCCACCCCCAATCGGTGGCTCTCAGATTCGTGTTTCCGAGCCAAAGTTGTAGCTGATGATATACTCTAAACGCATGTTGTTTACTTGCTCCTTCTGTTGGTGGTAATGTTTCCAGCGTGAATCTACTCTTCACTTTAGCTTTAGTGAAATGTAAATACTAATTTTTCGATCATCTTTTTCTGCATTGTTGCTGTACATACATTTTATTAATTGGAATGAGCTACTGGCTATTCCATCGCAACTGGCATTTTCATTATAAAAAATGGATGCTAGTTTTATTAATTCATCATGATTATCAAAAGAATCTATTAATTTATTTTTACCTAATCTATAAAAGCTTGAAGTTGTATCGCATCCTCAGAATGCATGTAAAAACCGCTGCCAAGTGCCTTAGCAGTATGCTTTCTCATAGAGGCTTCAATATCAACCCACAAACGCTTCCCAAACCTGTATTTTCACCTTTCCACTACCGTAGATACTATCATCTATTTTTCAAAAATTACAAAAAAATTATTTAATCAATTCAATTCGTATCTTTGTGACTGTGTAAAGTGTCGTTCTTTTTCAATTGACCAAACTATATTGCGAGTGTTGATTTCTGCCCGGGCTCTCTTATTATTTGATCAAATGCAACGAAGCAAACGGTTCTAGGTTCTACATGATGCGAGACATTTGGACCTGCATAATTTTTCGATCAATTTATCTTGTGACTGTCATACGGTTTAATAGCGGTCAAAATCGAACCGCCCTGCCCTTAAGTCCGTATTTAGCACACTTGAAGACTCATTTTGATCATTTTCGACGGCTGAAGTTGGAAATGATCAATTCAAAATCTATCTTGATCATTTTCGACGGCAAAAGACACCAAATTTCCCCAATTTTCTCTATAGTACGTTGAAAATACTGGAAAGGAAACTTACATCAATTTTTTTCCCCATTAGCAACGGTTGCTAGGGCGGTGAACAACGGTTGCTAAGGAGCTAATTGGGAAGATTTTGTGTCCTTTGCCGTCAAGAATGATGGAAATAGATCTTAAATTAATAATTTCCACCCTTCATAACGGTTGCTAGGGAAGTAAACAACGGTTGCTATGAAGAAAATAGAACAATTCAGTGTCCTTGGCCATCGTGTGTGACTTAAAACTGATTTTCCGGCTTGCCCCAATGAGCACTCATAAGGATTTGTGAGAAAACACGTTATAAACGGTTGCTAAGGAAATAACCGACGGATTTTGCTGAAAATTGAACTCGTGATAGATCTTGCCACAACTAACCGGTGTGCGAAATTTCAGCAAGATCGGACGATTCCTTCGAAAGTTATCCTAGACAAAAGGAACGAAAAATTTTACACCTTAGCAACGGTTGCTAGAGAAATAAACAACGGATTTTGCTGAAAATTGAACTCGGCCGAGATTTTGCCGCGACTAACCTATGTGCAAAATTTCAAGAAGATCGGATCATTTCTTCGAGAGTTATCGTGGACGAAAAAAAACGTTACACACATACATACATACATACATACATACATACATACATACATACATACATACATACATACATACATACATACATACACACACACATACATACAGACACTTTTGGATTTCCATGAAAGCAAAAACCTACTATTGTTTTTAAATTTTCATTTTCGGATTATGTGATCCGTTGGTGGCCAGGTAAGAAAAAGGCTCATTTTCTAGGAAGCCGATAATGAACCGACGAGCACTTAATTGTGGGTCATTTAATTTCACTCATAACAACATTTATAGATTCCCATTGTTTGAAATTAATTTCAGCTTTCACGCTGAAAATTAGTATAATCTGATCACATAATCAGTTTCCCCAGGTTTTGTTACGCAAAATGGAAAAAAAATGTCCAAAAAGCCCCAGTAGATGCTGAGATAAAGGAATTGAATAGATGAAGCAGTTGAGACTAGTTGCGCGCAGTTGCGCGCAGCGCGCTCGTATATCTATATATATACGCTTCTCCTCAGCACTCGGGTTCCCCCACTACTCGACGACTTGTGCGCGCTCGGCCGTTTTTACGTATGTTCGCGAGCATTTCTACCCTACTTCGTAGCACCGCCGCACAAAATCAGAATATACGTTCTGTAGTCAGAAACACCTTCTTTTAAAGCCCGTTTGAAAAATTAAAATCGGACTACTTTTGACGCTAGACGAGATGCTTCAAAATTTGGGGGGGGGGGAATTGAAATAACAATTACGCAAAAACTAATTAGTTGACAGTGCCTAGTTTGCGCCCACATTAAATATACATGACCAAGTACTTTAATACGAAAGGCCAGCTCCACAACTTAAAAAATGATTGAGTTATAAATTTTTTAAAAAACGCTAAATTTTCCGGTTTTTCCAACTTTTCTCCTTTTCTAATTATCCGATCGGGTTGAAACGAATCTAACTCGGTTTGTATTTGTATAACCTACATTTCTTCCCAGTATAGCAAAACGATTGCTTTGATAGTTTTTATTATATAAGCAAAAAACTAAAAAATGGGCTTTTTTGCACTAAATTGTTAATAACTAAGTAATAAATCTTAGAATCGCTTAACGATCATATCAGGATTTATCCTGGGACTACCCTACGTGTGATGGTATAGGTGGCTAACTACTAGTAATTATGTACAAAAACGACTCTTTTTTGCCCTGTCGAAAATAACGAGCCTGGATTCCAGGTGGATTTGGACTAGATTCCAGGTTCTGCCGGAATCCATCTGGATTTCCTCAAAATTCCACCTGAATTGTCCCAAAATCCAGCCGGATTATTCCCAGGACCTGGCTCGTTGATCCCGAAAATCCACCTGGATTCTTCCGAAATCCACCTGGATTTTCTCAAAATCCACCTGGATCATCCCAAAATCCATCAGGATTATTTCCAGGACCTGACTCGTTCCTTCCGAAAATCCACCTGGATTCTGCCGGAATCCACCTGGATTCTCTCAAAATCCACCTGGATTATCTCAAAAGCCATCAGGATTATTTCCAGGACCTTGCTCGTTGATCCCGAAATTCCACCTGGATTCTGCTGGAATCCACCTGGATTGTCCCAAAATCCAGCCCGATTATTCCCAGGACCTGGCTCGTTGATCCCGAAAATCCACCTGGATTCTTCCCTGGACCTGGCTCGTTCATTCCGAAAATCCACCTGGATTCTTCCAAAATTCACCTGGATTCTTCCAAAATCCACCTGGATTCTTCCAAAATCCACCTGGATTTTCCCAAAATCCACCCGGATATTATCCCCAGGACCTCTCTGGTTGAATCTCAAAATCCACCTGGAACCCAGCCCAAATCCACCTGGAATCTAGTCCAAACCCACCTGGAATCCAGGCTCGTTATTTTTGACAGGGTGGCTCTATTGACTGGCGTAATTGTGATCTGAAGTGCCATGTATCAGCTGAATTTTCATCAATCTTCAATGGGTCACTTTGATGATCTGCTAAAGAATCTAAACCCAAGAGTGCTTCGTATTTAAACCGCAATAAGAATAAATTATTTGCTCACTCTGATAATTCTTCTAAGTCAGGATTAAAAAATACAAAGCAAATACATCTTTTACGACTGTTAAAGTACAGTAGATCTATTAGGAAAGTGCAAAGTTTTTAAGTCATCGATCATGGTGAAACTTTGCGAGTGTCATTATGATCGACAAATATCTTATGTCGATGACTTCGTGTGCATACGGATATGCTGTAAGTGCATAAAATTAGATGAAATGGAAGAGTACTTGGGAAAAAATGGAACTAGACTGTATAGCTTAAAATATGAATTTTACTCGATAACCATCTGACAGAGTTTCATCTTGATCGGTGACCTAAAGATTATGACTCTGTAATGAGTCGCCATGGAAGCACGAATGAATAAAGTAGGCTATAATCCTTGTGATATCGATTCCATAGTTTGTATAATTTCTATGATTTTATTGATTATATGAATTGAAAGTGTTTCTTACTTTCAATTTGAAAACTGGAGCAAGTTAATTCTTCATGCTTGTTCTGGCTCGGGGGTTGTGGAATCAACTGCCAAGTATTTGAAGATGACGATGATTCTATACTAGAATAGGAAGAATTTCGAGAATCGTCACCTTCGATACTAGACCTCCAACAAGATTCTGTTTACAAAAAGAACAATGAAATGAAATGATAACATTCATAATTGGCAAATACGAAATGTTTCATGAAAACTGGAGGAAATTGGACCAATAAAGCCCATGGCCAGGCCAACGGCATTATTATAAAACTATAGATAAGATCACGTCCTTTTTTGAAAAAAATGCCAAGTTGTGTCCTTTTACAATCGTCTTGGAATTTTAGCCATTCAATGATAGAATATTTTACATCAGCTCTCAAAATCTGATCGAGCTCGACCATGTCAATCATGAATTATTAAATGTCAAATTTTCACTTTTTAACACGCAAAGTTCTATACCGAGCCTCGCAAGGCATACTCAAAAAGATATTGTCACCGATATCTCTAAAATGCTTCTTTAAATTTTGACACGAAAAAAAGTTTGTTACATGACATAGTAACAAAAACTTCCCTCGCTAAGTATGGTATAGTAAACCGTAACGCGTGTTAGTGATTTCATGTTGCAAACGCGTGAGCGCATCGAGAGCAAGCGAGAAAGAGTGAGAATGAGCTTGTGTTCGTGCATGCGTGTGCCGTGTAAATGTTCCGCACGTGTAATGCGTGAGCTTCATAAGTCATAAGCTACCTTAATTAATTTTTCTGTTTTTATTGTTTAAACAATGTTCATTATTCAAAGAAATTCCATCAACATTTATGAAATTGATAAACAAATAGTACCAATCGATTGTAAATGTAAAAAAGGAAGAAAATATAAAATATAATTTTTGATTTGACGTTTAGTTTTTTTTAAATTGGTTGTTGAATATGATAAACAAATCGAATTATGATTATGATTCTAATAAACTGATTGCAAATGAACTGAGTTTTTAATGAAGAAAATATATTTTATATTTTGTTCTTAGTTTCTCCTACAGAACCGATTGTCACTATTAGTTTATCGATTTCACTACTTTTTGTGCAATTTGTTTGAATAATTATTGTTTGAACAATGGAATTGGAAAAAATACAGGTATTTTTATTTGCAAAAACGCACGCGCTTCTGTAATTTGTTTCATAACACAGCTGATCCAGTCATACGTCTTAATGGGTTGAAAAGAAATAAGTAACGTAAAAAGCTTACCAGAATTCGAAAAATCAGTCTCATCCTTTACTGGCTGTGGCTGATTTTGATACAACCAATCATAATCTATATTGCAGATGATAGTTATCAGGTATGAGAATTCTTTATTTGAAAAATCAAGAGCGAAATATTTATATTAAAACCATGGATTGTGAATTGACTTTTTTATGCTTGATCAATCGCTGATAAGCAAACAAACATTTTTCAGAAGAGTTTTTTCAAGTAATAACCTACTACCATCAAATTTTTTTACTGCTGGAAAATTCGTAAAAATTAATTCTTCGGAAGAGACAAATATTAAAAATTGTTGGAGGAAAACAATCTCCCTGAAATCAGAGTTCCATTCTGCAGAAAGATAGTCTCACAAAGTTTATCATGGGAATTCACCATCTTCGAGTGAATATTCGTTGAACATTGGAAAAATGCAAATGTTACGATTTTCATCGGGTTACTTCTTAGTCACATTGTAATATTCTCTAAGACACAGAAAATCCTATTCCTATGTCATACAACTGAAACCATAGACAGGATAGAAACTAGTGGAGAGTCTAGTCAGTTACAAAAGGTTTTACTGATGGTCGAAGTGCATGAAACTGCAACCGATCAAGCTCTCAGTGTATTTCAAACTATTTACAGACCTCTTCAGATAGACATTTAAAATGGAGGAATTGGAATATTTTTCAGAAAATTCTGAATTTTCCTTGGAATTCTCACTTTTGTGACAGAGGAATCCATACTCTCCATGTTGGAAGCTGTACAATTTTCACATAAAATGAGATTTTTTATGAAGTTATTCTCTTTGAGAAATAGATCGTGGAAGATTGACTAACGCCAATTCAGCGTGCGATGTTTTATATTTTTTGGGTGTGGAAATGAAAATCATCGGGGAAATTGACAGAACTATTGGAAAGCTGAAGGAAAATTACATTGGAATTCAACAATTGTCTCAGGTACTCTATAAACCATTGCTACGGAGTAGTGGTCAAATAGTTTGAGATTCATCTGCCGATGGGGGAGGGGGCAACTCTCATTGGCATGATATTTTACACACAAAGTGTCTTTGAGAAAACATACTGCTAATGCAGTTAACAGCGGGTTTTTGCCCCAAAACTAACGCATTTTTTATGAAATAGTCATTATTAATCTCATCGTTGGGAATAATAAGAAAAATAAAAACTTACAAAAGATTTCTGCCCATCAGAAAAAAATTAATTTTATGGACATTTTTTTGGGAAATAAACGTTTTTGAGTTTCAGAAATCAACTCCCCAGGATAATACAGCATTGAATTTTTTCCTTTCAAATTGTTCAGCTTTTTGGATATGAGTACAATATACTTTTCTTCATAATAAGTGAGTTTCTCACAAAATAACACGTTATCCTGAAAATATTCTAAATTAGTATAAGAAAATAAGACCAAAATACCCCCGTTTCATAAACTCGCACCAATGTCTGATTTTAAAATGTAATTGCTTAGAGAGAGTGATCTATATGAAACTGACGATGAATGCTGCCTAGATTTCAGTGGGGAAAGTTATTAAAAAAATTCATTAATGTGCAAAAACAAGGTTTTTTGGTTGTAGCTCAGCGAGTGTTTGTTGTAGGAAAAATAAGTTGGTATAAAAGTTGTAGACGCTGACTAGACGATCAAAATGAGCCGTCGCAAGTGTTGATTCGACCAATAGTTTATCAACAAATTGAGGAAAACCCTCGGAAAAGCCTACTTTTCGAGTATTTTTTATTTCCCGGAATTCATTTTCAATTCATGTCAATACACATGTAAAGAGCGTATTATGAGATCACTAGATAGTGTGATTTTTTTCAGACCCGACACTTTCATAGTTTTTGCAAAAAAGCAATAATTTATTAGAAAATGTCAATATTTGGGTGAAGTTTCCCAAGCTCAGAAGAGTCGTAGAGCAACGATCGTTAAGAAAATTGAAAGAAGGACACTTTAATTCTCATGTACAATCAAAAAATGATAGACTTTTGCAGTTTAAGTTGTCAAATAAAGGCTACTTTTGAAAGGGTCCATTTTGGCTTATAAACAAATGTAATAACTTTTTCCCCTTGTGCTTTTTTAGAAATTTGATTTCGGCATTCAATTACACGTAATTTTTCACGAATTTTCCAAAAAAATTTATTGTCATACAATGTTTACATACCGAGATAGGTTTTTTTTTTTGAAAAATCGTATCTCGCTCATTTTGCAAAATTGCAAAATGAACTTGAGCAATGTTGTTGATAACGAGTAGGACTATTTGGAATAAAATCATAATGAAGAATTTATCAATTAAAATCGTATTAATTAATCAGCAAAGTGACGCTCGTTCGGGCGCCCGGTCGGCGTTGTCGCGGCGAGCGCCAGTCGGAGGGGAGGGGGAGCGGCAGACAGCAAGCGGCCGCTAGCTCGACCACGCGCTTCAAATTCGGGTCGCGCGAAAAATTGTTCATTTCTCCGGCCCTAATCGTTCGATTTTGATGTTTTTTTTTTTAATTTGGGGTAGCGCAACAAAATATTACTAATGCTCTACATTCTATACATATATTCCCTCAAAGTTCTTTGGGAATAGATGTCTTGATAGGCCAAATCATATTGATTAATTTATTATGTTGATTATTTATATTCATATCGATATATTAGTCAGAGGAATAATAATATTGATCAACCTGCTTACGTATCAATTTTTACAAAAGTTTAATACACTCATTAAGATGGCTAATGTGCGCAACTACCTCAAATGTATATTTGATCAAATAAAATCGCAATTTTATTTTGAACTATTATTATCAATGATCTTATGTAATGTATCAAAAACCAATCAATATATTTTCAACTATTGTACTAACATTTTTCTCATTCTATTTTTAAAATTATTCTTAAAATGTGTATGAGCCGTTATTCTCAAATTTCATTCAAAACGAAATTTTTATTGTCTTTCGTTATTCATAATAACAGCTTCGACATGTTTCGAAACACTTCAAATAGCCTCTATATGCTGTGAGCCGTTTTTCCAATACGCTCGGAATTAGAGTCTCTGGAATTTATACCTGAGAGATTTGAGCAGCGAAATTTTGAACAGCTGCAAAGATGCGCAACACTGCACATGCTCTCCGTAGCCAACTTTTGTAAAAATTGATACGTAAGCAGGTTGATTAATATTATTATTCCTCTGACTAATATATCGATATGAATATAAATAATCAACATAATAAATTAATCAATATGATTTGGCCTATCAAGACATCTATTCCCAAAGAACTTTGAGGGAATATATGTATAGAATGTAGAGCATTAGTAATATTTTGTTGCGCTACCCCAAATTAAAAAAAAAAACATCAAAATCGAACGATTAGGGCCGGAGAAATGAACAATTTTTCGCGCGACCCGAATTTGAAGCGCGTGGTCGAGCTAGCGGCCGCTTGCTGTCTGCCGCTCCCCCTCCCCTCCGACTGGCGCTCGCCGCGACAACGCCGACCGGGCGCCCGAACGAGCGTCACTTTGCTGATTAATTAATACGATTTTAATTGATAAATTCTTCATCATGATTTTATTCCAAATAGTCCTACTCGTTATCAACAACATTGCTCAAGTTCATTTTGCAATTTTGCAAAATGAGCGAGATACGATTTTTCAAAAAAAAAAACCTATCTCGGTATGTAAACATTGTATGACAATAAATTTTTTTGGAAAATTCGTGAAAAATTACGTGTAATTGAATGCCGAAATCAAATTTCTAAAAAAGCACAAGGGGAAAAAGTTATTACATTTGTTTATAAGCCAAAATGGACCCTTTCAAAAGTAGCCTTTATTTGACAACTTAAACTGCAAAAGTCTATCATTTTTTGATTGTACATGAGAATTAAAGTGTCCTTCTTTCAATTTTCTTAACGATCGTTGCTCTACGACTCTTCTGAGCTTGGGAAACTTCACCCAAATATTGACATTTTCTAATAAATTATTGCTTTTTTGCAAAAACTATGAAAGTGTCGGGTCTGAAAAAAATCACACTATCTAGTGATCTCATAATACGCTCTTTACATGTGTATTGACATGAATTGAAAATGAATTCCGGGAAATAAAAAATACTCGAAAAGTAGGCTTTTCCGAGGGTTTTCCTCAATTTGTTGATAAACTATTGGTCGAATCAACACTTGCGACGGCTCATTTTGATCGTCTAGTCAGCGTCTACAACTTTTATACCAACTTATTTTTCCTACAACAAACACTCGCTGAGCTACAACCAAAAAACCTTGTTTTTGCACATTAATGAATTTTTTTAATAACTTTCCCCACTGAAATCTAGGCAGCATTCATCGTCAGTTTCATATAGATCACTCTCTCTAAGCAATTACATTTTAAAATCAGACATTGGTGCGAGTTTATGAAAATATCTTATTTTCTTATAGTAAATTCCCTTATCTCAATTGATCGGTAAGAGGTTCAAAGTATACTAAATAAACTCTCCACAATGCAATTCCATCGGACCCGTAGTATACCATAACCGAAGAGCACTAAAAAACCCGAAAAATTACCACTAGAAAATCCGCGTGGCTATTTCTTGTGTCGATTCAGCTAACACTTCTATCTTGATCACAGAAAAATAGTTTGAGATTAACTACAAGAAATTGTCAACTTTGGGTGACCAATCATGACGAAACTTTCCGTGACGCTTTTTAGAGACTGTAATAAGCCATATGTATAGCTATTCAATCTAACGTTTCCATTCTCGGAGATATTTTATCAATGATATCTGTTTTTTTTCGTCTACAGTTTTTCTATATCTTATGAATTCTTGTATATTCAGGTATAATTTACCTGATATGCGGTCCGGTGCGGCGCATTTTCTCATGTTCCCTACTTAATTAGTCGAATACAACGAAAAAACACATTTTTTAAGGGCTCTTTTAAGGGGTAATATCCGGCAAATTTTTTTTCATTCTTTTCATTTTTTTTTCTATTGGCTTAAATCATGCTAAAACTATCCTTGAATCAAAATCTACAACTCCCAAGTACTGATCTAAACTCAAAATTCGTTTAAATCAATTTTTACCGAACAACTTTGACATAAGATACATAGCATTTTGAAACTTTAAACGCGTTTTTCTCAAAACCATGTTTTCAAACTCGGCGAGCAGTAGAACTGAAAAAGTTTACATCCGATTGACTTGAAATTTTAACTGTAGCTTCTTCATTAGATTATCTAGTGAAGTACCCATGATTTTAGCGATTGATAGACAAAAAAAAAGTTATAAACAATTAAAGTTGACTTTTTTTGTCGAAAAAATTTTTTTTTTTCAAACCGTTGCCATTTTGCGAAAAGAAATTCTAAAAATATAATGATGTATACTTCACTAGATAATCTAATGAAGAAGCTACATTTGAAATTTCAAGTCAATCGGTTGTAAACTTTTTTAGTTCTACTGCTCGCCGCGGAAGAACTTTTTAAGAAAGCGGTTCACGGCAATAGCTGCACAGCCGCCATTTTGTAAAAAACTAACAATAAATAATTTTTTTCTATTCTCCAAGAGTTGCTTAATCCAATGATATATCTTACTATTATATAAAGAGGAAACGTTTGTTTGTATGTTAGCGAAAATCTCAAAAACTACTGAACCATTCGCCTCCAAATGTTGACAGTAGCTTTACTATGTACCCTGGAGTGTCATAGGCTATTGAGATTAATCATTAATTAATTAGGAATGTTTTCATGCAAAATGTGGAAACACCATGCAAATCAGCTCCAGCTTCTCTCTCTGGCCACTAGGTGGCGAGACGCTGTTTTAGCCGTTCACGCGGCTGAAGTGGCGCGGTCTGGCCTATAAGTATAAGGCAATTAGAGTTGAACCCTGCTAGAAAAAGTCACCTGATTGATCACATGATAAATCATGTGATTTGTCATGTGATTTATCATGTGATTTATCAGGCCAAAACGTCATGTAGTTAAAAGTTAAAGTATTGAAAATTGGAATTAGAGAATGGTTTGATTGGGAAGAAACATATGCAATATGTAATAGTATTTGAATAAATTTTATTTATATTTCACAGCAATTCCCTGCATACTTCATAACATCAACTTCTATAACATTTGATTGTCTACTTCTACTAAAATACAAATTGTCTTTATAATACTCGTTTTAATTATTTGGTCTTTTCTTTCGATATTTTGAACTAATTGAAATTGTTTACAGAAACTTCCAATTGAATACTGTAGTAGAACAATATTAAAGTTAATAAACTGTACACCAAGCCACAGCTGAAACACAAAAATATAATTGTATTGACACCTTCTCAGCATCAATTGTACAGATCTAAATCATATTCTAGAATACAATACTCTAACATTTTGACCCGAGTTGACTAATTATTCTGGTTTGTACGTGCATTGACATATAGGCTTTGATGTCATAATTTTTTCAATCTTACTAGGAGAGTGCCCTTTGGGTCACCAAATGGCACCAAAATTTAAGGGGTCTCGCCTGATACTATCACCAGAGATCCCTGAAAGCCACAGGGTCTAACGCTCAGCCATTCTAGAGAAACAAAATAAAACATAACATGATTAGTTTTCCATTATTGGCGGTACAGGGCATAACATGGTATACGGTACCCAATACATATCAATACTTGTCAACCACATATACCAATGAACTTTTCATTAATTAGATTCAAAACTGAACTCAATAGCTACCCTGTCAAATTATCATCGGCTTATCCTACTCTTTTTATAGGATACATGAGGGTCTCAACATGTTAACCAAGATATCGTGGGAAAACATGTTGAACCGCTTCCCACCCATGAATATATATCAGAATATATATTCTATAGTTATTTGAAGAAGGGAAGTACCTATAATATTACCTCATTCTTTTCTACAGTCCAGAACAGTTGAATTTTTGACGTCAAACAGTCATATCCATTCAAAACTGTATCTGGACATATACTAACTCCCTAGCTAAAATATCCTCATGGATGCGGATATTTCTCCAAGTCTATGGAATTATGGGCACATGAAACAGAAAAAATGTACCCACTTACCTAAAGTAACATGCGCTTCATTGATATCATGTTGCCATGTTTATCCAACACTGCAAGTTTGTTGGGGATTAGTTTTTGCGCAAATCTGTTACTTTTACTTGAATCTCTACGGTCCACCAGCTTCCATTGAATTTATTGCCTTCAGCACAGGAATGATGTTCTAGAGGATGAAAAATAACACTCCAAGCCACGTACATTCATGATTGTACTCTTGAAGTACCTGAAAAAAAAAAACAAAGAATCATTTTCTTTGAATTGAGAGATTAAAAGTAGAAAAAATCTAGTTCAACTCATAGAGAAAGAGAGTTTAAGAGCTACGTCAATTTAATTTGAACAGAAAATAGAAACACAAAATTAAAGGTTAGGTCACATTATTTACTTATCTGATGATTGATGAAGTGATTGATCCTTTCTGCAGCAATCAGCATTCCTGATCCAGTGGGAGAATTTTTCTCAACCCAAATTTTAGATAGAATTTTACTTTCCCAGCTCTATTCATAGTAGTACACAGTACACTACATAGCACTCACGTATACTCCATGGTATGTCACTAGAGCCTCCCTGGTATATATAATATATATTCATCTAACTCATCCTGACTCATCCCGAAACAACAGGATAACTAGGCCATCTGTTGGCGCAACAAAAGTCATCACTGATTGTTGTGAGATGCCAGTGACCGCGGCTGTGATCAGTTGGAAATTCAAATACGGTGCACTACTGTATACTACTATGAATAGAGCTGGGAAAGTAAAATTCTATCTATAATTTGGGTTGAGAAAAATTCTCCCACTGGATCAGGAATGCTGATTGCTGCAGAAAGCATCAATCACTTCATCAATCATCAGATAAGTAAATAATGTGACCTAACCTTTAATTTTGTGTTTCTATTTTCTGTTCAAATTAAATTGACGTAGCTCTTAAACTCTTTTTCTCTATGAGTTGAACTAGATTTTTTCTACTTTTAATCTCTCAATTCAAAGAAAATGATTCTTTGTTTTTTTTTTTTCAGGTACTTCAAGAGTACAATCATGAATGTACGTGGCTTGGAGTGTTATTTTTCATCCTCTAGAACATCATTCCTGTGCTGAAGGCAACAAATTCAATGGAAGCTGGTGGACCATAGAGATTCAAGTAAAAGTAACAGATTTGCGCAAAAACTAATCCCCAACAAACTTGCAGTGTTGGATAACATGGCAACATGATATCAATGAAGCGCATGTTACTTTAGGTAAGTGGGTACATTTTTTCTGTTTCATGTGCCCATAATTCCATAGACTTGGAGAAATATCCGCATCTATGAGGATATTTTAGCTAGGAAGTTAGTATATGTCCAGATACAATTTTGAATAGATATGACTGTTTGACGTCAAAAATTCAACTGTTCTGGACTGTAGAAAAGAATGAGGTAATATTATAGGTACTTCCCTTCTTCAAATAACTATAGAATATATATTCTGATATATATTCATGGGTGGGAAGCGGTTCAACATGTTTTCCCACGATATCTTGGTTAACATGTTGAGACCCTCATGTATCCTATAAAAAGAGTAGGATAAGCCGATGATAATTTGACAGGGTAGCTATTGAGTTCAGTTTTGAATCTAATTAATGAAAAGTTCATTGGTATATGTGGTTGACAAGTATTGATATGTATTGGGGTACCGTATACCATGTTATGCCCTGTACCGCCAATAATGGAAAACTAATCATGTTATGTTTTATTTTTTTTCTCTAGAATGGCTGAGCGTTATACCCTGTGGCTTTCAGGGATCTCTGGTGATAGTATCAGGCGAGACCCCTTAAATTTTGGTGCCATTTGGTGACCCAAAGGGCACTCTCCTAGTAAGATTGAAAAAATTATGACATCAAAGCCTATATGTCAATGCACGTACAAACCAGAATAATTAGTCAACTCGGGTCAAAATGTTAGAGTATTGTATTCTAGAATATGATTTAGATTTGTACAATTGATGCTGAGAAGGTGTCAATACAATTATATTTTTGTGTTTCAGCTGTGGCTTGGTGTACAGTTTATTAACTTTAATATTGTTCTACTACGGTATTCAATTGGAAGTTTCTGTAAACAATTCCAATTAGTTCAAAATATCGAAAGGAAAGACCAAATAATTAAAACGAGTAGTATAAAGACAATTTGTATTTTAGTAGAAGTAGACAATCAAATGTTCATTTGCGCATTACCAAATCTGTTAATTTATTAGATCTGAAACCACGTTTGTTCTTTAATTTGTACACAATTAGTTTTAAGTCGATACATTTCATGCCATACTAATTAGTTATAGAAGTTGATGTTATGAAGTATGCAGGGAATTGCTGTGAAATATAAATAAAATTTATTCAAATACTATTACATATTGCATATGTGCGATAGTTTTATATAAGTTTGCGCAGTAGGAGTGAGGATATTCCGGAAAATAAATAGAAGATCACTTTATCCTTTGTTGTTTCACACACACGTTTATTTATTAGCAATCTCAAATATCTAGCTTTACCTCAATATCAAATATCTAGCTTCTATCTTTATCTAACATCCAGTCACGGTGTCGAAACGCGAAATCTAACTTCTAATCTCAATCAGTATAAAGAAAAACTCGTAAAAGCGGCACGTGAGAAAAGAGCTGTAGGCGCGTCGGGAGCTCGACTCAGAGTGAGCTGGCGGCGAGGCGAACGAGCCGGCGCGTGGTGGGGAGCGCAGCCACAAGCTGACGCGCCAGTGTTTCGCAGCGCACGCCACACACGTGCGAGGCTTGATGTGACCGCACATTTCTGACACTCCCTCCCGCAGCAAGGCCGAGCACTTCCTTCTTCATTTAGCCCTTATTATTCTGTTTAGTCGTATCTGTAACAAATAGAAAGTTCAAAAATATGTGTTCGCTATCAGTTCTAGCTTATAAATCCAACTTCAACTCCAGTTTAATAACTGTTTCATCAATCTATTATGTATTTCGAAAGATAGAGGTTTTGTAAATATATCAGCTATCTGTCCTTTGGATGATATCCATTCTACTCTAACTAGATTCTTTTCTACACACTCTCTAACATAATGTTCTCTAACGTCAATCATATGTCTTAGTTTATTACTAGTGCTCATTTGAGTACTGGCGCATGCAGCTTTGTTATCACACCATAAAATCATAGGCAACATAGACACATTTAAAATCTCCGAGATTGTAATGTGCAGTGCAATTAGTTCTTTGCAAGCTTCGCTTGTTGCGACATACTCGGCTTGGCATGTAGATAAGGCTACGTAATTCTGTTTGTGAGTTTTCCAGGCTATGGTGTCACCAAAGAGTTGCACAGCAAACCCACTGGTGGTTATGGAATTTTTGCAATCTGCAAAACTCGCATCAGAATATGCTCTCAAGCCGTCTAACTTTCCTTCGAGCTTTATTCCAACTCGTTTTGTTTGTATCAGATATCTCATGACTCTTTCTATCATTTTCCATTCATTCTCGGTTGGGTTAATCTGATGTCTGCTCAAGACGTTGACGGCATACGAGATATCTGGTCGCAGTGTATTTGCCAGATATAGTAGAGACCCTATAATTTCTCTGTAAGGTGTATTCGAAATGTTTCTAATACATTCTAGCTTATCAGGGCTCTCTTCTCGTTGCCTTCTTTCTCGATTTGACATTTGTCTTGTGATCATGGGTGATCTCTGAGGTTTCAGGTCACTATAATCGAATCTATCTAGCATTTTGTCAATGTAATTTTCGAGCGTCAATGTCATCGTTCGCATTTCTCTGTTTCTCTTGATCTCGATCCCCAGGAAATTTTGTGGTTCTCCAAGATCGGTCATTTCAAATTCTAACATCAGCTGATTCGTTATTTCATTTAATTTCAGTGAATCATTGCTGGCTATTAACATGTCATCGACATAAAGCAACAAAATCAAGAATTTATCGAGCTTTCTCCAATAAAACAGACAGGGTTCACTATTGTGGGATTGAAGCCCAATTTTTAGAGCGGTTTCCTTGAAACGCTCGTACCATACCTTGGGACTGATTTTCAATCCGTACAGTGCTCCTCAATAGTTTACATACCCTTTTTAGTCTTTCTGATTCTGTACATTTTACTCCTTCTGGTATTTCCATGTAAATCTCGTAATCAATTTTCCCATTCAGGAAAGCTGTTTTTACGTCTAGCTGTCGAACTTCTAAGTCGAACTTATTTATTATCGCGAGCACGGCCCTTGTGACTTGCATGCGAGACACTGGAGCATAAGTTTCGTTTAGGTCATACTCGTTCTTATCTTTAAAGCCACGAATGACTAATCTAGCTTTGTACTTGGTCTCACCATTTATTCCAACTTTCCTTTTCAGAACCCATCTCGAATCAATAATATTGGGCTTTTGTTTTCCAACTCTAGCTGTGGGTCTATCAACCAGTTCCCACACTTGATTCGTTTTCATCGATTCAATTTCGGATTTGATGGCCTTTTTCCACTGTTCTCTTTCTGGAGGTTGCATAGCCTCTCGATACGAATTTGGTTCTTTGCGAATAGCAGTCACCATGGCAATTATGTCGTCATCTAGCATATCTATCGTTGAATCTATCGTTTGGTCCTTTTCGACTGGTAGAGGTTTCCTCGGCCGACCTCTTTTTCTTTTCTCTACTCCCTCCGTTTCAGTGGAGATCTCGGAGTTTTCAAAGTTTACAAACCAACCTTTGTGATCTGTTTCTTCTAGCGAGTTTGACCAGTCTTTGATACTGCTCTTGTTGTAATTTTTCTCCAAATATTTCATTGAATCTAACGTCACTACTTTCGTAGTATTTTCCTTCTTCCGGTTTCAAGAGCAAGTATCCAGTCTTTTTGGACCCGACGAGGACTACTCTCTGACCTGTGGGTTCGAACTTGGTGCCAGTTTGTCTTGGCTTTCTCATATAGGCTATGCAACCAAAGCGTTTCAGCTGTTCAAGATTCAAATTATAGCCAGGCTTGAATTTTGATAATGGAGGGGTCATTTCATTCGAGCTGTGGGGCATTCTGTTATATAAATGTACCGCTACTCCAAGAGCCAAGTCCCACATGTTTTGAGGCAGTCTCGTATCGTATATTAGGGCTCGAACTTTTCTTTGCAGAGTCTGATTAATACGCTCTGCTACGCCATTGTGTTCAGGCGTGTCGGGGCTGGCTAACTGGAGCTCAGCTCCGTTCTTTTCTAGCACTTCTAGCGTATGCCCTCCGGTATATTCTGTGCCTTGATCACATCTCAAATAACAGAATTTTTCATCACTTCCCAAGATGTTTCTAGCGCTCACCAGGAATGTTTCCAGACATTCTCCCGATTCATCTTTATGTTTCATTTGGTATGCTTGGGCCAATCTAGAGTAATCATCAACGAATACACCGATGAATCTGTATTTCTTGGGATGTGTCACAGGGCTAATGGGTCCCATCGTGTCTGTGTGTATTATTTCTAACGGTCTCGTTGCTCGAGTTCTAACTTTCGGATGAGGCAATCTGTTAAATTTAGATACGATGCAAACTTCGCATTCTAATATTTTATTATCGAACTTCACGTCTTTCAAATCAGAGATATCAGGATTCTGTTTTTGAAACTCCTTTAGGTATGTCAATGAAGCATGTCCAAGTCTAGCATGCCATACCAATGCTTTATTATTTGAATACAGTTTTCCATTTGTATCATTGTACGTTTCTTTGACGTCAATTTCGAACTTGCTATTCACTTTTCTATCACACAGAGTATTCTCAAAATCAGGTCTAGCAGACGCATTTTCAATTTGCCCAGCTGTCTTTTCTAACATTCTAGCTGTCTGTTCGACTTTATTTTCTATCTGCTCGCGGGTCTGTCCAACTTTATTCTCTAATATTCTAGCTGTCTGTTCGACTTTATTTTCTATCTGCCCACGAGTCTGTCCAACTTTATTTTCTAGCTGCCCACGAGTCTGTCCAACTTTATTTTCTAGCTTACTAACTTTTGGTGAGATATCGCACTCATCGGACTCTATCCTTCTGCCATTTACATTGTTCTGTTGAGACATTTTTCTAGCAGTGCTTCTAGTTTTGTATCCATGCTCATTGGTGGTGACATAGGCTATTGCATTTCTTTCGTTAGAAACATTTTTGTTTACTTCGAACTCTATAACCCAATAGGGTTTCTCGTAAATACCCGTGACAAAGATTTCTTTCGAGCGAGGATCAAAAATGTTAATTTTCTCATTGTCAAGGTAAATACCGAGTCCTTGATCTACGAACTTTCTCAGCGATAGCAAGTTTTCGGACAGGGTTTCGGCACAAATAACGTTATCTAACTCTAGCTGTTTTCCTTCACGACGAGGTGTCAGGTCAACTTGTCCTACTCCCTCCGATCTGAATATCGCCGATTTGCTTTTGTTTGCGCATCTGATATCTATACGCTTAGATTCATCTAACGTTTTAAAAATCAATCTCGAATGGGTCATATGTTCTGTGGCTGCGCAGTCAGCCAGGAATTTGATGAATTTATTATAATTCGAATCATATGTCGAGCTATTTTCGAGCGAGTCGGAATGGTTTTTATTAGTGATTAGAGCATTATACTCACTAGTATTTTTAGAGATTTGCGGTCTGTTTTGATCTCCTTGGGAGCTCCCTCTGCCATGACCACGTCCACGTCCACGTCCACGGCCACGGCCACGATCAGTGTTAATTTTTGCCCTTTTGTTTGGACTGGACTTTTGGTATTGGGAACCTTTCCGTTTTGACCCTCTATCTTTCGAGCTACTATCGCGACCACGCCAATTATCCCTTTTGTTATTTGGAGAGTCATACCTTTTTCTAGCTGGTTGTTGTGGGTATTTGCCAGTCAAACTGTAGATCTCTTCGTCATCGAGCGGGCAATCTCTGCTAATGTGGTCTGCATATTGACGGCATCTGTAGCACATCGTGCCCCGTCTATCGCATTGGTCGTCAGTGTGACCCTTGTTTCCACATCTGCGACACAGGGGTTTTGGAATGGTACCCGTGTACAGTGCCTTTGTCGAGCTTTGGTTTCCCTCTCTATCTGCCTCCTGTTCAATTATATATTTTTTCAATAAGTCAGTAGTCATTCTTTCACCCGATAAACTTTTGTAATTGAACTCTTGTTGTTGGATTTGAGTTTTTGACTTTATTGCATCATAAAAAGCGTCTCTAACTTCAATCTCAGTCAATCTCGGAACAGAAGGTATGTTATTGTATTTTCTAACTATCTCGTCAAATCTGTCCCAGAAGTGTGAAGCAGATTCTCTGTTTGGATCGTATTGAATTGAGTGTAGTTGTCTCCTAACTGAACCCGTTGTAACGTCAGTTTCACTAGTTTTCAACTGTTTGATTTTATATAGGAATTTTACTGGGTCTGTAATGTGTATCATTTTTGCATGGTAGGATTCATCTATTCTATTGATTAAAATATTTCGAACCATCAATCTATCTTTTTCTAGCTTCTGTTCGTCACAGTCGTTCTGTCCATCTTGCGGCTGTATTATGTAGTGAAGATCTAGCAATTTAAGTTCAGATTCGAAAAGGTCTAAAAACGTCTTTAAACTCACTTTTTGCGTCAGTTTGTAGTCCATTTTAATAGATGGTTGTATAACATGTGACATATTTACCGATGTTGGTTAGAAACTCGCGCTTATATTCCCCAAACCAGCTAGGGAACGTTCAATCTTCTCGAGTCTACTTCCAAATTCTCGTTTGGCATCGATATTGTCTGATGCGCATTTGTCTAGCATGGCATCAACACTCCTTACGCCTTGTCGAGCTTTCTTGAGATCCTCTTTGAGTTTCTCGATCTCTAATCTTTGAGCTAGATAAACAGAATCGATACCTTTAGAACTTTCACCGATTTCGGTTTCAGACAATGTATCTTTAAGAAGTTTGCCCATTTGAATTTTACTCAGATCTAGTTTAAAATTCTCTATCTGTTTTATTAAGGGCGTGCTTGTTTTCTTACCAGCTACTTCTGTTTTTAGAGCGTCGAACTCTTCTCTATCTAGGCTCATGCCATCAAGCGTTCTAGCTCCAACTATTTCATGGAAAATGGCGTGATCGGTTAATCTAGCTTTTCGAGCTTCTTCATTTTCTAAGGCCTTGGCCTTCACAACTCTCTGTGTTTCCTCTGATTGAGCAGCCATGTCTGTGAAAGTAAGAAGAGGGAAAATAATTGACAACCGCACAGCAAGTTACCAATTATTGACCAAAAATAACAGCACAGCAAGTTATAAATGGTCTATGTATGCTAAGAGTGAAGTGTGTTAAATTATGTAAAGAAAATCGACTGATTGTATGATAATTTCTTATTTAAGGTTTAACACAAAAGATCGGATGATAACAGCACAGCAAGCTAACAAGGATCTGATTGTGTTGAGAAAAACGTAGTTCAAACTAATAAATTTAACTTGAATATATTGATTGTCAATATTCCACTGCTTCACTCACTAGCGTTACATTTATGGGGCAATCTAACTTTCTAATATCTTAAAGGATTTTCTTATTTACCGACAGATTGTTCGGTTCCGTCTTCAAATCTAATGACGATGTTCTCACTTTCGTCAAGGCCCAATTCTAAAGTTTGGCCGGGGTGGGTAGTATGAGTGTCCAACTCACAGGCCAAGGTCAACATAAAAATGTGGATGGTCGTCTCATCTGTGTACGGATGAATTTCCGTTTATCTAACTTATATATGTGGGTTGGTTCTATTTCTAACGTATAATTTAGTTTCGAGACGGTATATTTGAAAATTCGCAAACTCAATATGCTCATCAAACTATAATTCGCAAATTACGATCAGTATTTCATGATCCAAAATTTATTTCACATGCATTAGTTTAGGATGTTCGAGCGTATAATGTAATATTAAACTCCGATGTAAATACACGGGCTGTTGTATTTCCAGGAGAGAGAGCCGGCCGGTAGCGGCGCGGTTTGTTTACACCGTCTATCTCTCTCTCTAGCGCTCGAGCAGCCGGCGCGTGTATATACGCTGGCGCGCGACCCGTGCGCGGCGCCGAGTCCGTGCGAGTCGGACTGTATCTATCTCTTTCTCACTCTAGCGCTCGAGCAGCCGGCGCGAGTATATACGCGGGCGCGCGATCCGTGCGCGCTCCCGACTGCCCTCAGACAAGTTGCCCGCCGTTCGGCCGATTCGCGCTTGTTCGAAAAAGAATACAAGGGAACGTGCATGCGCACGCACAGCGCGCGCTGCAGCCCCGTTCCGGCGCCGTGGCCGGTTCGCGCTTGTTTTGCAAGCGGCTCGCCGATTCCGGGAAGCGAGCGGTCTTCTTCACCGGGCGGCCGAAAGCTTTTGGCTCTCGCGTCCGGAGAACTCGCGGCGCCGACAGAGAAGGACAATCACTTACCCCTTGAAGTGGGGATCGAGCAAGCCATGCTTTATCTAGCTTTACCAATGCTAGCTAAAACTTGTGAGATTGGTGGCCTCTCGTCCTTCCTTCCTCTCGAACTCTGCTGGAGCTGGATGTGGCGCCAACGAGACAAAGGCACTCGACGCACTCTTTCTAACTTTTCGAGCACACAAAAAAAACACTTCTAGCACTTTTTATTATATTATCCTGCAATAACCTCACTCCGTGCGCAGTGGAAGCGGTGCAAGGCCCATAACCTGCGATAGTTTTATATAAGTTTGCGCAGTAGGAGTGAGGATATTCCGGAAAATAAATAGAAGATCACTTTATCCTTTGTTGTTTCACACACACGTTTATTTATTAGCAATCTCAAATATCTAGCTTTACCTCAATATCAAATATCTAGCTTCTATCTTCATCTAACATCCAGTCACGGTGCCGAAACGCGAAATCTAACTTCTAATCTCAATCAGTATAAAGAAAAACTCGTAAAAGCGGCACGTGAGAAAAGAGCTGTAGGCGCGTCGGGAGCTCGACTCAGAGTGAGCTGGCGGCGAGGCGAACGAGCCGGCGGTGGTGGGGAGCGCAGCCACAAGCTGACGCGCCAGTGTTTCGCAGCGCACGCCACACACGTGCGAGGCTTGATGTGACCGCACATTTCTGACAATATGTTTCTTCCCAATCAAACCATTCTCTAATTCCAATTTTCAATACTTTAACTTTTAACTACATGACGTTTTGGCCTGATAAATCACATGATAAATCACATGACAAATCACATGATTTATCATGTGATTAATCAGGTGACTTTTTCTAGCAGGGAAATCTTCGATTTTCATATGGAAAACTTTAAATTGGTCGTCCTATTGTCATTCCCGATATTATAGCGGTGTAATCGATTGCCTAAATAATCGAACTCGCAGACATTTTCCGAAGGGATTATCTTTAACGGCTGAAGTATGCTTCTATTTGAAGCTCCGGCTTCTCTCTTTGGGCAGTAGGTGGCGAACCACTGTACAAGCCGTTCACGCTATTTCTTTTGCTATTACAATAAACAAACAAGCTCAGACATTTAGATATGTCGGAATTGATTCACACTCAGATTGTTTTTCACACGGGTAGTTGTATGTTGGACTTTTTAGGACGGGCAAAACGGAAAACCAATTCATTCTTAGCCTAATGGTGAAGAGAAAATCAAAAATGTTGTTTATTCTGGTACTTTAGGGGTTTGAAACTTTAAGCACATGAATGTTACGTTTTTATTCCTAAGCACAGTTAATAATTATCATTCGAATTCTATTAACTCGGAGAGTGGGCGAAGCCGCGACGAGGGGTGCTAGTTATTTATATACCTTACATCTCAAATGTCGTTTGAAAAAAATCATGGAAAAAGCCTTGTTTTTTTGAGCATTTGGTGGATATTACCCCTCAACGTAAAAAATTGTCGACTTTCAATCTAGAGTATTGAAAAAAATAAAATGAAATAGGTTTTTGAGATATGGCCTGTTTTATGTATTTTTTCTGGAAAAACGTGAAAATTTTGGAATACTAAATTCACCATCGAAAACCTGAAAAAAACTACATCGATAACGTATTCTACATTATTTATATATCGATCTTATATAATCGAAAACAAGCGTCGAAAACTCGAGCTTTTAACGTCCGCGTGATGGCTCGGGAGAGTTGGCGTAAAACGCCTCTTATCAAAGTGCCTAAAAAGCATTTCAGAGTTTTATTATTGGTCACCACTTACTTGACAACGTCTCCTAGTAAGTGAGTTATAACATATCACAATTCGTGTGATCAGTAACACACTAAATATCGAAGCAATTTTTTAATTATATTGGCCAGATTTTTTGAAGAACAATCGCAGTTCAGGTGCTTCAAGCTTTCGATCGAGAACAATATTACGTGAATCTCAGTGGAAAAAATTGTCAATGTACCATATGAGGTCTGAGTAACGTGCTTTAGTTGAACAGCTCCTCAGTGCTCGTTGGCTAGCTACTTGGAAATGTTTTTTCCTTTGGAAACGTTATTTTTCTTTCTTCCGAAAAATCACAAGAAAATATAAATGTTGGTATTGATACAAATAAACAAATACAAATATCGATACCTGAGCCACTTCTCAATGTACATCAAATGAAAGATGCATATTCACATTCTTGCCAACATCACAACCTACAAATTATGGATAACAAGAAGTAAGGTAATTGTACTTTGAGGTGCCATGCTAAAAGTTTCTAGCAGAATCGACTTGGATAGAATTAGAATTCTAAAATCCGCTAACGGCAACTTCAAGGATAGGTCAAGACCTATCCGTAATCATCACGATACTTGTCATTCGAATATTTTAACACCTCCACAATCTCAATTAACCAACACACACACAGGGAATATTAGGCTTGGATGATAAAAGTTACTAGATTGTGCGGGATGATAAATTATGCGAGTATCTACATTATAATAAAGTTAATTCTCCGGTAACTTTTATGTAAAGGAACATCAATGAAGGAGTCGATGTGCATGGAAACGGATAAGACGGATCGAAAGGAAATTGCCTGTGCACAAAGTTCCGTATTGAAATTTTTGAAAAAATTGATGGTGCGTTGAAAATGCGTGGGCGTTGAAAATGGAAAAATGCTACTTGCGTTGTTTTCTTAGCCGATAAAACATGAAAAAAAACTATGAAATAATTGTACGATGCAAATTTGGGTCGGAAAAAATTGATGGAAAAAATTGATGTGGAAAAAACTCATTTTTAGAAAGTCCTACAAGATTGATCGTCAAAAAAATAGATCAATCTGCGTCACGATGAAAATTCAAATTAGACAAATTGATAGAGCTCATTGAGCGCTTCAATTTTTCATCGTGAAAAATTAAAATATGTCGATGCGTGGGCGTTAAATTAATGAAGGAAAATGCATGTTTTTTTCTGCGAAAGTTATAAAATTCAACTACGGTATGGAGCAATCTGATGCATTGGAACGAACCATTGAATGATGTTATGGTGCAAACGTGAGCTTGATCAATCGATCGGTCATTGCAAGGGCTTTCATATGCCTTAGTTAAAATTTTGTAAACAATGTTGCATAGGCGTGAAATATGATAAAAATACGTTCACAATACGATGACGTGTGTAAATGATTGGGAAAAATTTACAAAAATGTTATCATAAAAATTTGGATCCGACTGATCGATAAATCCTTAGAAGGGCTTTCGTGTTTCATGATTCAACATGTGAGACAAAAAACATTTTCTGGATAACCAAATTACATTGGCGAATTTGCGTCACAATGAAAATTCGGATCAGACAGATCGATAGAGTTGCTTGAGCGCCTTCATTACACATCATGAGAAATTGAAATATGTCGATGTGTGGGCGTGAAATTCGTTCTTGAAAATTGGTTGTTTACTTTGTGATTCTTATGCGTTCAGAAAAATACGCATAATTATGATATGGTGCGATTTCGAGTATGTCCGATCGAAAAAACAGCGAATGGGCTTTCACGCCCATGATTAATACTTTCAAACAATTCATGCGTTGGCGTGAAATGCGGGAAAAACCAATTTTGAGAAAGATGTACAAGATATATCGTTAAGAAAATCCATGAATTAGAAAATTTGTGTTTTAATTTGTTATTTCTATGTGTTGAGAATTGATGGTATGGTGCAGATTTAGGTATGACTGATCGCAAGATCATCGAACAAGCTTTCATATTTAATGGTTGAAATTTTGAAAAAATTGGTGCGTGGGCGTAAAATGTGGAAAAAGTATTGTAGTGCTCATTTGAATCTGACCAATCATTCAATAGGCTTTTATATATCATGCTGAACATTTTTAAAACTGTATGCGTTGGCGTGTAACGTGAAAAAAAATCATGTTTCAGTAATTTGAATCGTGATAATGATTTAAACTAAATATGAGAGTGTTATGATGGAAATTTTGCTGTCACCAAATGAAAGAGTCGATTAAACACACCCATTTTATTTCGTAGGAAATTCGATCATTTGTATGCGTGGGCGTAAAATTCATGAATCAAAATTATTGTTGTCTCTTGTGATGGGGAGACCATTGAATAAACTACGAAATAGTCATATGATGCGAACTGTATCCACGATACTACCGGGTAATAAAATTTGTTTCGAATGAATTCGCGATTTTAGGCCTGATAAATGAGGAAATCAAGAAGATTATTTTATTTTTTTTTATATAATTCATTATTGCAAATAGTATTACCATAAGTGCCCATAAAACACTCGAGCGAGCGACAGCGAGCGAGAGATTATTGCTCGTTGAAAAGTAAAATTCATGGATAAACTAAAGTCATTTAGTTCATTGAATATAATTAAAATCCTCAAAAAAACCTTTTTTAGAAAAAGTAAAAATGTTGCGTCAAGCATGTGGCAGAACTAGTTTATCTCTTATATTGCTTAAAAAAAAATGAAATCCATAATAGACACATGAGTCAATTTATTATTTCATCAGTATTCATTCTGATTAATTCCTCATATAGTTGGAGTATTACGTATTCTTATTACAGTTTAGATACTATAGAAGACGTTGTCAACTTTAACTAACCAATTAACGTCTTAAGAATAATAATATATCACTGGATGTGAAAATTATCATAGAAATATTATAGAAATATTTATAATTTACTGAGACATATGATCAATAGTTTGAATTATTAATATTTGTCTCTTTGAAAGACAATGAAAGTATTGATAATAGAAGAATATATAAAGTCTATCTGAATTATAGGATTAACTGCATCGCAATTACGATACAAAAATATATTTCAAATAAATCAAACGATTGAGGAGAGGTTGTGAAACCGTTTAACTAGAAATAAATAGGTAATGAAATAAATAGGTAATGAAGAATATTATATGTCAGTTTAATAAGGCATTCAAAGATATTCGATCCTACCAAGTGGCGTCAATTTGGTTCGTCATTAGTTCTTCAAATAATTGATGAGGTACCTAAGAGCATTCTGGTAAGTTTTTTCGTAATTGGTTAGTTAAAGTTGACAACGTCTCCTATAGTATCTAAACTGTAATAAGAATACGTAATACTCCAACTATATGAGGAATTAATCAGAATGAATACTGATGAAATAATAAATTGACTCATGTGTCTATTATGGATTTCATTTTTTTTTAAGCAATATAAGAGATAAACTAGTTCTGCCACATGCTTGACGCAACATTTTTACTTTTTCTAAAAAAGGTTTTTTTGAGGATTTCAATTCTTTTTGCGGAGTATAATATATTATGAAAATAATAATCAATAAAATGTATATGCATTAGCGTCAGTAATAAAATTAAATAGATATTTTTCCAAAATGCAAATATTTATATGGATGAGCGATACACAAAATAAATATATGTAATCAGTAGAAAATAATTAATCTATTATCTGAATTTAAGACAAGACATCAAAATTTATCCCATGTTTTCTTCTAACTATTTTTACATAGGCAAATAGTGGTTTAGGATGACGATGTCGGCGTGTCGACTGAATATTTGAATAAGGATATTACCTGATACCCGATAATGTCCAGGTGGCTAGGGTCGCTGATGACAGTTTCCTGAGGATGCGCTTCTGGTATTTTTGTTTGAGGAAGCTGACTACTTGGAACACCGTCATCAGGTACCCTAGCTACCTGGACATCGTTCGGGTCTAGAGTCAGGTACTCCAACCAAAAATACCAGGAGCGCACCATTGGAACACCATCATCGGGTTCCCTGACTACCTGGACTTTGTTCGGGTCCAGGGTCAGCTGCTTCAAGCGAAAATTCCAGGAGCGCACCCTTGGAACTCCGTCATCGGGAACCCTGACTATCTGGACTTCGTTCGGGTCTAGGGTCAGGTCCTCCAACGGAAAATACCAGGAGCCCACACTTGGAACACCGTCATCGGGTACCCTGGCTACCTGGACATCGTTCGGGTCCAGGGTCAGGTACTCCAACCAAAAATACCAGGAGCGCACCCTTGGAACACCATCATCGGGTACCCTGGCTACCTGGACATCGT
Organism: Aphelinus atriplicis; assembly: GCA_020882685.1. Lineage (NCBI taxonomy): Eukaryota > Metazoa > Arthropoda > Insecta > Hymenoptera > Aphelinidae > Aphelinus > Aphelinus atriplicis. The sequence continues at coordinate 59,627 of JAJGQD010000020.1, read as the reverse complement.
TCGGGTCCAGGGTCAGCTGCTTCAAGCGAAAATTCCAGGAGCGCACCCTTGGAACACCGTCATCGGGTACCCTGACTACCTGGACATCGTTCGGGTCCAGGGTCAGCTTTTCCAAGTCAAAATACGAGGAGCGCACCCTTGGAACACCGTCATCGGGTACCCTGGCTACCTGGACATCGTTCGGGTCCAGGGTCAGGTACTCCAACCAAAAATACCAGGAGCGCACCCTTGGAACACCGTCATCGGGTACCCTGGCTACCTGGACATCGTTCGGGTCCAGGGTCAGCTGCTTCAAGCGAAAATTCCAGGAGCGCACCCTTGGAACACCGTCATCGGGTACCCTGACTACCTGGACATCGTTCGGGTCCAGGGTCAGCTTTTCCAAGCCAAAATACGAGGAGCGCACCCTCGGGACGCTGCCTTCTGCGACACTAGCTACTTGGATATTATCGGGTATTAGGATATATGCTTATTCAAATAAAACTTAAGTCGACACGCCGACATCGGCATCCTAAACTACCATTTGCCCGTGTAAAATCAATTATAAAAAAAAAAACAAGGAATGAATTTTGATATGTCTTGTCTTATCTTCTGTAAGTTTGAAAAAATCTGCATTACTTTTCGTTGAATCTATGGGACACGGTCAATAGTTTTGCCATATTCTTTCTAACTATAATACATTAACAATTTACTTTCAATCCCATGGTTTCAAATCTACGCGGGAAGCAAGAGCATGTAAACGTGTTAGGTACTATGCGTGAACATAGCTGCTTTATCAGGCTACCGCGGCTTACTTCATGGTAATAAGAAAAATTGATCTGAACAAAATCTCGTCGGGAGAAAAAACTAGTAGATCGCTTGACACGGCACTCCAAACTCATTATTGCGAACGAGTTTTTGAGTATTTCTTTTTGTCAATCGCTCAAATGGGATGACAGATGATCATGAAATCATGTTTCGCATCCAAAAACAGTCGTTTTGGCTAAATTAATGCCAATGTAAAAATCGAGCGTGCGATCTCAAACATTATATAGTTGCGGTGTCTTCTGCTTGACGCATGGAACACTACCGCGTTCCGTGATTGATAACTATCACAATTCTGTTTATTTCACAGAACATTAAGAATTTCTTCATTTCTGAAACAGAACAGAACATTTCTGAATCCAAGATTGAATCAATAGTAGAATGAATCCCCACAAAAATTGAATGTGTCATAATGAATTTTTAATTATTATTGACTAATTGAATATTCACTTACCATCCATGACTTGTAGGAAAAATCAGCTCAGCTCAGCTCAGCTCAGCTCAGCTCAGGAATAGATTTAGCTCAATTCACGTAATATCACAAAACTATAATATTCACGAAATTCTAGCTCACGAGAAAGAACGGAGAACGCAGAGATGCACTTCTGTCCAAGGCTCGATCCAAAAGACAGAGTTCTGAAGTTCTCGAGTACTCATACATCTCTCTCCTATCCCTTCCTCCAAGCTAGGTCACGGAATGTATACGCGGAATTGAAAACAACAATAAACGGGTCGTTCTGGAATTAGTTCAAAACTGTCTTTTCCGAGAAAACTTAGCGTTGAGTGCTACTACTAGGATTCTAAGAATCATCGGTTTTCAAGCAGACCGTTCTTCAAATAATTGAAAAAAATATGAAAGTGATTCTTGAAGTTTGTCTCGATCACCTAGGGATATAAATATGTATAAATTATCCAGAAAATTTCTGGATTGGCCCTCAAAGATCGACAATTTATACATATTTGGAATTATGGAGGGTACACAGCATAATATTTAGGGATATATATACTATAAAAGTGCAAAGCTGCATATTTCTTTTTATTTTTTTAATGTCTACGAATTTTGTCCCTATCACAGATTGAGATCATGTATTTATGTAGATATTGATGTATTGTATCAATTTAATATCTCCTTAGCCTGGGCATTTACTTTCAAATCAATTATGTTTTTTTATGAACACTATATTTTCATGTGTTCAGTGTGTCCCACGTAAAACGATTTTATAGGATTCCTATACAATTGTATAGGACTGTCCTATATAGTTCCTTTACGATTTTGATTCTATACAAATTGTATACAAATTGTATACAATTCGGGATTGTACATAAATAATTGTATACAAATTGCAAACAAATCCCGAATGTGCAATTTTTTTTGATATCCTGTGTATAATAGTCTTGATTTTCTATATAAAAAGTCTGGCAAAACTGGATACCAGACTACGCGAGACTTTTTTTTTTCATGGATAAAGTCAGGCAAACTTGATGTCAGACTTTATATTAGACATTTTAACAATGAAGAAAGGCTTTTTTCGCGCGTCCCTTATTCATTTTATTTACTTCACAATATTTATCAGCTAAAGATCCCAGTCCATTTGATGATTGTTGCTCAGCAGGTTCACTAGCAGCAGAGTCCATTTAACTATAGTTGAATGAATGGTATACCATTGGTATACAGGCACTCGCCCGCTTCAGCTAGCTTGCTGACGCTGCACTGACGCTTCGGGTCTCGGGAGAGTGGAGACCCAGCTGTCACTACAGGTTATAAAAACCGCTGCCAAGTGCCTCAGCAGTATGCTTTCTCAAAGTATTGCAATTGAACCTCAATTTGCATTAATCACCACTCTTTGAGAAAGCAAAATGAACCTCTAACTTATTTCCTCCACTCCATAGTAACGGTTGCTATGGTAAATATCCGAGCTTCGGTGTTCTTACTTCTTAGTCGTCAACAGTTCCGAAAATGGACCTCTAACTGACTTTTCCCACTCCATAGTAACGGTTGCTAAGGACGTAAACAACGGTTGCTATGGTAAATGTCGGAGCTTCGACGTTATTACTTCTTAGTCATCAACAGTTCCAAAAATGAACCTCCAACTGACTTTTCCCATTCCCTAGTTACGGTTGCAAGCGATATAAACACCGGTTGCTAGAGACATCAACAATGGTTTATACGGGAAAGGTCTCTTTGATTGTTATAGAATCCCATAAATATACAAACCCAAATGATCATTTATCATGAATTATATGGGAACTTATCGAAAACACGCTAGCAACGGTTGCCATGGAATCAAACAACGGATGTTGCTGAACACCGAACTCGGTTCACATCTGCCGGAGACCGACCTGTGTGCAAAATTTCAGGACGATCGGACCATTCCTTCGAAAATTAACGTACGACAAAAAAAGTCAGTCTGAAGCTGAATTTTGTATCTCCATAGCAACGATTGCTAGGAGAATAAACAATGGTTGTTCCAAAATGAATGTCTTATCGATTCTCATCGATCGTCGTCGAAAGAATTGGAGACCCATCGTGCATTGATGATGATTTTCGGAGCTTTTATCAAAAACACGTTAGCAACGGTTGCTAGAGAAATAAACAACGGAATTGGCTGAAAATTAAACTCGACCGAGACTTTGCGGCGACTAACCTGTGTGCAAAATTTCAGGACGATCGGACAATTCCTTCGAGAGTTATCGTACGACAAAAAAGTGCACGTACGTACATACATACAGACATTTTCGGATTTCCATGTTTTTCGACCCGTACATTACGAAAATCGAGGTCCCGAAGTCCGATTCGGTGGGTCGATTTCTACCCCGTTACAAAGCTTTCTCTTTGAGAAAGCAAAAACATTCGATTACATCCAAATAAATTTTGTTGTTATGCGCGAACTAAATTCACGTGAAAGAAGCGAATGTTTTTGATAACGTGTAGTGACAGCTCGATCAGGCAGGGTTAAACTGATTAATATTTAAAATTTTTAAAATTATTAATTTTTAATTTTTATCCGAATAAGGGACGCGCGAAAAAAGCCCTTTTTCATTGTTAAAATGTCTAATATAAAGTCTGACATCAAGTTGCCTGACTTTATCCATGAAAAAAAAAGTCTCGCGTAGTCTGGCATCCAGTTTTGCCAGACTTTTTATATAAAAAATCAAGACTATTTTACACGGGATATCAAAAAAAAATTGCACATTCGGGATTTTCTTTGCAATTTGTATACAATTATGTACAATCCCGAATTGTATACAATTTGTATACAATTTGTATAGAATCAAAATCGTATAGGAACTATATAGGACAGTCCTATACAATTGTATAGGTATCCTATAAAATCGTTTTACGTGGGTGTTACAACATAATTAGACTCATGCGTCATGTTGCAGTGGGATTGATAATACAAATGTGAGACGATTACCTGATCAGTAAATTATATTCGGTTCCAAGATCAGTGACGATGGGAATGGCCCCTAAAGATCGTATCTCACATGATTTACCATTTATGGATCATATTGGAGGTAGTTCAATTTTGGAGAGTAGAAATGGTTTATCAAAACGATATTCATTCGTAGTGAAAACCCACTAATTGTTTATTGTTACACTATTCCTAAGTTTCTTCTGCTCATCATAATCAGGTATTCATCTCACATTCGTATCATTAATTCCACGTGAGGCTCCAATACATGGCAGAACTGGCCGTGAAATTAGCAGCTGGTAGGAGTGACAGTTTATTAGCTGAACGCTCGAATGAATGAAAAAGCTCAAAACCTTCTGATGAAGTTTTTGACAATTTGACTGGACTTATGGCAGATTTGGCAACAGAAAAAAGTCGCAGATTAACTGCTAAAAACTCTTCGAACGATAAAGGATTTATGGAACCTTGAAATAGAAAATGTTGTTACTCTTAGACGCTCAGATTTGGGCAGTTCTGGTATATAATGAATTCATGTATGCATTTACATATAGAATAATATGTTCAAAGTAACTGTATATTTAAAGCGAATCAAAGTGAACTCGCCAGGACAAATATGAATTAATTCATTTATTTTTATATGTTCAGATTTTGGTAATTCTGGTATAAGATGCATTTATGTCCAAGTCTTCAAATATAGAATAATATGTATAAAAAACCGCGGCCAAGTGCCTTAGCAGTATGCTTTCTCAAAGAGGCTTCAATATCACCGACAAACGCTTCCCAAACCTGTATTCTCACCTTTCCACTACCGTAGATACTATCATCTATTTCTCAAAAATTACAAAAAAATTATTTAATCAATTCAATTCGTATCTTTGTGACTGTGTAAAGTGTCGTTCTTTTTCAATTGACCAAACTGTGTCGCGACTGTTGATGTCTGCCCAAGCTCTCTTATTATTTGATCAAATGCAACAAAGCAAACGGTTCTAGGTTCTACACGATGCGAGACATTTGGACCTGCATAATTTTTCGATCAATTTATCTTGTGACTGTCATACGGTTAAATGGCGGTCAAAATCGATCCGCACTACCTTTAAGTCCGTTTTTGATCATTTTTGACGGCTGAGGTTGGAAATGATCAATTCAAAATCTATTTTGATCATTTTCGACGGCAAAAGACACCAAATTTTCCCAATTTTCTCTATAGTACGTTGAAAATACTGGAAACGAAACTTACATCAATTTTTTTCCCCCTTAGCAACGGTTGCTAGGGCGGTGAACAACGGTTGCTAAGGAGCTAATTGGGAAGATTTTGTGTCCTTTGCCGTCGAAAATGATGGAAATAGATCTTAAATTAATAATTTCCAACCTTCATAACGGTTGCTAGGGAAGTAAACAACGGTTGCTATAAAGAAAATAGAACAATTCAGTGTCCTTGGCCATCGAGTGTGACTTGAAACTGATTTTCCGGCTTGCCCCAATGAGCACTCATAAGGATTTGTGAGAAAACACGTTAGAAACGGTTGCTAAGGAAATAACCAACGGATTTCGCTGAAAATTGAACTCGTGATAGATCTTGCCACAACTAACCGGTGTGCGAAATTTCAGCAAGATCGGACGATTCCTTCGAAAGTTATCCTAGACAAAAGAAACGAAAAATTTTACACCTTAGCAACGGTTGCTAGAGAAATAAACAACGGATTTTGCTGAAAATTGAACTCGGCCGAGATTTTGCCGCGACTAACCTGTGTGCAAAATTTCAAGAAGATCGGACCATTTCTTCGAGAGTTATAGTGGACGAAAAAAAACGTTACACACATACATACACACACACACACACACACACATACATACATACAGACATTTTTGGATTTCCATGTTTTTCGACCCGTACATCACGAAAATCGAGGTCCCGAGGTCCGATTCGGTGGGTCGATTTTTTCCCCATTACAAAGCTTTCTCTTTGAGAAAGCAATAATTAGGTGATGAAGAATATTATCTACATTATATTAAAATTAATCCGTACACAAATTATGAATCCCATATTCTGTTCTCGGGAACAATGTTTTGTTAGATTATTTTGAAATCGGATCTAGCAGAGCGATAGAGGAGCATTTTCATAATCTGAGGTCAAGAACTCAAAAAAACTGATGCGTGGGCGTGATCTATGTCATAGAAAATCACGTGTAGCCGAATTTTCGTCATACGAAAGATTTTGAAGTAATAAACGTCTTGGAAAATGATGATTTGAAGGATGTTCGGTATGATGGGTATGATGGGTCGAAAGGGGAGATCAAGAACTACAATTTGAACTTGCTATGTGTTGGATATATCGATATTGTGGGGGCGTATTGAACATAAAAACAATTATTTGACGTTTGATTTAAGAAAAACGTTGAAAAAATACTGTAAATTGGTTATCTATTCAAAATCTGATCTTTCAGATTCATAGGGGAGATTGAGCACTTTCATAATCTGAGGTGAAAAATTCAAAAAAATATACGCGGGGGCGTAATCTACGACATACATCGCAGAAGATCATGCATTGCCGAAAATCATTTTTCTCCAATTTTCTATCCGATAAACAACTCGGGAAATGATGATTCCCCGTACGCATTTTGTTCCAAAATTTAGCCAAACAATACTCAACGCACATTCATCACGACCGTCTGAACCAGTACATTTCGGGCACACGTATACATATGTATTATATACCTATAAATACGTCAGTCGGCCAGCTACGTTGCCATATTTCATGGGTCAGGAATGTATTAAAATAAGAACCGAGACTGGGCGACAAGAAAAACTTAATTCTCATGGTTGATGTAATGTTAAATGTAAATATATCTACTTCGGAAAATCAAAGACACTATACCCATACAATTAGTTATTTTAAATTACAAATATTCAGAGGCACCCCTGAGGGCCCCGGCTAGGTATAACACCAAACGCTGGAGCTATCTTAACTCATAATTTGATTGGTGTAGACCTAACCACGTGACGAGTTTTGGAAAATATAGATATAGATAGCGAATGCAGGCAAGCAAGAAACATAAGAACGATAAGTTTTGAGGTTGTAACGACCATATCCTTCTTGCCAGCTGCTTCCAAAATCTAATGTACGTTTAAAAATTGTGGATAATGAAAATGAAATGAAAGTTGAATGAAATATGAATGTAGGGTTTAAAAATGCAAATATTGTGAATGAATTGATGAGTAAACGGGAAAGATTATCGTATGTGAATGATTGGAACATAATTTTGAGAAAAACTCGTTTAAAGTTTCAAGTAGTATAAATCCGATATAATTTTCCTTTTGCATTTAATTTGCAATGCCTGTTCCATATAATTGGTCTTCCAAGTGTCATATTTCGAGGCTCGAATTTTGTAATTCAACCGGCGAAGGTCGATACATTGCATACAGTAAAGAATAGAAGCCCGAACTTCATAACTCTCCGCGCACTCAAAATATCACTAATTTGGCTCTGCGATTATGCTCAGAGAATCGATTTCTTAAGGGGATCCGCTACGTTTCCCAAAACTCAGATTTGGGTCAGGGTAACTTTGCAATACAGTTTGGTCTCTGGTGGAAAAAGTTACAGAAATAATCAAATTTCGTTTAGATACTTATTTTCGTCACGACCTTCCACATAATTGAGCATCGACAAAATCGCAAAAAGTATTTAGTTGAAAATGTATGTCAAATTGACAAGTAGCGCCCTCTTGAAATTCTATTCATCTCATTGTTCGGCAAAGAGAAATTTACGACTCCTTTCTCCGTCCCTCTCTAATTTTTTCTACATGCGAAAGAGGGCCGAAGCCCGAAAAGCAGGAAAGTAGCCTTTCCTTTAGGCCCGTCGTCTACCCGCGGCACGCCGCGGCAGCCCTCGCTTTGCAGCATGGCAGGCATACTGCAGGCCCAATCTCCTGCATCGGGGTTTATTGGCCTGCCCTCGGCGAAGCATCTTCGACACTCCTCTAGCTTTTCTCATATTTCGGAATTTGTTTCGGAATTCGCCTCGGCTACGGGTGGCGTGAAATTATCCTCTTTCACGTCACTCTTCCTCTTCCTCATTCAAATAAACTTCTGTGACTTGACGATTTACTGTGTAAAATTGATAAGCCCAATATAATCAAAGTGATTTTAACTGATGTGGCATTCCTAAACGATCAACGATAATATAATTCTTTTGCTCAAGCGATTCAAGTACTCGGAAATATTGGGTACTTGAATATCTGGTAACTAAGTTGTTATCATTTTTTATTCTCACAATATACATTGAATATTTTCTTTTCTGCCATGTACAAGTACATGCACCATAGCGTCTCCCTTTGCGGTTTCGCTCAGTATTTCAAGTGCAATTATGTGCACATGGAACTCTTTGCAAGTTGACAGTCATTGGGATGAATTATTTTGAATGATTGAAATAATTTTCTCTATGCCAAGAGTGCAGCGAGTGAGCGTCCGCGCGAGCGAGAGGGTCGTGGTAGGTATACAGCTTATAGCAAAGGCCATAAAAATATTTATGACTTGAACTGAGCCGTTTCTCGGCATTGTTGACGAATTTCACGAGTGCATAAGGTCTAAATGGATTTTCAATCATCGATGATACTTCAACGGGGCCACTGATTAAAATTTGGCCAACACACGCCACCCTTAGAATTTTGCTGTCTTTCGAATGATATGCAACTTGACTATGAAATGAATATATTCGAGATATCCAACAGACATTTTCAAGCATTTAATTTTTAATTTTGAGCCTGAAAAATCTTCAGAAAAAGGAATGAATAGTGTCTATGTTGAATCCATTGATATAACGATGTAAACGCGAAAGTATATGTTTCGTTGTTTCAACTCTTTGAAATGCAAAATTTTGAATATCCCTTGTTAGTATGACACTACACAGTAATAAGCATCTTCTTTGAAAAATTCAAATCAATCGGTTCGGTAGAAAATGTATAGATAGAGAAATGCATAGTAAATATAGCAGTGCAAAGCTTAGCATGACTTAGATATGACATCAATTATTTTTCCATGTAACTCAGGGTTATCCGATTTTCACCGTTCAAATTTGTATATTCATGGTTCAAATTTCTGATCAGATATACATATCGATAAATAAACTACAATACTGATTTATTCATTCAAAGTTTTTTGATGAGTGGAAGAGGATCTTTACCTGTCCTTTATTGCTCTCTCAATGGGCTCTTGTTTATGAGGGGTCGAGAGGATTCGAAGAGACCAGAATCGGTCGAGAGTTGAAGGGAAGCCTTCCGAACACATGTTGCCAGATGCGTAAAGGGTAAAGCGCCGAGGGATTTTCCTTCACAATAACAGACCCCACCTCTCTCAAAATCAAGGAGAGTGAGAGTTCAACTCTGTTTTACCCTTTGAATGACCGAAAAAATTTGAATTCTAATGCCACCACAATATTCCAATATTTTTAGACCCTATGGATGTTATCTTGTTCATATTGCTCACTATCATTCCTACCATGGATTGGGAATAGAATGAGAGATTTTGGTGTTATTATATAGAGTAGAACTGATTCTAGAGAGTGAAACAACTTTGGCGCGCTGTGGGAACAGCGCCAGTGTCAAAACTGGGAACTAACGTTTTAACAACTTTTCAAATTAATCAAGTGATATTCTCCCATTCCGAAGATGCTCGCTTAACCATGTATGAGCCAAAATTTCATTAGAAAATATTGATAACTTTAGGAAAATATTGGAATACTAAAATGTCGGTCATACAAAACGTAGCGGATCCCCTTAATGCACTCAAAACAGCCCCTCCACGTGATCAACTTTTTATATAATATTTGGATAGTTTATGCAGTGTTTAAGGGAATAGGTTATAAGTTAAGGTACGAATTCCCCTCATTCGTTCATGTTATTATTGTGAACCACGAGACGTAATCTTCGAATCACTGTAGCGTTGCAGCATAATATGGGAGGAAACATGGATGATTTCCGTTTGATTATTTATCAATATCATCCTCTCGTATTGAATCATGGCATATCAATCGTGGGGATCAACTAACAAGTATGTTTCAACTGGAAAAAACATGTTCCATAAAGTTGAATAAATTTGAATATGATATTATTCCTATGGACTTCATTCTGATACTGTCGGAGAAAACCTCGCAATACGTGTTAATCCTTCGAGAATAAATCGGATCTTTTCGAATTTTCAAGTGAATATCAATGAGGATATCAGTGGAGATATCATAAACGAAGAGTTAGATATTAGTGACTCGGGTAACATATGGGATTCCATGAATTCTGCATAGAAAAACTGAATGTAAGGTACCTGTACCCGATATGCGCCACCTAAGCAAGGAAGGTCACTACACAGCGTCAAATGAATATTTTCTAACATAATTGGTGTCAAATGAAAGGTCTACTCAATACCTACAAAATGAGCTGAGTTTTTTTCAATTTTAACAGTTCTACGCTAAGATACCGCGGTTTTTAAAAAAATTTTTAGTGTACCCAATATGGCGCCACCCTGAAAATACTTCTTTTCATCCAATTTGAAGCATGAAACATGTCTGAAATGAATAAAATACAAACAAAAAAGTATATTTCTGATATAATCTTATTGAAAAATACATTTTGTCTTTGATTGAACCATAGTACATAGATTATATGAACTTCTAACAACCTAAATCAAATCAAGTTTTCAGTTAAAATTCATGAAAAACCGTTGTTTTTGAATCAATAAAATTAACTTATGCAACATCTAGTTCCAATATTAATCTCTCGAATTCATGAACATTCTTTTTAGTGTAATTTTAAATATAATTGAGATGTTCTCACTGAAATGGAAGAGTTCAATTTAAAAAATGTCCGAACCTATTTGAGACTAGCTATTGTCATGATGGTAGAAAAATTCTGTTTGATGTTTTTTCCTAGACAGTACTTATAAACGCATAACCTCAAAATTTTTCTCATTTTCCTTTTTTTGCATATGTTTTGTTTGACATATTGTTGAAATGTTCGAAGAGGTATCTTATATATAGTCGAAGCCATCCTCTGCGATATCTCGCCTTTCTTGACCTGCTCCAAAGCTTGAACTAAATTTCCTTCCGACCCTGTTTGGCGGATATTTACCATGAATGGGTTGATTGTAGCAGCTGGAACAAGAAAATAGGGGTGGGGCATAATGGGTACATTTGATAAAAATAACGAAGAGCTATTGAAACGGTTGATAAAAAGGGCGTAAGATGAAAAAAAAAATTGGATGATGTAGATGGGATGTCAAGGAATCAAACGATATATCGGTCGATTTTTTTGGCCCAGTTTAAGGGTATTAAAAAAATTCGCACTTACCTGAACGAAATTAGATCGAGAATGAAAATTGGCGAAAAAATGGATAAAACGAGCTGTAACAAATTGGTATAAGGGTTCCCGATCGGTGAAAATGTTTTCTTTCCTCATTATTTAGCATTGCCGACAAGATTCTGTGTCGCGGCGATGCTCTAGACGCGCGTATATATGAAATACGAAGGGTGGCGCATATTGGGTCCTGGCGCATATTGGGTACACCTACCTTATATATTTCAGTTCTATGAAGAGTTCTTGGAAGTAAAATAAGCTGAAATTGGTCAAATTCTATGAAATACTTTTGTTCAGATGAAAAATTGATCTTCTCAGGGAATGTTCACAAAATTCTCTTCAAAGAGAGTTCAAGTTTCCTTGAATTCCTCGAATTCAAATAACAAAGTTGTTCATTAGTTTATTGAAAATCTATCTATTGTATTTATTTTTGCAATTCGAAAAGATTAAAAATTGCAATTTTCCCCAATCCATGATTTTTCATGGTTAAACAAGACCTTTCCTTAAATCTTGGATGCAAATGTTTTGTGGATATTTCGAAAATATTCCATGCTGTATGCGAGAGAATGAAACAATTCTAATTACTTGAAATTACATAGATTTCCTTTTGTGGAAGTAAGAATTCTCGATTCATTGAGCATAATCAAGTTACTCTCAATTTCACGTTCATTACACTAGCTACATCAAACGCGCTGCGCGCGATCTACATGTATGCGTTTCAAAACCATATTTCAATTATTTTTTCCACGAATCTTGACCATAATCGTTCTGACGTACATCTCAATTCATTTCATGATGCGAATTTCTGAAAGCTAAATGAATAACCGAACCCTAAATTCTTATGATTCATGTAAAAACTGTATAAGAGTATTAGAAAGAACTATCGAGCACTTGAGCACACTTGAGACACTTGAGCTCGCAGAACGATTTCAGATTTTTAATACTAAACTATTCATCAAACCACATAACACATAAAATTTACAAATCAAACATCTTAACCTAACAGAGTTATCCAATCCGGCAACTGTTCAAAACTCAAAGGTAGACTAAAATATCCACGTACCATCAATCAAATTCACATACCTACAATTATAGTTTTGAAAATAAATTGTCAAAACTTATAACAGCATTATCAACGAAACTGACTATCCTAACCTATAATATCATGTCATCGGCTACCCTCTATCTATTTATACATCTCACTCTATATCTATATACACCCCACTACAAATCACGTGGTTAGATCTACACCAATCAAATCACGAGTTAATGCCTTCACTCTAAAGGCCATCACTTTTTTATATAAGGATAGTGATAGAATGGAGTTTTTTTGGTATTTCGACATTTGCATTGAAGCATATGCTCTAAGGACGTTTGTCCTGAACAACTACAGTCACGAGTTATACTGATAGGTAGTTGACAGGCGGGAACGAACGTGAATCTATAACTGCTGCTTGCGCTACTCTCTTCAAGCCACCTCGTCCCGTCACCAGACTAACAAACTAACAGAGTAATTATTTCAGAATATATCAAGATGAAGACCATGATTATTTCATATTCGCAATATCTCTATCTTCAATAACGTTCATCAATCACAAAATAGTTTCCGAAAATAATTCTTCTAAATAATTTTTGGAAAATATTTCGAAAATTATCATTTGATAGTAGTTTTGAAGTTATTCTAATTCACGTACTGTACTGTTTTGATAATGCACATACTGAAATTGATTAGCTATTGAGTGAAGATGGCAAATGACAATAGAATATTAGTACATTGATCAAATTATATTCTTGAATCATGTGGGAATGTTGCAAGCAGCCATATAACCAGTACAATATTTGATCCAGATTTCTTCTTATTTCAATGAATTGCAACAGTCACTTCTAGGATTCCAAGACCTTTCCAAAAATTGTTGTAAAGTATCACACGAGAATTGAATAATACTTGTAAATCTTTCCAAGATGACCCATCCTCATGCGACACTCATTTATAGCGAAGAATGCAATTGATTATAGCGAAATATTTTGGGATCACATCTAGCATTAACTTCATCACGATATAAGGATTCAATCTTTGTTCAATCTCCAACATTTATAACTGTTCACGTCACTGAATTCATCAACGTGAGGAGCAGTTAAAAGAAAATAACCAACGGGAGAAGTATATAAGTATAATCATATCAATACATAAGTATAATCTCTTAAATTGATTCTATTTGGAAGATTAAACGAATGCATTACAGGGAATATATTTGCATTAAATTCTATCCAAACATCCTCAATAATATCAACTGAGATGAACTTGAAGTCAGAAGGTCAGTACGTTGTTTTTCCCAGACCCCGAAGTTTCATGAAGCTCACTTTGATATCCAACCTATATCTGAATCATCGAATAATTGATAGCAATGAATGAAATGATTATCGTGGACTTTGATGCACCACAGTTTTTTCTTCCCGTATTGAATATTTTCAATATCAATCATTCTCGTCCAATATAGGATTGGTCAGTTGAGATATATCTGCAATGATCTCTTATTCAAATGATGATGAATATTGATAATTGACTCACTCAGTTTCTAGTTATTCATGATTATATAACATCTCTATCTTCAACTCATGGTTATCGTAAGCTGCTACAAACTTCCGATAAATGCACCATGCATGTTCATAGTATTGGAACTTATTTATTAAATGAATGTTAGATTGATACAGTAATTATCAATTTTTCACTATGCAGCACATCTCTATCAGAACTATATACAGCACTGAAATAGTCAACAATGATACTGACATTTGTAAGATCAATTTGAGTTACGTGAGCTTCCCAAGGAGTGTTAGAGGACTACGATTGGGTGAGACTGAAGAAAAGGGAGTGAGAAAGGAAATACAGTAATACAGTGTACCACCCCAACATTCGAGCCAATCGCATTGTATAATCTAGTCAACCACGCCTACGAAAGATGCTGATTGGACAATTCTGCCGAGAACTTCACAGTCACTGAGGCTGAGTATTCTGCGTAACCTATCGGGCAATACGACACACCCTTTAAAATAACTTGAAAGAGACGAACCAAAGTGGTAACCAGTTAGCAAGTACCTCTTGAATGAAAGTTCACTAAATGTGCGTATTCTTTTCTACAGATATTATACCCCGTAACAATAAGAAAAGAGGGAGTATATAATAACGACGAGAGAAAGGGGAAACGTACAATACGAGTAGGAATTCTCTCAACGGAATGATACAAAGCAACCGTTGAATAGTACTTAAATCCAGAGAAGGATGGATTGGATAATCAATTGGAATAGCAAATAGTCTTCCAGACGTATACTATTATAGAAACCAGGAACACCTCGATTGATTTTGAAAACCTGAACTAAGCATTGGGTTCGGCTTATTCCGAGTTGAATGGGAAGATAAATATCTCTCATACTAATCGCTGGAAGTCATTCCATCTCTAGTAGTACAGAATGGTCAATTTCAAATCAGCACCACGAGTAAAATTTCCCTTGTTTGAAGCCATCCTGGAACTTAAAGCTACTCCATATACACTCTCTATTACACTTTAACATGATCCTGAGAAATCTTATGAAAGAATCCCGATGGAGATTATTTAGGTTCATGGAATTATAATAAAAGGATTACTAAATCACTTTTTGTTTCTCAAGTGATCAGTAACGCATCATAGGAAATAGATCTCTAAATAATTATTACCGTCCAAATCTGATATTAAATGAAATTTTTAAAGTTAACTATTTCAATTCAATTCGATTTGATTGATTGGAGATGTATTCAACCAATTGTCGAATTGAAATTGCACATGAGTGTGTAACATAGATGAATAGAGTTGTTGATCGGTTTATAATTTTCGAATTTCATTTCAACAGATTACATGGATCAAATTTGCTTCTAAATCATTCAGAAAATACAGAAATCATAGAAGATATTATTAGCACTATATTGTGAGGCAGTTCTGCACCCGAATCAGAGATAGTCTCATGAATCTTCATTCTATTCGCAAAAAACTTCTGTAATATCGATACCCTTGTATTTATGATATAATAATATAACTCTTATATGTAAGCATGTTCTACTGCCACATTCAATCTTCGATTGTTTGGAATTTGTATATGAATCTGACCTTTTATATCAACTCGACGTTGAATTACTTTATTATCAAGATTTATGTTCTGGTAATTTAACCCATTAGCGCCCAAACGGCCGTTCGACGGCCGTTTTTTTGAGCGATAGATTTCATATGGTTATAATGGTTCAAAAAATTTG
Organism: Aphelinus atriplicis; assembly: GCA_020882685.1. NCBI lineage: Eukaryota > Metazoa > Arthropoda > Insecta > Hymenoptera > Aphelinidae > Aphelinus > Aphelinus atriplicis. The sequence continues at coordinate 43,788 of JAJGQD010000020.1, read as the reverse complement.
TGAAGAACATTTTCTTGTGCAGAATTTTGTCAGCTTTCCGATTCCGTTACTTTTATCTCGATTAAATAAACGCCCCCATTGTTATAAACAATTAATTGCAGAAAAACACGAAATTTCGAGTCAAAATCTTGTTTTGTGTCAACCGTAAAATATAAAAACCGGTCGCAACGAACCCCGGGATGTGAATTTTGAGCGTCCATGGACCTTAAACTAAAAGTTGTCATAGTTGTAATTGTTCAAATTCATTGTTGGAAGACCCAAAATGGCGGCCGACCAAAAAAATTGTAGCTTTCAACTTGGAATTGTTTTTCTCAAAAACTATGGGTCAAATCAAAAAATTCTTAGGAATAAAAAAGTCTTAGAATCACCTGAAGAACACTCTTGAATTTTTCCAGAATTTTTTTATGAAATTTTTCAAAATTTTGATTCTTCGAATTCTCAAAAAAACACAAATTGCTTAAAAACTTCTGAAAGGACTTGAGAATATTCTCTGACTGATTTGAGAACTTCTTTGTTCTTATAAATTTTTCGATTTGCCGGCTAAAAAATGCACGGAAAAATTTCTAAAAAATAATTTCATTATTTTTTTTCTCAAAAACTATAGATCAAATCAAAAAAATTATAAGAACAAAAAGTCTAAAAATTACTCAAAGAACATCCTCAAATTTTTTCAGAAGGTTTTAAGCAATTTGCGTTTTTTTGAGAATTTGAAGAATCAAAATTTTGAGAAATTTCATCAAAAAATTCTGGAAAAATTCAAGAGTGTTCTTCAGGTGATTCTAAGACTTTTTTATTCCCAAGAATTTTTTGATTTGACCCATAGTTTTCAAGAAAAACAATTCCAAGTTGAAAGCTACAATTTTTTCGGTCGGCCGCTATTTTGGGTCTTCCAACAATAAATTTGAACAATTACAACTATGCCAACTTTTAGTTTAAGGTCCATGGACGCTCGAAATTCACATCCCGGGGTTCGTTGAGACCGGTTTCTATGTTTTACGGTTGACACAAAACAAAATTTTGACTCGAAATTTCGTGTTTTTTTGCAATCAATTGTTTATAACAATGAGGGCGTTTATTTAATCAAGATAAAAGTAACGGAATCGGAAAGCTGACAAAATTCTGCACAAGAAAATGTTCTTCCCAAATTTTTTGAACCATTATATCCATATGAAATCTATCGCTCAAAAATACGGCCGTCGAGCGGCCGTTTGGGCGCTAATGGGTTAACTTGTGGATACTGATATTCTTGTTGCAGTCTCTACTTCCCAGCTTGACACGTATTCATCTAAAAGTCTTAGATCAAAGTTTGAAAAAAACCGTTGCCAACTGCATCAGTAGTATGATTTCTCGGAAGAGCTTCATGGGGAAAGAGTTATTGATTGATATATCACTGTTTGTCTAGAATACTAATATTCTGCAACGGTAGATATGGATGCAAACAACGATTACTATATTAATTTTTTGAAATGATGTATTCTCTACTGTAAAGTACTGGGCTGGACATCACATTGACTTGTTCCTCACTCAATAACATTCCTAGAAATATAAGAACAGTTGCTATGGAAAATTCAGAGTCGAAACTTCTTGGAAAGTAACTCAAATTGATTGTCCCTCAACAACGGATACAAGGTAATTAAACAACGGCCGCCATGAAGCAAGTATAGATAGTCTGCGTTTCTTACCATCTGTATGGTTGCAAGGGATATGAATAACGGTTGCTAAGGATCTAACTCTATTCTTAGCTGTCGAAAGTTATCGAAATGGAACTTTATTTTCTTTTTACTTCAGCAATGCTTGTTAGGACGGTGACCAACGTTTCCTATGAAGCGAATATGAAGATTCTGTATTTCTGGTCATGGAAAGTGTTGGAAATGAACGTCAAACTGATTTCTCCCCCGCCCCTCACGTAGAACGGTTACTAGGGATATAAAGAACGACTGCTATGAAAGGAATCTCAATCATTCTCATAGATTCTCATAAGTATTCGAGCCCCAACAAGAATTCGTGAGGATTCTTAAGAAACTTATAAAAAATACGTTAGCAACGGTTGCAAAATGTCAAGCTCTTGCTCAAAGCTATTGATACAGGAAGTTCGATGAAAAATACTGTAATTCACCTTGAAAACTACCAAGACTGTATCCAAGCGATTGTATATGGTAATTAACGGTGCATACATTTGACAATTATTTGTATATATTTTTTTACGCTTTGGTACTGTTTTTTTAATCAAATTTTCAGTTGAATATACGATGCACATTTTTTTGCATGCATCACATACCAGAATTACTCAAATCTGAGCATATGAAAGTAAAGAAATCGATTCATATTTGTCCTGGCAATTTCACATTGACTCGCTTTAAATATATTTACTTTGAACATATTATTCTATATGTAAAGGCATATATAAATTTATTATATACCAGAACTGCCCAAATCTGAGCATATAAAAATAAAGAAATTTTTTATTTCAAGGTTCCATAAATCCTTTATCGTTCGAAGAGTTTTCAGCAGTTAATCTGCGACTTCTTTCTGTCGCTAAATCTGCTATAAGTCGAACCAAATGATTCAGTACTTCATCATAAGGTTTCGAGCTTCTTCCTTCATTCGAGCGTTCAGCTAATAAACTGTCACTCTTTCCAGCTGTTAATTTTACGGCCAGTTCTGCCATGTATTGGAGCCACACGTGGTAAGGGTTTGAGGGAGCAGTCATTTCAAAACAAATTTATATTGAGAGATTTTCATCGCTTATCATTGGTCTATTGAGATTTAAGAATTGAATTACTGTTTCGTGTCGTTCAAACATTAGCATGAATGTCCGATATGCTTGAAAATACATTATTCACTGCGAATAAGATCATAACAAGCAATACTGATTGTATTGAAGAAGCATTGAGAAAACGTTCTTCTTATTCCAATTTCTTGCATTCTATTGCTCGCTCGCCGGCAATGTCTTAATTCCGCAGTTCATGATGAGCAGAAGAAACTTGGGAATAGTGTAACAATAAACAATTAGTGGGTTTGTCACTACGAATGAATATCGTTTTGATAAACCATTTCTACTCTCCAAAATTGAACTACCTCCAATATGATCCATAAATGGTAAATCATGTGAGATACGATCTTTAGGGGCCATTCCCATCGTCACTGATCTTGGAACCGAATATAATTTACTGATCAGGTAATCGTCTCACATGTGTATTATCAATTCCACTGCAACATGACGCATGAGTCTAATTATGTTGTAACACACTGAATACATGAAAATATATTGTTCATAAAAAAACTAAATTGATTTGAAAGTAAATGCCCAGACTAAGGAGATATTAAATTGATACAATGCATCAATATCTACATAAATACATAATCTCAATCTGTGATAGAAATACATGATCACAGATCATAACTCTTATCACAATCTGTAGAGTAAAAAAACATTAAAAAACTGCGAAAGACATTGCCGGCGAGTGAGCAATAGAATGCAAGAAATCGTAACAAAAAGAACGTTTTCTCAATGCTTTATCAATACAATCAGTAATGCTTATGATGATTAATCCCAGTGAATAATGTATTTTCAAACATATCGGACATTCATGCTAATGTTTGGACGACACGAAACAGTAATCCAATTCTTAAATCTCAATAGACCAATGATTTTGTCTACAAGCAAGGATAAGCGATGATAATCTCTCAATATAAATTTATTTTGAAATGACTGCTCCCTCAAACCCTCACTACGTGGGGCTCCAATACATGGCAGAACTGCTCGTAAAATTAACAGCTGGAAAGAGTGACAGTATTTATTAGCTAAACGCTCGAATGAATGAAAAAGCTCAAAATTATGATGAAGTACTCGACAATTTGGCTGGACTTATGACAGATTTAGCGACAGAAAGAAGTCGCAGATTAACTGCTGAAAACTCTTCGAACGATAAATGATTTATGGAACCTTGAGATAGAAAATATCTTTACTTTCTATTTCAAGGTGCTCAGATTTGGACAGTACTGGTATATAATGAATTTATGTATGTCTTTACATATCTACATAATATTAAAATTAATCCGTACACAAATAATGATTCCCACATTTTGCTCGTGGAAACAATGTTTTGTTAGATTATTTTGTAATCGGGTCTGGCAGATTGAGAGAGGAGCACGAGCATTTTCTTATTCCATGGTGAAAAATTAAAAAAACACTGATGCGTGGGCGTGATCTACGTCATAGAAAATCATGTGTAGCCGAATTTTCGTCAAAAGATTTTGAAGGAATAAACAACTTGGAAAATGATGATTTGAAGTACATTCGGTGTGATGGATCGAAAGAGGAGATCAAGAGCTCCAATTTGAACTGGCTATGTGTTCGAAAAAGTTGATATTGTGGGGGCGTTTTGAACATAGAAACAATTATTTTGCACGAGGTCCCTGGAAAACGTCGATGAAAAACTATAAATGGATGATTCATCCAGAATCCAATCTTATAGATTTGAAGGAAAGTACGAGAATTTTCATAATCTGAGGTGAAAAATCCGAAAAAAATAGACGCGGAGGCGTAATATACGTCATAGTCCTATCTGTTGTTATAAATGATAATTATGATAATTACGCTATTTTCGTTTGGATCATTTTGCTCCTACACGTTCACTTTTTTGAATTTTTCAACAATGGGACATGTAAGCACCACAAGACTTTTTTGACTCAACAAACTATAATATGCATCATGATGTTGATTGATATTTATTTACAATAATTTTCAAGTACAACTTACTAAAATTGAATTGAATATCAAAAATTATAGAATATTTTGTAGAATTTTTAATTAAAATCCACGCGAGAGATTATTGCTAGTAGTATAATATGTTCAAAGTAACTGTATATTTAAAGTGAATCAATGTGAATTTGCCAGGACAAATACATGAATTGATTCTTTACTTTCATACGCTCAGATTTGTCTAGTTCTGGTGTTCAATGAATTTACGTATGTCTTTACGTATGAAATAATATGTTCAAAGTAATTGTACATGATAATGATAAATTTTACATCAGTAATCAAAGTCTGAATATAATTTTTGTTTTTCAGTTGATAGAGAGGGGGGGGGCATATGAAAGAGTTGTAATAATATGTAAAATTTGACAATTCTTGACGATGCATTCAATATCCGATAATCTGGCTTGATCACTACCAATTTTCCAGAAAAATGCTTTTACTTTAAAAAAACTACACGTGTGATCTCAATCCTTTCTCAATTATTTCTCAGAACAAAAAAGTTGTCTGAAAAAGTTAGTGGGGACAAAATTCGTAGACTTTAAAAAAATCTGAAAAAAATATGCAGCTTTGCACTTCTATAGCATATATATCCCTAGGTGATCGAGACAAACGTCAAGGATCATTTTCATATTTTTTTCAATTATTTGAAGAACGCTCTGCTTGAAAACCGACGATTCCACTAAAGTTTCCATATTTGAGGTAAAACTTTTCTGATGAACGCTATGACAGTTTTCAGAAGATTTTGAGATCCATACAAGAATAATATAGTTAGTGATGTGCAAATTATTCGCATTTGCAAAAACTCCAGGATTCACGAGAAGTTGTGGGTCAAAATCATTATATTGGCGTTTTTCTTATTAAATCAAACTTTTATTACGAAAAATTAAATTTGCGCAATAAACAAAGTCTTAGTTCCTCATTTTGAATTTCAACATTTAAGAAAATCACAAGTTACTTTGACTATAAACTTGGTTTTCCCAAAAAACAGCGAGGAAAACCGAATAATCAATGATTCATCTTACCATGTTTTAGCTCATCATACGCTTGACTCCCGCTACTGGACTAATGCACTGAATATCTTACCCATGGGCTAATTACGAATAAACGAATGTTTTCTCATGTAATTTTTCCCGTAGAATCCGAATTTGTCGGTTTGAAGTCTGTGATAGCCATACAATTAGTTTAAAACGCGATTGTTTAACCAAATAAGAAAATAACACTTTTTTGGTTTGGGAAAAATTATTTTTCTAAAATTTAGCTCATTTTAAGAAGAAAAGTTCCTATGCACCATCCATCAATAATGCTTGTATCTAAAGTTATAAATTATCTGAAGTTGCAAAAGACCATTTTTCGGTGGTCTTCGTTGCTCTGCCATGGCAACAACAATAGAATATTTATGAATCTGAAGGTGTTTTCTAATGCAGATTTATCGTAGGATTCGAACATAAACTTGAATATTCTTGATCAATTAATCAATTAATTAATTAATTAATTGATTTGAATATTCTTTCTCAATGTTAAAATAAATGGAGTTAAAAGTAACAGTACTTCTGTTCATGAATTGTCCAAAACGATTCAGACAAAACATTCAACCTGTATATACTGGTATTCTCTATCTATGTCAGCTCTAGAGCTATAAAAAACGCCGAGAGGAGTGGTATTTTCCGATTTGAATTAATTTAAAATTTTTTATGTCAGCATTTTCCAACTATAGTGCATGTGTACTTTCTTTTCTCTATGAGCTGAATTTTTAAAAAAAAAATTCTAAACAAAACCTAGTTAGTTTATTATTTGTTTGAACATTCTAGACCAATTGTACCACTTTTAAAGACTTCTAACTGACAAATTCTCATTCTACGGCAGAAAATACACAAGAAAACATTTGTTTATTCATAATTAGCCCATGGATAAGATATTTAGTGCATTAGTCCAGTAACGGGAGTCAAGCGTATAATGAGCTAAAACATGGTAAGATGAATCATTGATTATTCGGTTTTCCTCGCTGTTTTTGGGAAAACCAAGTTTATATTCGGATTCTACGTTGAAAACTGCATTAGAAAACACCTTCAGATTCATAAATATTTTATTGTTGTTGCCATGGCAGTGCAACAAAGACCACCGAAAAGTGGTATTCTTCAACTTGTGATAATTTATATTTTTAGATACAAGCATTATTCATGGATGGTGCATCGGAACTTTTCTTCTTGAAATGAGCTAAATTTTAAGAAAAAAATTTTTCCGAACCAAAAAACTGTTATTTTCTTATTTGTTTAAACAATCGCGGTTTGAAAAAATTGTATGGGTTTTACAGACTTCAAACCAACAAATTCGGATTCTACGGAAAAAAATATATAAGATTCATTATCTATCTACCGAGGACCTCCTCTGGCCAACGGGAAGGGGGCTAGGTCCAGGACTAAAACCGATTCCAATTCCAAAACCAGAAATGTTGTTTATGGTGTTTATTCTGAAGTACTTTAGGGATTTGAAACTTTAAACACTTGAATGTTACGTTTTTATTCGTACACCGGGATGCTATATGCTGTAGAGAAGAAACGTTTTTTTGTATGTTCGCAAAAATCTCAAAAACGACTGAACCAATCGCGTCCAAATTTTAACAGTAGTTTTACTTACACCCTGAAGTATCATAGGCTATTATGATCAATCATTAATTATTCGGAAACGTTTCTATTCAAAATGTAGAAATAACATGCAAATCAGCTCTGGCTTCACAAAAAAAACCTCAAACTATAATTCTTCACTATATTAGAAAGGGTTTATTGAAAAATGATTAGATTAAAAAAGTTGATGGAATTTCCCTCCCTTCAGTTGAAAAAAACTTGAATTAACGATCAACATTTAATATCTCAAATACTAAGGCAAAATCATCCATTGAAGGAAAAACCTGGGAATTTGACCAAAATATCTATACCTAATAAACAATTAACAAGATACTTCTACAAACTTGAATAATAATAAAAACCGCTGCCAAGTGCCTCAGCTGTATACTTTTTCAAAATATTGCAATTGAACTTTAACTTGCATTAATCACCACTCTTTGAGAAAGCAAAATGAAACTCTAACTCATTTCCTCCACTCCATAGTAATGGTTACTAAGGACGTAAACAACGGTTGCTATGGTAAATATCCGAGCTTCGGTGTTCTTACTTCTTAGTCGTCAACGGTTCCAAAAATGAACCTCTAAGTGACTTTTTCCACTCCATAGTAACATTAATAAGGACGTAAACAACGGTTACTATGGTAAATGTCGGAGCTTCGATGTTCTTACTTCTTAGTCATCAACAGTTTCAAAAATGGACCTCCAACTGACTTTTCCCATTCCCCAGTTACGGTTGCAAGGGATATAAACAACGGTTGCTAGAGACATCAAAAAATGGTTTCTACGGGAAATGTCTCTGTGATTCTTATAGATTCTCATGAATATACGAGCCCAAATGAGCATTTATCATGAATTATATGAGAACTGATAAAAAACACGCTAGCAACGGTTGCTAGAGAAATAACCAACGGATGTTGCTGAACACCGAACTCGGTTCACATCTTCCGGAGACCGACCTGTGTGCAAAATTTCAGGACTATCAGACTATTCCTTCAAAAGTTATCGTACGACAAAAAAAAGTTAGTCTGAAGGTGAATTTTGTATCTCCATAGCAACGGTTGCTAAGAGAATAAACAATGGTTGTTCCAAAATGAATGTCTTATCGATTCTCATCGATCGTCGAAAGAATTGGAGACTCAACGTGCATTGATGATGATTTTTGGAGCTTTTATCAAGAACAAGTTAGCAACGGTTGCTAGAGAAATAAACAATGGATTTGGCTGAAAATTGAACTCGGACGAGATTTTGCGGCGACTAACCTGTGTGCGAAATTTCAAGAAGATCGGACAATTCCTTCGAAAGTTATCGTACGACAAAAAAAAAGTGCACCTACGTACGTACATACGTACAGACATTTTTGGATTTCCATGTTTTTCGTCCCATAGATTACGAAAATCGAGGTCCCGAAGTCCGATTCAATGGGTCGATTTTTACCCCATTACAAAGCTTTCTCTTTGAGAAAGCAAAAATGGCTAGATACGAGTCAAACTCCAAATGTGTAACAAAAAACCGCTGCCAAGTGCCTCAGCAGTATGCTTTCTCAAAGTATTGCAATTGAACCTCAATTTGCATTAATCACCACTCTTTGAGAAAGCAAAATGAACCTCTAACTTATTTCCTCCACTCCATAGTAACGGTTGCTATGGTAAATATCCGAGCTTCGGTGTTCTTACTTCTTAGTCGTCAACAGTTCCGAAAATGGACCTCTAACTGACTTTTCCCACTCCATAGTAACGGTTGCTATGGTAAATGTCGGAGCTTCGGTGTTCTTACTTCTTAGTCATCAACAGTTCCAAAAATGAACCTCCAACTGACTTTTCCCATTCCCTAGTTACGGTTGCAAGCGATATAAACACCGGTTGCTAGAGACATCAACAATGGTTTATACGGGAAAGGTCTCTTTGATTGTTATAGGATCCCATAAATATACAAACCCAAATGATCATTTATCATGAATTATATGGGAACTTATCGAAAACACGCTAGCAACGGTTGCCATGGAATCAAACAACGGATGTTGCTGAACACCGAACTCGGTTCACATCTGCCGGAGACCGACCTGTGTGCAAAATTTCAGGACGATCGGACCATTCCTTCGAAAATTAACGTACGACAAAAAAAGTCAGTCTGAAGCTGAATTTTGTATCTCCATAGCAACGGTTGCTAGGAGAATAAACAATGGTTGTTCCAAAATGAATGTCTTATCGATTCTCATCGATCGTCGTCCAAAGAATTGGAGACCCATCGTGCATTGATGATGATTTTCGGAGCTTTTATCAAAAACACGTTAGCAACGGTTGCTAGAGAAATAAACAACGGAATTGGCTGAAAATTGAACTCGGACGAGATTTTGCGGCGACTAACCTGTGTGCGAAATTTCAAGAAGATCGGACAATTCCTTCGAAAGTTATCGTACGACAAAAAAAAAGTGCACGTACGTACGTACATACGTACAGACATTTTTGGATTTCCATGTTTTTCGTCCCATAGATTACGAAAATCGAGGTCCCGAAGTCCGATTCAATGGGTCGATTTTTACCCCATTACAAAGCTTTCTCTTTGAGAAAGCAAAAACATTCGATTACATCCAAATAAATTTTGTTGTTATGCGCCAACTAAATTCACGTGAAAGAAGCGAATGTTTTTGATAATGTGTAGTGACAGCTCGATCAGGCAGTGCTAAACTGATTAATATTTCAAATTTTTAAAATTATTAATTTTTAATTTTTATCCGAATAAGGGACGCGCGAAAAAAGCCTTTTTTCATTGTTAAAATGTCTAATATAAAGTCTGACATCAAGTTGCCTGACTTTATCCATGAAAAAAAAAGTCTCGCGTAGTCTGGCATCCAGTTTTGCCAGACTTTTTATATAAAAAATCAAGACTATTTTACACGGGATATCAAAAAAAAATTGCACATTCGGGATTTTCTTTGCAATTTGTATACAATTATGTACAATCCCGAATTGTATACAATTTGTATACAATTTGTATAGAATCAAAATCGTATAGGAACTATATAGGACAGTCCTATACAATTGTATAGGTATCCTATAAAATCGTTTTACGTGGGTGTTACAATATAATTAGACTCATGCGTCATGTTGCAGTGGGATTGATAATACAAATGTGAGACGATTACCTGATCAGTAAATTATATTCGGTTCCAAGATCAGTGACGATGGGAATGGCCCCTAAAGATCGTATCTCACATGATTTACCATTTATGGATCATATTGGAGGTAGTTCAATTTTGGAGAGTAGAAATGGTTTATCAAAACGATATTCATTCGTAGTGAAAACCCACTAATTGTTTATTGTTACACTATTCCTAAGTTTCTTCTGCTCATCATAATCAGGTATTCACCTCACATTCGTATCATTAATTCCACGTGAGGCTCCAATACAAGGCAGAACTGGCCGTCAAATTAGCAGCTGGTAGGAGTGACAGTTTATTAGCTGAACGCTCGAATGAATGAAAAAGCTCAAAACCTTCTGATGAAGTTTTTGACAATTTGACTGGACTTATGGCAGATTTGGCAACAGAAAAAAGTCGCAGATTAACTGCTAAAAACTCTTCGAACGATAAAGGATTTATGGAACCTTGAAATAGAAAATGTTGTTACTCTCATACGCTCAGATTTGGGCAGTTCTGGTATATAATGAATTCATGTATGCATTTACATATAGAATAATATGTTCAAAGTAACTGTATATTTAAAGCGAATCAAAGTGAACTCGCCAGGACAAATATGAATTAATTCATTTATTTTTATATGTTCAGATTTTGGTAATTCTGGTATAAGATGCATTTATGTCCAAGTCTTCAAATATAGAATAATATGTATAAAAAACCGCGGCCAAGTGCCTTAGCAGTATGCTTTCTCAAAGAGGCTTCAATATCACCGACAAACGCTTCCCAAACCTGTATTTTCACCTTTCCACTACCGTAGATACTATCATCTATTTTTAAAAAATTACAAAAAAATTATTTAATCAATTCAATTCGTATCTTTGTGACTGTGTAAAGTGTCGTTCTTTTTCAATTGACCAAACTATGTTGCGAGTGTTGATGTCTGCCCGGGCTCTCTTATTATTTGATCAAATGCAACAAAGCAAACGGTTCTAGGTTCTACACGATGCGAGACATTTGGACCTGCTTAATTTTTCTATCAATTCATCTTGTGACTGTCATACGGTTTAATAGCGGTCAAAATCGATCCGCCCTGCCCTTAAGTCAGTTTTTGATCATTTTCGACGGCTGAGGTTGGAAATGATCAATTCAAAATCTATTTTGATCATTTTCGACGGCAAAAGACACCAAATTTTCCCAATTTTCTCTATAGTACGTTGAAAATACTGGAAACGAAACTTACATCAATTTTTTTCCCCCTTAGCAACGGTTGCTAGGGCGGTGAACAACGGTTGCTAAGGAGCTAATTGGGAAGATTTTGTGTCCTTTGCCGTCGAAAATGATGGAAATAGATCTTAAATTAATAATTTCCAACCTTCATAACGGTTGCTAGGGAAGTAAACAACGGTTGCTATAAAGAAAATAGAACAATTCAGTGTCCTTGGCCATCGAGTGTGACTTGAAACTGATTTTCCGGCTTGCCCCAATGAGCACTCATAAGGATTTGTGAGAAAACACGTTAGAAACGGTTGCTAAGGAAATAACCAACGGATTTCGCTGAAAATTGAACTCGTGATAGATCTTGCCACAACTAACCGGTGTGCGAAATTTCAGCAAGATCGGACGATTCCTTCGAAAGTTATCTTAGACAAAAGAAACGAAAAATTTTACACCTTAGCAACGGTTGCTAGAGAAATAAACAACGGATTTTGCTGAAAATTGAACTCGACCGAGATTTTGCGGCGACTAACCTGTGTGCAAAATTTCAGGACGATCGGACCATTCCTTCGAGAGTTATCGTACGACAAAAAAGTGCACGTACGTACATACGTACGTACGTACAGACATTTTCGGATTTCCATGTTTTTCGACCCGTAGATTACGAAAATCGAGGTCCCGAAGTCTGATTCGGTGGGTCGATTTTTACCCCGTTACAAAGCTTTCTCTTTGAGAAAGCAAAATATAGAGCAAACATTGTTGTCAATGATTAAAATGTCGAATGTCTTCATTTTCCTTGACAGAAATGGCCAGACTAATAATGATTAACAAATATGCATATACGATTGTGCCTGATAGATTTACTCGATTGAAAACTTTTTTATTATTATAATGTTCTATTATTTCGGAATGTATGAATCATTGGTTATAATGATCCCGAGTCATGAGCTCTCGATTGATGGTGTATGATGCCTGATTATAGGCCGGTTTTATTGGTAATACAACAATATGCGACGTGTAATATTGATGGATCTGCTATTTCTGAGCACGATTTTATATACTAAAAGAAAAAGAAAAAAACGGAAATGAATAAGCCGCGTGAATATGTTGCATTGGTCATAATTATATGTAAATTAGTCCGATCGGAATTTCGGAAATGCATTACCCGTGTATGTATTAAATTGATTCGATTGATTAAGTATTCAATCAAGACCCTCGCAAGATGCTCATGCAACTACTTATGCCTGAAGGCCAATTTTTTATTATATTCCTTAACGGCTAGGCTAGCTCGCTCATTGTAAAATCTAGAATGAAATATAAATTGAAAACTTATTATGTGATATGCCACACCCTGGCCACGCTTTATTCACGAGATGCACGATGGAGGGTAATGCAATCATCGCCAGCAGATGATAACGCAGCGCGTCTTGATTACCGTGCGCCGTATCTCTCTCACTCGTAATACTCATTCATTCACTCATCGTCTCTCTACACTGTCGAACAGCTAATCTGCTCGCGTCATTGTTGGACTCATGTGGGGCGGAGGATATGACGAAAGCTGGATCTTCATAGTGGTCGGGGAAATCGATGAAAAAAATCATAATTTTGGGCGGGGCAAGGCTGGGCCATAACAATATCTCAATATTGCCATAATCTAAGGGCGTCCCTCGAACTTAATTATTCAGCACTTGGGTAACTCTGTACCAGTTTCCATCAGCACTGAGAGCAGCATATAACTCATTCTGTTTGGGAATGACCAATTTGTCTGTGTTCGAATAGAAGTCAAAAATATCTGAAGAAGATCATTTGCTTTTGAATAATCTGCTTTGCGGTGTAGCTAAATGCTGTTCAAGTTGTTCATCCATGTAATTGCAACTCCATGTGTAGAACTCAGTATTGGCATATTACAAATCGGAGTCAATTTTTCGACATTTGCCTTTCAAAACCTATTATAGAAGAATCAAATAACAGATGTTATTGTAAAATTATGAATTCAATTATTTACATATTTTTCCATTTCGGACTAAATAATCTTACCTTGTACAGGTTATCCTATTTCAATCAATCGAAAATCAAAGTTGCTGCCACAGTTCGGTCGAAGTCTGGCAAATTTGCAGCACTAGACACGGTTTATATCCGCTACTCGCGATCTTACGTATTTGTAAAATATAATAATAATATGAGTATAACTGCGTCCGCAATGTTCTTGATTCGTATATAGTAACTGCGTCCGAGTTGCATGTGTTCGCGTTTCACTTCATGCTTATTCTACATATATAGCAGACGCCATGTACAATCACAAGCCGTATCTGTACATTTATATATATGTATGCATGTATGTGTGTGTTGTACGTATATACAGCTCTCGACATTCCGGCTATTTTGCGACGCAGCTGTCCTGCAGATGTCCCGCGCAGTTTATAACTTCTTCTGATTTATTCTTTTATTATATAGTGTCGCAACGCTAGTGGCTAATCGCGAGGTTTCCCAATTTTTTGTGTACTTAGGTTAATTGCGAGCCATTTCAAAGTGTACTCGATAATCCGATGCATCTGCAGATGGCCATCATCCCAAACCTTTGCAGTGTTTGCATTCGGCGCGAGCGGCAAAACCGACCGTGCGCGCTCATAGTCGTCGGCGCGGCACGTCCCGTGCGATTTTTATTACGGCAATTGCGGCGCGGCGCCGAGCTCGCCCATTATACCTGAATACCCCAAATTCGGCAAGGCACATATTGAAGGATACGCCCACGCTTGCATCTATCCGCCAATCGTGAGTTTAGCCGTTTCTATCGACGTGCCGATTGGTTTCCTAGTTTTTAGTTTATAATAAGGCGACGCCTCTTGTACGATGTGATGCGCACATCCGAGGTGTTCTCCTAGTTTAAGTTCAATGTAAAGGAGAATTGGTTTTCAACCTTCGAATGGAGAACTATCACATTTCTCTCTAGTTCGAATCATTTGCGGTTCTAAACTTGTATTCATATATAATCTATATCTTTCTGTTTTTAAATAAATCTTGTGAAATTTAGCAGAGAAAGACATTAGTTTTCATTTCATAATTTGACGCTCACATATATACGAAAATAGTTCGTACGAAATAAAATTATGCAAAAAAGGTAAAAAATTCCGCCATGATGAGTCTTTACGCAGCTCAGTTGCATATATACCTATATATAAATGCAAGAATCGAGATATCTCGAAATCGTTCATCGCCGTCAAGGTGGCTTAAGGACTAGAAAATAATCTTTTTTTCTCCATTCTAATCCATTCTAACGTAGCAGACAAGACTCATTACATGAAAAGCATCTGCTATAGGAGGTGAACAGTGCTGGATACTAGGGAAATTGAATAAAGAATCATATTCTACCAGATAACATCCATAACTGATGCGTATCTGTGTTATTTCATAAAATTGAAAAATCCATAATCCAAACTTTATGTACCTACCGTTACTCGCCAGGAGGGGGTGCTAGCACACCCCTGGATGCACGTGATGAATGTTATTTTGGTGACTGCTTAGATTGACCCAACATGTCTATATTACGACATTATTCTCTCGAATCTTTTGATAAAAATAATATTTTTAAAGTGCAATATGATCCATGGTTTCAAACAGATCGGTGTACAAAATAGGTTCAAAAGTTGTGAATGTTCATGAATTTGTGCATATACTGGGCCAAAAATTGTTAAAATCAATGATACATGATTTTTTCGCTAAAAAGCAGTCACATTTTGTGAATGATTTGAAATTAAACCTCCAAGAAAGAGAATTTCTTGTGTGTTGCGATTTTTCAGAAAATCATGTATCTGTGTTACAAAACTCTGCGCAATCATTCCACTAGAATAATAATCAAGCCACAGTTTTTACTGTCGTAGTCTATTACAAAATGAATAATAAGCTTAAACATTCGAGTGTAGCTATAATTTCTGACAATCTCAACCATAATTCTGTTGCAGTTTAAAAGTATCAGAAAATTATCATGTTGCATCTGAAAAATAATTTTGTAGTGGAAAAAGTATAGTATCTAACTGATGGAGCAGCTCAACATTTTGAAAATTAAACACATTCCCAAAATCTATCATTAAAAAGAATATTAAAAATATACTTTTTGAGATATAAGATGCTCTATGATTTTTTGCCCCTAGATATTAACTTCACAGGTTCCTGACCAGCATCAATGACTAAAGAAAAATATTTAATCAATGATGATGGTCAATAGAATACATAACGAATATCAATATCCAAAAGTTTATGACTCTATTCTCTGTTATGAATTATCTAGTTAACTTATTAATTTTGAGTTGTTCTGGGTCACAATTTTTAATTTTATCATTTCATTAATATATTTTTTATATTTTATTTTATTCATAATATATTTTTTATTTTAATCAATTTTTCAGAATGGAATTTTTTATGAGAAAGTTTAATAGCCCTGTCTACTAACATATATACAACTGCACGTTTTTGTGATACAGGATTGTGTGACAGATAGTTTGAATATATATTATTTGAAATTGGTTTTCGATGCCAATTTATATGTACATTATATCTTATCTTACTATTATATAAAGAGGAAATGTTTGTTTGTATGTTCGCAAAAATCTCAAAAACTACTGAACCAATCGCCTCCAAATTTTGACAGTAGCTTCACTATGTACCCTGAAATGTCATAGGCTATTAAGATTATTAATAGATAATAGATAATTAATTAATTAGGAACGTTTCTATGCAAAATGTAGAAATAACGTGCAAATCAGTGCCGGCTTCTCTCTTTGGCCACTAGGTGGCGAGATGCTGTTTTAGCCGTTCACGCGGCTGAAATGGCGCGGTCTGGCCTATAAGTATAAGACAATGAGTGTTGGAGTCCTCGATTTTTTTCTCGAGAACGTTAAATTGGTCGTCCTCTTGTGACTCCCGATACTATAGCGGTGTAAATGAAAGTGTAATAAAAGTGTCTAAATAATCGAACTCGCATATATTTTTTTAAGGAATTATTTTTGATGGCTGGAATATGCCTTAACTGAAAACCCCGGCTTCTCTCTTTGACCACTAGGTGTCGAACCGCTGTACGAGTTGTTCACGCGGTTTCTTTTGCTATAATAAACAAGGTTCAAGGTCAGACTTTCAAATATTTCGGAATTGATTTACGCTCAAATTGTCACGGGCAGTTGTATGTTGGACTTTCTGTCGGGCAAACCAGAAAACCAATTCCGATTCCACTTCCAAAACCAAAAATGTTGTTTATTCTAAAGTACTTTGGGGTTTTGGAACTTTAAATACTTGAATGTTATGTTTTTATTCCTATGCATAGTTAATAATCATCAATCGAATTCTATAAACTCCGAGAGCAGGCGAAGCCACGACGGGGGATGCTAGTAGATATATATATATATATATATATATATATATATATATATATATATATATATATATATGTTCTCGTTCAAAGGGTAAAAAAAAGATTATTTTTAATAATCTCATAAAATCTTATTACCAAGTTGCATTTTGCAGTCTCTTGGGCGAGCTAGTTTAATTACAATAATGAACTAGTAAATTATCTCTGTATTCCTGATAGAATCAGTGAAATTAAGATGTTTTATATTTTTTGGGGATGAAAAAGGGAAATTTCCAGAAAACTGATTACATCGTTGGGAAGCTGCGAAAAAACTACATGAAAATGACCTAACGTAAGCTTTCTGGAAATTAGAGCAGACATATCATAAAGTATCCCGAGTAAAAAATAAGTATGGCAGTGGTATGGCAATGGTATGGCTTTATTATGGCTATCAAGTATGGCCATGAACAGTAATCCATACTTCAGCCGTAAAATGACCATATGAAAATTTTTGATGAGTTATATAGAGGCATATCTGAATTCCACATGAATGAAATATTATTTCAATTATTAAAAAATCCACTCTCAATCAATTCTACATAAGCAGAACCATCATAAATGTCTTCATAATTATTGCAGTTCAATATATGACGTATTGAATCTCTAAATTTATTTGATTGGAACGCTTTATGAAGTTGTTTTAGGATTGGAATTTCAATAAAATAGCTGAGCTTGGTTTTATCAATACAAATATCACATTCAGAAGTACTTTCTTCTAATTTTTTAAAACATCCCGAACAATAATAATGTTTTTCCAAAGGGGTACCAATATTTTAAAAATTTTTTTTGAATTGATACATTGTTTTCACGCACAAATTTGGACTAATGCAATGATTAGGGACTAGAGAAAGAATAGAAGCGAAAAGGACTCCAGTCAATTTAAAGTGCAAGAGAAGTGATAGTAATTGAATTACATGCTCAGCGACAGTTAAAGGTGCCCCAGGATATAGGGACTCTTTGACTGTATCCAAGAAAACACCGTCTTCTTCGTCTTCGTCTTTGTCGTCTGTATTAGTTTCATTATCAGACTCAATATCATCCCCGATTTCATTGTTTGAATCATCGCCATTGTCTTCTTCGCTGCTTGTCTTGTCTCCATCTGACATACCTTCATTGAGAAAATCTTTATTATGAATTGAATGGCGATCATCTAGTGCATCCTCATAAACTTCATATCTGTGTCATCCAAGATATCATTTGTAATTTCTTACGAGTATTTTCCATTTGTTTATTTAAAAAATGACAAAATGTCTGAAAACGCATCTAATACTGTTTCGACTCCGTTTCAATATGATTCTTCACGTAAATGTTGACTACCGAACGTAAAAATAACCTTAAAAGCAAACAGGTACGCGTATACTTAATTCATGAAACTATATCCACCTCTGACATGCTAACAAATTATTTTAGATGAAGACCATAATATTTTATGATTACACTTTGAATTTGCCAAACTTCAATTTGAATTGTTTTTACTAGTTTTTCAACATTTTCTTCTGAGTTCATATAAAATTGAATAATTATAATAAAATTCTTTTCTTCAATGCAATTGCAGTAAGATTTGATTTAATTTTCGATGAGCTTTATACAATTGACGAGAATAAGCTCATTTTCGAGTAACCGACCAAGTACGATGGCGCGCCTGTAGATGGCGAGGCGTTGAGTCGCACGTGTATAAGATATAGTGCGGCGGGCTCTCCCAAGAGAGTCGGCGCTCTACCGTCTATAGAAGAGATCTTGGACGATATGCAAATTTTTTAAAAAAAGTAAAAATGTTGCGTCAAGCATGTGGCAAAATTAGTTTATCTCTTGTATTGCTAAAAAAAAATGGAATTCATAATAGACACATGAGTCAATTTATTATTTCATCAGTATTTATCCGGATTAATTCTCATATTGTTGGTGTATTACGTATTCTTATCACAGTTTACATACTATAGGAGACGTTGTCAACTTTAACGAACCAATTACGAAAAAACTTACCAGAATGCTCTTAGGTACTTCATCAATTATTTGAAGAACTAATGACGAATCAAATTGACGCCACTTGGTAGGATCGAATATCTTTGAATGCCTTATTAAACTGACATATAATATTCTTCATTATCTATTTATATCATTACCTATTTATTTCTAGTCAAACGGTTTCACAACCTCTCCTCAATCGTTTGATTTATTTCAAATATGTTTTTGTATCGTAATTGCAATGCAGTTAATCCTATAATTCAGATAGACTTCATATATTCTTCTATTATCAATACTTTTACTGTCTTCCAAAGAGACAAATAGTTGGTTAGAGTTGACAACGTCTCTTATAGTATGTAAACTGTGATAAGAATACGTGATACTTCAACAATATGAGAATTAATCAGAGTGAATGATGATGAAATAATAAATTGACTCATGTATCTATTATGGATTTCACTTTTTTTCAAGCAACATAAGAGATAAACTAATTCTGCCACATGCTTGACGCAAAATTTTTACTTTTTTTGAAATAAGGTTTTTTTGAGTATTACTATATATGAAATTAATCAGTTTGAAATTCGTAGCAGAGAAACATGAAGCAGAAGGAAGGCTTCATATTCTGTAATTATTATTTTGACTGCATTTGAATGGACTGAAATTGAAGAGACATTTTGAAATTTCTTTCTACTTGAAGAAATTGAGTAGCATAAATACAACATTGAGTTAATCCAACACTGAACCAAAGGATACGGAACATACTTGTCGTCCAATTATACCTTTTTCAAAGGTCAATATTTTACTATGAAAAAGAAAAATTGCTCGAAGAGTATTTTATTTGATTTCCACCATTTAGATTTTTACTTGACATACAATTGATTATGAATGTAATTTGCAAAAATATATGTTTAGTAGTAGGATAATCACATCAGTTGGATACTTGGCATTTGATTCTAGATTTCATTACTTTCTTGAGTCATAATTAACAAAATGAACTGGAATATATAACGATAGTGTATGAGCAAAAATGTCTATTGAAGTAATACATTTGTAATTCCAAATAACATAGTAGATTTGAATAATATCATCTTACATATATTTGATTTCGTATTTGTGAATATGCGTATATTATATTCTGTCACGAGCGGATAATTATATTATCAGGCCCTGTGATATCTCTCTCCACAATAGTATATCACATGTAAATATTTAGCCATGTTTCAGAGCCCAGTGAGAGAGCCAGCGCTGCCGACAAGGTAAGAGAGAGAGAGAGAGAGAGAGATAGACCGCGCCGCGTGCGCGATTCAAGCCTCGCGCCGCGTGACGTCAGCTGAAGACGGCCGAAGTGAGCTCGGCCGGCAAAACGCGGCGGAAGTTTTTAGTTTATTGCCGGCCCTTGCGCGCGGTAACACGTGGCCCTGATCAACGGGACCAATCCACCGTGTTCCCGCGCCCGTCTGCCACTACAACAGGCCCTGACGACGCTCTGGTCGTCGCCCAGGACACGAGCCGATTCCTTGCTTTCCGTCGAGCAAACGAGCGAACCAAGCCGGAGCACAAACACCTGCGCCGCCGAGTGAGTACCGTGACCGATCGTCATTTCTCTCTCTCCCGGCCAACTCACTTTCGTTGCTCTCTCTCGCTCCGGCCCGCGAGACGCGACCCAGGGCTTATTACTCTTTTGTGTAACATCTTCCCTAAGATTAAATGAATATTTTGTTCGTCAGATCCGTACCATTTTTTATTTGCCACACTAGTCCCGCTCGAAATCCCACTCCCGCTCACACGAGCTTCGCCACGTCGTGCGCGCTACACAAATCGTTATCATGCTCTAGGCCCTATGGCCATTGTATTAATTGATTAATAATAAATACGGCGGTGAAAATTCATAAATGCGTGTTTATGAATTTTATTACTATACTTAATATTACTTTATATGAAATTAATCAGTTTGAAATCCATAACAGAAAAACATGATCAATCATGAAGAAGGCTTCATATTCTGTAATTATTATCTTAGTCGTCAACGTGGACCTTTTTCAAAGGTAACATTTCAATCATGAAAAAGAAATCTGCTTATGGTGTATTCCATCTTATTCAAATCATTTACATACTTTTGGTACGATATAGTATATATACCTCTAAAAAAATATAAGAGTTACATACTTGACGTGAATTTGTGATTCGAGTACTTTCCCATCTTAAGAAATTGTTCTGGATAAAAATTTGATAACAGCTACGAGAATTAAGTGTACATTCAAAAGTATTCATTTTGTAGTAGGATTATCATACTAGTTAAATACTTGGCATTTAATGCTTTCTCGTATAACTATTGACAAAATCCATCTGGAATGCATAACTAGATTTGATATAGCTTTATATAGATTTACTATACTAAATACAACTAGAAAGAAACGATATTCCTTCGATAATATATAACAGATGGAAGAGTAGTGAACCTTTCTAAACCAAGGTACAACTAGTTTACGAGTAATGAATGGTTTTATGGGAGGTATATATTGGATACCAGAGCTACCTACATCGGGGCATGATAAAGTACAGAAATGCATATTAGTCCTTTCGAGATCAAGTACATTTCATCCTTCTTGGCCCTTTAAATTATTTTCACGAATTCACATATTATATGGATGCGTCCTGTAATTCTATCCTCAATATTTAGTTAAACATTCTTACTAATCTGGCCTTATGTCAAATTATCTAACGAGGGGACGCGACAAGCCATTATTTATCATTTCTCCCACCAGTGACGTATATATATATATATATATACGTCACTGTTATATATATATTGTCACGGGCGGATAATTCATTATCAGGCCCTGTGAGATCTCTCTCCACAATATTATATTGTTTGTTAATTTTAAGTTATGTTTCAGCGCCCAGCGAGAGAGCCAGCGCTGTCGACAAGGTAAGAGAGAGAGAGAGAGACCGCGCCGCGTGACGTCAGCCGGAGACGGCTGAAGTAAGCTCGGCCGGCCCAGTGCGCGGCGGAAGCTTATCAGTTTTATGCCGGCCCTCGCGCGCGTTAGCACGTGCCCTCGAATAGCGAGACCGCCCCGAGGTGCTACCGCGTCCCAGGAAGACGACAGCGACATCCCCTAGGTCCACCAGCTCACTACCCGTGCGCCCGCGACCGAGCTGACCGCGACCGCCGGATAGAGCCGGAGACCCACGCAACGCCAAGTAAGTGCCGCTCGATCATCGTCTCTCTCTCTCCCGGCCAACACGCGTTCGCGCTCTCTCTCGCTCCGGCCCGCGAGACGTGACCCGAGGCTCGACGCCTCATACCTGTGTACAATCTCCCCTTTATCTTAATTAATAAACTGTGTGTTCGTCAGAACCGTTTTGTATTCTTCATTGCCACGCTATTCCTGCCAAAGATCCCATTCCCGCGCACACGAGTTTCACCACCTCGTGCGCGCATATGTTATCATGCTCCAGGCCCTAAGGCCATTACAGTATTAATTATTAATAATAAATACGGCGGTGATAACTGGCGCCCAGCAAACGTGGTGCTGGAATAGTGTGGCAATTAATTAATTAACAAAGTCTAAAAGCGCAACAAATGAACTTGTTTCCTCCCAAAAATCCAGTGACCATCTTTCATCCCTCGCCCCGCGGCAGCAGCGCACGGCGCTGAGGCAATTTTCGCGAAGAGGCACGAATAATAAACTCGTGGGAGAATTATTGATGCCAAATAGTCTCTGCCAGGAAGAGACAAGCACAGCGCCGAATAATATTTATAACGGACGATAGATATACATATTCCCCCTGTTTAACCGCGTGTCCGCACCGACCACGAGGCGAGCATATATGGGGCGTTTCGCCTCAATCCCCCCAGCGCTGCGCGCGAGCGCCGAAACATGCCGTTTTCAACTCGTGTTTACGATGCCAAAATGTCCCTGAGAAAATGATTCGATAGGTCATTTCCATGTAGTTTTTTCTCAGCTTTCCAACGGTGTAATTAGTTTTTCGGAAATTTTCCATTTTCATCCCCAAAAAATATAAAACATCGCATATCTCAAAAAGTATATTTTTAATATTTTTTTTTAATGGTCTCAATCGAAAGCTGAGGATTTTTTACGTAGGAAGATATGTTTTCCAAGGAGTGGACGAATGATTTTCTCTGAGAAATAGAACGTCGAAAAGTAGACGTAGCGCTACTCCGGCGCACGGAGCGCGTGAGCGCCAATCATGCTGTTTTCAACTCTCCCCAACGATACCAAAATGCATCTGAGAAAATTATATTATGAGTCGATCCCATGTTATTTTTCCTCAGCTTTCCAATGGTGGTGTTGTCAGTTTTCCGAAAATTTTCCATTTTCATCCCCAAAAAATAAGAAACATCGCATATCTCAAAAAGTATATTTTTAATATTTTTTTATTATATATATATTTATTATATATACTAGGGGGTTCCCCCTGCTCGCTTCGCTCGCCAACCCCCCCAATGCAGTGCGGAGCATTTATTCCATCCTGAGTTTACCCCACCCTAATCATCCAACAAACCTTGATAATTTTCAAATTCCAGATGAATGGAAAACATCAGATATTATAGACAAAGTATACGGCTCAATGATACAAAAATTCGATGATTTATCGAACAAAGTAATATTGACAAGTCATAATGATGATGTACGGATAATTAATAAAAAAGTTTTAGAAAAAATTCAAAGTAAAGAACATATGGGGCGTTCTTTGTCAGCTCTCCGAAGCCGGCGCGCGGACGCTAAAACCTCACGTTTTCGACGCTTGTTTTCGACTCTATATGACCCATATCTAAATAATGTTGGATATGCTATCAATGTAGTTTTTTCTCAGCTTTCCGATGGTGAATTTAGTTTTCCGAATTTTTTACATTTTCACAGAAAAAAAATATAAAACAGGCCATATCTCAAAAACCTATTTTTTTTAATTTTTTTAACTAGTCTAGATCGAAAGCTGAGGTTTTTTTACGTTTATATGGACCTTCTGGATACCTAGACTTTTTTTGTATTCGAGTAATTGAGTAGCAAACATGAGAAAATGCGCCGCGTCGGGCCGGGCCGCGCCGTGCCGCGCCGCGCGCGCTGACTCCACGCGCTCCAGCTCAAGTCTTCTGCTTACAAGAGTGCCGAAATCGGAATATATTTAAAATCCATACAAGTCTCTATCAGTTGGATAAACTACTATCTAGATAGTAGATCATGTACTCATTTGGGTTATGGACTGAGATATGCGGACATCATTTCATTTCACATTCTTTGACCTCCGTTTTGGCTTTGATATTGAAGACTTTGCCATACTATGTTTCAACTGAACTACTTTTTCAGTTCGTTTTGATCTAGGAAAAATTTTATATTCCTCAGCAGATGAAATTTTTTTGACCATCAGTCTGTCATCGGAAGTTGGTATGAACGCATGAAATTGCAGAGTACCTTGTATACCAAACCAATTATCAAATCTTTCTTTCAATTTCAGTTTAGCTTGCTCATAATCATAAATTACCTGAAGAAAGAATACAAACCAAAGAAAATTTATTATAGTACCGATAGAGTGGGTCAACACTTCAAAAATCAGAAAAGTTTCTCTAATCTTATTAATCATAAGAAAGATTTTGGCATTCCCGCGGAATGGCATTTTTGTGCGACCGCACATGGGAAGGGAGCATGCGATGGAATTGGAGCTAATGTAAAACGAGGTGCTAAACGAGCAAGTTTACAACGCTCTGCAAATAATCATATTTTAACCGCAGAAGGTTTATTTGAATGGGCAAGAAATTACTGTAAAGAAACCATGGTATTTTATAGTAAAAAAGAAGATTATGAGCAAGCTAAACTGAAATTGAAAGAAAGATTTGATAATTGGTTTGATATACAAGGTACTCTGCAATTTCATGCGTTCATACCAACTTCCGATGACAGACTGATGGTCAAAAAAATTTCATCTGCTGAGGAATATAAAATTTTTCCTAGATCAAAACGAACTGAAAAAGTAGTTCAGTTGAAACATAGTATGGCAAAGTCTTCAATATCAAAGCCAAAACGGAGGTCAAAGAATGTGAAATGAAATAATGTCCGCATATCTCAGTCCATAACCCAAATGAGTACATGATCTACTATCTAGATAGTAGTTTATCCAACTGATAGAGACTTGTATGGATTTTAAATATATTCCGATTTCGGCACTCTTGTAAGCAGAAGACTTGAGCTGGAGCGCGTGGAGTCAGCGCGGCGCGGCGCGGCACGGCGCGGCCCGGCCCGACGGGGCGCATTTTCTCATGTTTGCTACTCAATTACTCGAATATAAAAAAAGTCTAGGTATCCAGAAGGTCCATATAAACGTAAAAAAACCTCAGCTTTCGATCTAGACTAGTTAAAAAAATTAAAAAAAATAGGTTTTTGAGATATGGCCTGTTTTATATTTTTTTTCTGTGAAAATGTAAAAAATTCGGAAAACTAAATTCACCATCGGAAAGCTGAGAAAAAACTACACTGATAGCATATCCACCATTATTTAGATATGGGTCATATAGAGTCGAAAACAAGCGTCGAAAACGTGAGGTTTTAGCGTCCGCGCGCCGGCTTCGGAGAGCTGACAAAGAACGCCCCATATCTATCATAGCATCGATTATGCTAAGCATAAAGGAACTGATAGAGCCCAAGACGATGCCATAATGGATTATCCGATAGAATATTTAAATAGTATAAAATTACCAGGTTTTCCAATTCATAAATTAATTTTAAAAAAAGGATGTATTGTTATGTTAATTCGAAATTTCTCTCTATACTAAAAGCCAGACCGCCGCCGCTGCCGCCGCCACCGCCGCCGTCAAATTTCTCCACCCCTTTTTTGCACCCCTTTTTTGCACCCCTTTTCTGCACCCCTTTTTTGCAATGGTACAAGATTGAAAATTTTGAATTTATATAAGTTCAATATATAGCACAATCAGTTATATAATAACAAAAAACGATAAATCGAAAAAATACATTTTTCATTTTTTGTTACTATATAATTGATCGTATTTATTATTTTTAAGTATATGGGTGGAGTAAGCCTGTATTGTATACGATATATGTATATATATTACTATTATTCTAATTTATTAGTTTAATATTGATATATATATATGGATAACGTGAACAATATGGGGAAACCACTAATCAAAAGCGCGTTGGTATCTACTGCAAAGTAACGTGGAAACGATACATGTTTAATTGAATGTGTTAAAACAAATTTTCCAGCTTCCGAAGCAACGGTTGCTAGGGATGCAAATAACCGGTTGTTTCGATGAATAAGTGGATTAAGAAGACTTATGCAAAATGAAATTTAACCCATTTCTTCTTCTGCAGCAACGGTTGCTAGACTCGTAAATAATGTTTGCTATGAATAAAACGGGGATATTCTATTCTGTGCAGTTGAAAATACTTGAAACGAAACTACGTTATCTTCCCCTTAGCAACGATTGCTAGGGCGGTAAAAAAGGGTTTCTGAGGAGCTAGTTTTGCAATCGAAAGATATAGAAACACTTAAAACTGATTTTCCGGCTTCCGAAGCAACGGTTGCTAGGGATGTAAACAATGGTTGCTATGGGTAAAACGGAGATTTTCCATCCTGTACAGTTAAAAATACTGGAAATGAAACTACGTGAATTTTTCTACCCCCTACCAACGGTTACTAAGGAAATAAACAACGGTTGCTATGGAGCAAATACAACAATTCAGTGTCCTTTGCCATGGAGTGTGATTTAAAACTGATTTTCCGGCTTCCGAAGCAACGGTTGCTAGGGATGTAAACAATGGTTGCTATGGGTAAAACGGAGATTTTCCATCCTGTACAGTTGAAAATACTGGAAATGAAACTACGTGAATTTTTCTACCCCCTACCAACGGTTGCTAAGGAGGTAAACAACGGTTGCTATGGAGCAAATACAACAATTCAGTGTCCTTGGCCATGGAGTGTGACTTAAAACTGATTTTCCGGCTTCCGAAGCAACGGTTGCTAGGGATGTAAACAATGGTTGCTATGGGTAAAACGGAGATTTTCCATCCTGTACAGTTGAAAATACTGGAAATGAAACTACGTGAATTTTTCTACCCCCTACCAACGGTTGCTAAGGAGGTAAACAACGGTTGCTATGGAGCAAATACAACAATTCAGTGTCCTTGGCCATGGAGTGTGACTTAAAACTGATTTTCCGGCTTCCGAAGCAACGGTTGCTAGGGATGTAAACAATGGTTGCTATGGGTAAAACGGAGATTTTCCATCCTGTACAGTTGAAAATACTGGAAATGAAACTACGTGAATTTTTCTACCCCCTACCAACGGTTGCTAAGGAGGTAAACAACGGTTGCTATGGAGCAAATACAACAATTCAGAGTCCTTGGCCATGGAGTGTGACTTAAAACTGATTTTCCGACTTTCGAAGCAACAGTTGCTAGGGATGTAAACAATGGTTGCTATGGGTAAAACGGAGATTTTCCATCCTGTACAGTTGAAAATACTGGAAATGAAACTACGTGAATTTTTCTACCCCCTACCAACGGTTGCTAAGGAGGTGAACAACGGTTGCTATGGAGCAAATACAACAATTCAGTGTCCTTGGCCATGGAGTGTGACTTAAAACTGATTTTCCGGCTTCCGAAGCAACGGTTGCTAGGGATGTAAACAATGGTTGCTATGGGTAAAACGGAGATTTTCCTAGGTTGCTAGGGTACTTGTAAACAAACGGTTGCCAAGGATATCAACAATGGTTGCTATGGGAAATGTCTCATCGATTCTCAAAGGGGTGCAGAAAAGGGGTGCAGAAAAGGGGTGCAAAAAAGGGGTGGAGAAAAGGGGTGGAGAAAAGGGGTGCAAAAAAGGGTGCAAAAAAGGGGTGGAGAAAAGGGGTGCAGAAAAGGGGTGCAAAAAAGGGGTGGAGAAAAGGGGTGCAGAAAATGGGTGCAGAAAAGGGGTGCAGAAAAGGGGTGCAAAAAAGGGGTGGAGAAAAGGGGTGGAGAAAAGGGGTGCAAAAAAGGGGTGCAAAAAAGGGGTGGAGAAAAGGGGTGCAGAAAAGGGGTGCAAAAAAGGGGTGGAGAAAAGGGGTGCAGAAAAGGGGTGCAAAAAAGGGGTGGAGAAAAGGGGTGCAGAAAAGGGGTGCAAAAAAGGGGTGGAGAAAAGGGGTGCAGAAAAGGGGTGCAAAAAAGGGGTGGAGAAAAGGGGTGCAGAAAAGGGGTGCAAAAAAGGGGTGGAGAAAAGGGGTGCAGAAAAGGGGTGCAAAAAAGGGGTGCAAAAAAGGGGTGCAAAAAAGGGGTGCATAAAAGGGGTGCAAAAAAGGGGAGCAAAAAAGGGGTGCAAAAAAGGGGTGCAAAAAAGGGGAGCAAAAAAGGGGTGGAGAAATTTGACGGCGGCGGCGGCGGCAGCGGCGGCGGTCTGGCTTTTAGTATAGAGAGATATAACATTTATATTATATATATATAACATCTTCCCGAAAAAAAGTGCTATACAGAGCAAAGAAAAAAGTTCCTATACGAATGCGTTTAACGAAAACTTCAAAAAAGCAAAGAAAGCTGAAAAAGAGAGCAAAAATAACATGAAGTACGTGAACTATACTCTTTTTGAGATATGCGATGTTTCTTATTTTTTGGGGATGAGAATGGAAAATTTTCGGAAAACTGATAACACCATTGGAAAGCTGAGGAAAAAAGCCGAGGGATCGACTCATAATACAATCTTCTCAGATGCATTTTGGTATCGTTGGGGAGAGTTGAAAACAGCATGATTGGCGCTCACGCGCTCCGTGCGCCGGAGTAGCGCTACGTCTACTTTTCGACGTTCTATTTCTCAGAGAAAATCATTCGTCCACTCCTTGGAAAACATATTTTCCTACGTAAAAAATCCTCAGCTTTCGATTGAGATCATTAAAAAAAATATTAAAAATATACTTTTTGAGATATGCGATGTTTTATATTTTTTGGGGATGAAAATGGAAAATTTCCGGAAAACTAATTACACCTTTGGAAAGCTGAGAAAAAACTACATGGAAATGACCTATCGAATCATTTTCTCAGGGACATTTTGGCATCGTAAACACGAGTTGAAAACGGCATGTTTCGGCGCTCGCGCGCAGCGCTGGGGGGATTGAGGCGAAACGCCCCATATACGCGCCGTCCCGAAAACATCGACCGCTGCAGCGAAGCGGCCGGATTCAAACCCGAGCAGCGCGCATACGCACCAGCCTGGCAACATCGGACGGGCCAGCGAGCGAACAGAACCTATGGGCCGAGGAAAAACATCGACTACATATTTGTAACATGGGTTAGCGAGTCGTCAAGCGAGGAAAGGCATGAACTCATGCAGTTTCGAAGTTGGAACAATAATTTAAACGCCTCTTTGGAATATAATAATTTTCCTTTTCTTTCTTTCTCAATAAAATAAGCTTTATTAAAGGTAATCGAATCTTTTTTCCCTGGGAAAATTTCTCTTTTGAGAATTAATTTTTGCACAATTTCAATTTTGTTTCTAGCGAAAAAAAAAACATTTTGAAAATCGAATTTTTTGTTTTTTCTCTTTCTCTTTAAAAATTTAAAATTTGTTTAATGAGATAAAATTTTTTCAGAAACGACTGTTCCCCGAGGATAAAATTTTCCTTCTCGTAAAAAGTCTGAATTGTTTCCAACGGAACGAAAACTTCCTTATAATAAAATTATTACTTTTTTTCTCCCTTCGAGATCTTTTTCTCTAACGAAATAAATTTTTTTTTCTTTGAAAATTGTTTTTTCGAAAATTCAAAATTTCCCTAACGGAATAAAATTTTTTAAAATTGATTTTTGTTCCGAAAATCGAAAATTTTTATAGTGAAATAAAACTTTTGAAAATCGATTCTTTTTTTTCTCCAGAATTAAGGGTTTGCGTTTCCAACGAAATAAAATTTTCCGGGATCAGTTTTCTTTTCAAAATTCAAAGTTTTGATGACGAACGAGATTTTTATTTTCCGAAATTAGTGAATCTTTTTTGACGAAAGAAGATTGATTTTGGTAAATCACTTCGTTAATTTCGGGATCTCCACGGCGAACGTAAAATCCTTTTCGAGTGTTTTTCTTCAAAAATTCAAATTATTTCTAACGAAGTGAATTCTCGTTTGGAGTTTGTTCTTTTTTTTTAAGATTTAGTATTGTTTCTGACGAAATAAAATCTCCGGGAATTATACTAAAATCAAACTAAGCTCTGTGAAACTGACGTTCCAAGCATTACAAGTAATAATAAAGACTGACGTAAACTTCGAGACTGCAATAATTTTAGAATAAGTGTGATAATATAATATCTATTCGATATTAGCGCAAGCACCGACCTTTCGGCATTTCCCGTCCGTAACCAAGAGACTGAGTGTGTGTGAGAGATTACATAGCGTGAAAGAGCAGAGCGTTATCCAAATTTGCGGTAGTTAATAAGTAGTCGTAAGCGTACACATCCCGATACACATCTGCCCATAAGCAATATGGCATCAAATTACAGCACCGATTTGACGAAATGGTTGGAGAATTTAACAGATGCGGAGCTGGACGATGCGATGAAAAAGCTGGACCTGCAAATGAGCAATTCAGCAGCCGCAAACATAATCAAACTAATGCGACGGCTAAACGGGGACTACGCGGCGGCCGATTTCATACAGCGTCCGGAACTGTCGACAGAACAGGAGTTGTTCGAGTACAGGGAAAACCTGCTAATAGAATTTACGCAGTACCTGGGACACTCCTGCCCCACGACGCTGAATGAAACGGTAGCCCGTATACAGCGAGGTAGGTTAGAGCGTACGACACTAACGGAAACCGAAATCACAGCGAACGGCACACATTTAACGCTTAACCCAACAATCGCGGACCCCTCAGAATTCCTGCTGACGGACAGGACCAACGCTACAGTAACATCTCAAGATGTTATCATAACAGAAAACACACAACCACACGCGCCCACGACTACGACGACGTCAACACCTACCAGAGCAACCGCGAAAGAGCAAGAACTGGTGCACGTAACGTTCCCAGACAGCACTAGCGAATGGTTGGATAAAATGGTAGTCACGAAGATAGTCAAATTGCAAGAGGCTTGCCGGGAATGTGAAAGGGAAAGAGCGGAGCTGATCAGGGGACGTAGACTCATAAGCAGTACGAGGATTTAGAATGCGCAAACCTCAAATGAAGCGATGACAGACAGACACCCGGACATATCAACGGTGCTGACAGACACGGGCGCAAATCCCAATGCGCTGACAAATCCCACGCAGAACAACCCAGTTCGAACAGCAGATCAGCCGACAAATCTACAGAATGCCCATCACATACCGTCAGGCCCTCAAGCCCCAACTTACCCAACCTGGGGGAGGGGGGCGCACAGTATGTATACTGTACCGGAATCTGCTAACACGTGGACACCGGGACGACGTAGCATCTTCAACAATTCGGTTGTTGATGTGGGAAAAATCGTCAGGTCCTGGAAGATCGGGTTTTCGGGCCTAGCAGAAACGACCAGCATCGAAGAATTTTTGCAAAGGGCGGAGGAGTGCAACAGGTCGTCGAATTTGTCAGATGCAGAGTTGATCAACGGCATGACGGAACTGCTGTCTGGATTGGCGCTACAATGGTATCGGCAGACGCGACACCGATGGCATACATGGCAGGATTTTTGCGACTCGGCGCGTCTCATGTACGGAGTCGGTAAAAACTTCCAACAGAGACTAAGTCGAGAAGCTGAGCAAAGGACTCAACATCCTAGCGAGCCGGTGAGGGACTACATTATCTGCCTCATGACGATAATGAGCAAGTTTGAGCCCGCTTGGCCCTTACCGCAACAGATTGACCTTTTGTATGCAAATCTACTTCCGGCGATACAAAGGCAAATTAAACGCGAAACTATTGCGGATGTCGACTCGTTAGTGCGCCAGGCAAGGGAGGCTGAGTACCTGATACACGCAGAAAAATACTACCAACCGCCTCCACCGCCGGCGATGAGCCTTCTGCCGGAGACTGCATTTGAGGAGACAAAAACGTGGACGGAACCCAACTCCGCCTAACAGCCTACGATGTAAACAAGGCTGTCGAGGAGGAGGAGGAGGAGCGGAAAAGGGCAAAATTTTCGAAGCGCCTATCGGCACCAGGAGACGCAAGACGTCGCAGCGCATAATTCGACTTCACGCTTTATTATCAGCTGCAGCTTGAGGTTCTGCAAAACTGGCACCAAATTTCACTCGAAATTATATCGCCAATGAGCAAATCGGCCTTAACGTCAACCGACAACGGGACGCGTCGGGTAAGGATGACGGGATAACCCACATTTCCTGACATCAAGGACGAAGCTTCGGGATCTGAGAATCTGATCCTAGCGACTTTCGGCGAAGCTACTGGCCAGGGCTTCGGCGCTACCGCAACAGCTGAACCAAAAGCTTCGAGGAAACGAAGTGGGTGGCCCCGAAAGATCTCTTTACCACTACGGAATCTCACCATTGTCGAACGGGACTGCCGCAGGTACAATCGCAAGCGCACCTGACGAGGCTAGCGCGAAGAAAGTACCAGCTCATGACGAAATGTCGAGCGATCGGGTTGCCAGAATACCGCCGAAAACGCAACGAGCTCGAACGCTGATGTAGCGAGTGAAAAGGAGACAATGGCAAGCGACATCGCTGACCAGACGTCGAGAAGACGCAGAGGATCGAAGGTTCTAAGGATCAGCATGATTAGCTCTGCAACGGTCCTAACGGCTCGAACCAGGACTGCCCGAACTACCGAAAGGACCTAAGATTTCTCTAATTTGATGCTGAAGAAAAAGACGACGCAGGCTCGGGATCTCTGCAAGCAGTATTGGCTCCGCGTCGCCGCCGAAGAAATGCCAGGCCATAGTTTTTTAGTTTTTTTTTCTTGAAAAAATCCTAGGCCATAGTTTTATTTTTCTACCGAAAAAAAATTTCTAAACCATAGTTTTACTTTTTTCTTTAAAATCGTAGGCACTGAGCCGAAGTTTTACTTTTTCCTTTAAAATCGTAGGCACTCAGCCATAGTTTTGTTTTTTTTTCCTTATAAAATTGTTAGGTTCTAAGTCATAATCTAGTTTTGCTTTGAAATCGTCAGGCCCTAAGACGTAGATTTTGTTTTGATATAATTCTAGTCAGCCAAAAAAAGCATAATCATTGTTAAAATAAGCTCAGGCTGTGAGTTTGCAGTGTGGATGGATGCACTCGAAAAAACTCGAACGAACAAAATGTATTACGCGATCGATAATAACTAAATTAAGTTGCGAGAACCAAAGGACTGTTTTGGTGGCGATAGGCTGAAAAGTCAAACACCCACTAGTCTTAGTAAAGGAGAGAGCAGGAACCAGTTGGCCTATTCAGACCCCAAATGCCCTGCTATCAAGAATTTTTTTTCAAGTTAATTTTACCATTTTCATTTTTTTTTATCTATTCACTTTTCCTCATATTTACATGGAAATGGCACGCACTAAAACGTGCTGCAATCCCCTAAGTTCATCCCAGTTTGCCATAAAATGAGAGAGATGAATGTATCGGAGCGGTACGCCAACCGGCTATACCGCGCCTGGGGGAGGGGTGTCACGGGCGGATAATTCATTATCAGGCCCTGTGAGATCTCTCTCCACAATATTATATTGTTTGTTAATTTTAAGTTATGTTTCAGCGCCCAGCGAGAGAGCCAGCGCTGTCGACAAGGTAAGAGAGAGAGAGACCGCGCCGCGTGACGTCAGCCGGAGACGGCCGAAGTAAGCTCGGCCGGCCCAGCGCGCGGCGGAAGCTTATCAGTTTTATGCCGGCCCTCGCGCGCAATAGCACGTGCCCTCGAATAGCGAGACCGCTCCGAGGAGCTACCGCGCCCCAGGAAGACGACAGCGACATCCCCTAGGTCCACCAGCTCACTACCCATGCGTCCGCGACCGAGTTGACCGCGACCGCCGAATAGAGCCGGAGACCCACGCAACGCCGAGTAAGTGCCGCTCGATCATCGTCTCTCTCTCTCCCGGCCAACACGCGTTCGCGCTCTCTCTCGCTCCGGCCCGCGAGACGCGACCCGAGGCTCGACGCCTCATACCTGTGTAGAATCTCCCCTTTATCTTAATTGATAAACTGTGTGTTCGTCAGAACCGTTTTGTATTCTTCATTGCCACGCTATTCCTGCCAAAGATCCCATTCCCGCGCACACGAGTTTCACCACCTCGTGCGCGCATTTGTTATCATGCTCCAGGCCCTAAGGCCATTACAGTATTAATTATTAATAATAAATACGGCGGTGATAATATATATGTATATATTTTTTTTAGATTGAAGTAGTATCGTTCGTAGTGAACAGCTGGCTAGGTGGCACATATATACCCAGAGTGCGGTGATATATTATATATATATATATATATATATATATATATATATAGTAGTATTGTTAGCAGTTAGTGAGTCGTCGTAGTATATTATAGGTATATGCAACTGAGCTGCGTAGAGACCCATCATGGCGTCTGGTACAGTAGTATATGCATGTATGCTGGAGTGAAACGCGAGGATTGCTAGCGCGCTGATCGGACAGAGCAAGTTATATAGAAACAAATACGCGGGACCGCGAGTAGTGGAACAATAACCCGGATCTATATTGCTGCAAATGTGCCAGACGTCGACCGAGCTGTTCAGCAGCTTTGATTGTTGATTGATTGTAATAGGATAACCTATATCTCTTTTACAAT
The DNA here is from genome assembly GCA_020882685.1 of Aphelinus atriplicis. Classification (NCBI taxonomy): domain Eukaryota; kingdom Metazoa; phylum Arthropoda; class Insecta; order Hymenoptera; family Aphelinidae; genus Aphelinus; species Aphelinus atriplicis. Next base: position 8,978 of record JAJGQD010000020.1, on the reverse strand, counting down.
TCTTCAACACAAGGTAAATAGTTCCATTCATGAATTTATACAACCTTCTAAAGAAAGTAAAATCAAATTTTTCACTTTTTAGTTCTGAAGAGTTTAATTTCTGAAACTACATAATTTGCTCCAAAAAGACTGGACAGTGCAGCGAAAGTTCTACCTGCTCTGGAATTTGACGATTATGATCATTAAACATTTGATTATTCATCATTGCAGCGCAAGTACTTTCGAAGCCTTTGACCCAAATGGTCCTAATCTCAGTCGACTTGCAAACACATATTCCAAAAGACTAGCGAACATCGAGAAGAACTGACTGCCACTCACGAAGATTACAGATTACTGGAATAAACGAACAAGGAAATTGAGCAAAGTATGCTGAACTCAGAACAATTTCTTTCACATGTTTCTCAGTCATTGGACTTACTAAATCACAAGTCGGACTTCCACAAGTACGAAAGACTCCAACCAGTTATGGATAATATTAACCAGATTGATGATAGCGTTACTAAGCTGGAGCAAACTGCTTAAAAAAACTTTAGCTTATTCAACTAGTTTGGGAGCTAAATTTAAAGACATAGAGAAAGAAAGTGAGAAGTGAAAAGTTCAGATTGTATCTTGTACAAATATAAAAAAACACTATTTTAATTGGTATGAAGCCATTAATTAAATGCACTTTATGAAATGCATCCAAAATAATTAGAGATTTCATTGGAACTAGAAGTATACAGACATCTAGAAACTACTATGCAAAAATGTAAAAATGTATTTTGTGACTTCAGTTTGAATTTCTTGTATTTGTACAAGAATATACTCATTTCTCAAATAAGAATTTTTATTCTTTGATTCATATGCAGTAAGAATGAAATCTCTTCATCGGATACAAGTTCATTCGTTTCTCACTTTATATCAAATTTTATATCAAGTTAAGTAAATGAAATTCTTGAAATAGAAAGTTCTCCCCAGTATGAATTGAAACTAAAATGAAATAGATTCATTCAGTGAGCTCAAAGTTTCTTAAATATACTTTTCACTGTAATTTTCAAAGACAAATTATTCTCGCGCAAACAAGTGACTCAACAATTTGAAAATCATTAATAAATTGTAAAGAAATCATTTTTCAATTTTGAAAAATGAATTATTTGAAGCTAATAGAATTAGTATTTATAGATATCTCTCTATATTAAAAGCTGAACCGCCACCGCCGCCGCCGCCGCCGCCGCCGCCGTCGTTATTTTGCTCCCCCTGGTTGCTCCCTCTGGTTGCTCCCTCTGGTTGCTCCCTCCGGTTGCTCCCTCCGGTTGCTCCCTCCGGTTGCTCCCTCCGGTTGCTCCCTCCGGTTGCTCCCTCCGGTTGCTCCCTCCGGTTGCTCCCTCCGGTTGCTCCCTCTGGTTGCTCCCTCCGGTTGCTCCCCCTGGTTGCTCCCTCCGGTTGCTCTCTCTGGTTGCTCCTTCTGGTTGCTCAGTTTCACCCTCTTTTTCCACCCATTTTTCACCCTTTTTTTCACCCCCCTTTTTTCACCCTTTTTTTATCTCTCTTTCCACCCCTTTTTTCCACCCTTTTTCCACCCTTTTTTCCACCTCTTTTTTCACCCCTTTCTCCACCTTTTTTTTCCATCTTCTTTTTCCACCCGTATCTTCGAATAAATTATTTATTTCCAATAAATATGCAATGGTCCGATCTCCTGGAAATTTTGCACACAGGTTAGTCGCGGCAAAATCTAGGCCGAGTTCAATTTTCAATAAAATCCGTTGTTTATTTGCCTAGCAACCGATGACCAAGAAAACTGAATTGTTATATTTGCTCCATAGCAACCGTTGTTCACCTCCCTAGCAACCATTGCGAAGGTTGGAAATGATGAATCTATGACCCATGTCCATAATTTTCGATTGCAAAGGACACAAAATCTTCCCACTTAGCTCCTCAGTAACCGTTGTTAAACGCTCTAGCAACCGGTGCCAAGGGAAAGAAAAAGTAAGTTTCGTTTCCAGTATTTTCAACTGCACAGGATACAAAATCTCCATTTTACCCATAGCAACCATTGTTTACGTGTTTAGAAACCGTTGCTGTAGTAGAAGGAAAGGACTAAATATTATTTTGGACAATTTTTTTTCAATATAAATCCACTTATTCGTCGAAACTACCGTTTATTTACATCCCTAGCAACCGTTGTTTTGGAAGCTGGGAAAACAGTTTTAAGTCACACTCGATGGCCAGAGGCACTGAATTGTTATATTTGTTCCATAGCAATCGTTTTTTACCTCCCTAGCAACCATTACGAAGGTTGGAAATTATCAATTTATGACCCATTTCCATAGTTCTCTACGGCAAAGGACACAAAATCTTCCCAATTAGCTTTTCAGTAACCGTTGTTTACCGCCCTAGCAACCGTTGCTAAGGGAAAGAAAAATTCACGTATGTTTCGTTTCCAGTATTTTCAACTGCACAGGACACAAAATCTCCGTTTTACCCATAGCAACTATTGTTTACGTGTCTAGCAACCATTGCAATCTTACTCAAAATCTGCTGCTGAAAATCTGAAATGGAACACGCGGAATACCCCAAACAAAAAAATATGATCTAGCACATGTCACTATTAACCTAAAGTTAAACCCACTATTAATCTAAAAAAACAAACGTTTAACATGAATATAGCTGACATTAATCTTTTATTTTGATTCGAATCGTTCGTTCAGTATTCTGTTAATCGAACAAAATCGAAAGTTCAAGTTTAAAGTTTTATTGTTTTGAATGTAATTTTCTTTTAATTATTACTACACTTATTATTGAAATTGTTGATTTCTAAAGAACACATGGGGGGTTGGCGAGCGAAGCGAGCAGGGGGGGTACCCCCCTAGTTTGAGTAAAAATCCAATGCAAACATTCCCCAAAATTTGTTTTCCACATCACTCGTGTTGCGAAAGGTTTTCATTTACATACAAAGATCGTTACACAAACAGTAGTACAGAGATAACAGAATTTCCTATTGCACTGCACCAGAAACAGCGTTTGAACTTCTTATGGCTGGAAATTTTTTAGACCTGTTAATGCGTATGATAGAGAATAGTATATATATATATATATATATATATATATATATATATATATATATATACATACACACATACCTCAATTTTGCACATGATAATTTGACAGGAAATATTATTGAATAGATAATATAATAATAACTTTTAACTCGTTAAATGTAGATTCCCTTGCAAGTTAATTCTTTTGATGATACTTACTCACGAGCAATCAAAAATTAGTAATGCCAACTTCCGCTCTAATTTGAGTTTCGTTCACAATACAGCTATTCTACAATGTAACAATATATAAGACACTCAAGCCGTTTCCAAAGTTTTCCAACTTGACCAGTTTCGATAGAGCTAGGTAATAGTCGTTTCAGGAATCCTTCAGCCATGACTATAGGGACTTTGCTACAGAGATTGTTGCAAGTGTCGATTGGTGATTCTCGGCCTCGGTCTTCTCGGCTGAGTTTCTCATTTTTCATAAGATTTTTTTTTTAGTTCGTAACAATTGTAGGGACGATGATGGGCACATAACTAACTGGCTTTGGTTTGTTATAGGAAGCTAATTGGTAAGTTTTATTCAAACTTGCCAGAATGGATATTCTATATTCCATATTATTATCTCTGAATTGGTCTAGTTTTGATCATTCTAACCTTAGTTCACATAAGGCCGAAATAACAGTCAGCTATTTTTTTAATTTTTGAAGCATTTGTAAGTTTAATACTACAGAAAAAATTTCAATATACACTTAATTCTTGTACTTGTTATCAAATGTCAAATCAGATAGATTTGTTAATGTGCGGATGGAACTCAAATCACAAATCCACGTTAAGTACTTAACTCATAATTTTGTAGAAGTTTAGCAGAAGAATTATAAATGGTTGGAATCAAATGAAATACTCCTCAAGCAGTTTTCTCTTTCAAAGTAAAAATGTACCTTTGAAAAAGGTCTACGTGGACGACAAGTATGTTCCGTATCCTTTGGTTCGTTGTTGGATAAACTCTTATTCGACTCAATTTCTTTAAGTAGCAAGGAATTAGGAAATGTCTCTTCAATTTCGGTCCGTTCAAATGTATGTAAGATCAACTCATATACTTTTGTAGAAGTCTAGTGGAAAAATTATAAACGGTTGAAGTCAAATAAAATACTCCTCGATCAATTTTCTTTTTCGTAAGAAAAAATGGACCTTTGAAAAAGGTATACATGGACGACAAGTATGCTCCGTATCCTTTGAAATCCTCCGAATAATTAGAGACACTAAGATAGTGAAAGTGAGTGAGAAGTTACGAAAAAGTAAAGTGAAATATAGAATGGATGGATGAAGAGTGCGATTGAATGACAAGTGTGGGTATGAACCAAGATATCGAAAAATGAATTTTTTTTTTCTTTTGAATTGTATAAGTAAATAAGAATGCAGAAAATGTGATTGAGATACAAAAGAGAGAAGTAGATAAGGGCAGCCGGAAGGCAAATAATTTTTTTTGTATGCGAAAAGTTTAATTATAAGCACCGATTAATTAAATTACATAGTTATAAGCCCCCAATCCGAGAGAGAAGAGAGCCCAATTTTTTTTTAAGATTCATCAAATGAACATATATGATTGATATAATGGCAAAACAGCCGCATGAAATTGAAATGAATTTTTTTTTACTGTGTTACTTGACAGACATACATATAGATATTAAAATTTGATATTCAAATAGCATTGGCCAAGAGAGTTATGCCGTGTGTGCGGGTTTTCACACCGGTTCAAACCGCTAGCCGGGGGGGGCCTGTGATGAGGCGAAATGCCCATTACATTGATAGGAATAAGGTTGACCACGAGTAAGCGAAGCGTTGGGAGCCGCACGCACACGCGTCACATATATATATATATATATAATAATCGAGGAGGCCTTGACTGCGCCATGTTGAAAGACGTGTTTTGTTGAGCTCTGCTTTATTTTCGTTTCTACTTAGTATTTTCACTGGTCAACGATAAATCGAACATCGCATATCTCAAAAAGTATATTTTTAATATTTTTTTTAATGATCTCAATCGAAAGCTGAGGATTTTTTACGTAGGGAAATATGTTTTCCAAGGAGTGAACGAATGATTTTCTCTGAGAAATAGAACGTCGAAAAGTAGACGTAGCGCTACTCCGGCGCACGGAGCGCGTGAGCGCCAATCATGCTGTTTTCAACTCTCCCCAACGATACCAAAATGCATCTGAGAAGATTGTATTATGAGTCGATCCCTCAGCTTTTTTCATCAGCTTTCCAATGGTGTTATCAGTTTTCCGAAAATTTTCCATTCTCATCCCCAAAAAATAAGAAACATCGCATATCTCAAAAAGAGTATAGTTCACGTAATTCATGTTATTTTTGCTCTCTTTTTCAGTTTTCTTTGCTTTTTTGAAGTTTTCGTTAAACGCATTCGTATAGGAACTTTTTCTTTGCTCTGTATAGCACTTTTTTTCGGGAAGATGTTATATATATATAATATAAATGTTATATATATATAATAAATATATATATATAATATAAATGTTATATATATATATAATAAAAAAATATTAAAAATATACTTTTTGAGATATGCGATGTTTCTTATTTTTTGGGGATGAAAATGGAAAATTTTCGGAAAACTGACAACACCATTGGAAAGCTGAGGAAAAATAACATGGGATCGACTCATAATATAATTTTCTCAGATGCATTTTGGTATCGTTGGGGAGAGTTGAAAACAGCATGATTGGCGCTCACGCGCTCCGTGCGCCGGAGTAGCGCTACGTCTACTTTTCGACGTTCTATTTCTCAGAGAAAATCATTCGTCCACTCCTTGGAAAACATATTTTCCTACGTAAAAAATCCTCAGCTTTCGATTGAGACCATTAAAAAAAATATTAAAAATATACTTTTTGAGATATGCGATGTTTTATATTTTTTGGGGATGAAAATGGAAAATTTCCGAAAAACTAATTACACCGTTGGAAAGCTGAGAAAAAACTACATGGAAATGACCTATCGAATCATTTTCTCAGGGACATTTTGGCATCGTAAACACGAGTTGAAAACGGCATGTTTCGGCGCTCGCGCGCAGCGCTGGGGGGATTGAGGCGAAACGCCCCATATATAGATATATAGCCATACCCATAACCTCAGAATGAAATTCGACTGCTGAAGGGGTTGTTTTGGATGCTTGACTGGATGGACTGTTCTAGTGCTTGGTTCTGGCTTATGCTTCCATTTTCTTTGGCTTGGATTTGCTGATCGCTGTTTTAGATTTTTGTTAAAATTTTTTAGCTGTCTACAGAATACCTTTGTTGTGCTTCTATTTAATTACAGTTTATTTTCGTAAATTTCTTTTTGCTTTCAATTGCTCTTTGATTTTTGTCCGCTTCCATTTTACTCTGTAATCTGTCATATTTTAATTTTACTTGCTGTTCTCACAGATTTTGGCCATGCCTAAGAGGGATTTAGCGGATCGTTCTCCTGACACTGGCGTCGATGGAGCTGTGGCTCAGGATGGAAAGAGGCGCAGGAGCGAGATCTTGAACCAACATAGAGTTAACAGGTACAATGAATTGTCAGAGGGTCCCTTTATTGTACATATGCTGGATAAAAGAGACGGACAGCTTTTGGGTAACGTTCATCCTATGTTGCTGGGTAGAACCTTCAGAATTAATAATATTTCATTAGCCAGTATTGGCATTGCCAGTTCTGACCAAGTGGTCTTGAGTTTTCACTCATTTATCGAAGCTAACAATTTTGTAGAGAACTGTGGTAATTTGAATTCGGATTGGTTAGCCTTTATCCCTACTAAGTACCTTTTGTTTGTCGGTATCATCCGAGATGTTCCTACTGATTTTGGTTTTGACGATATTGTGGAGGGATTGGCGGAGAGGGAACTTCTGGAGGATCTTTGTGGCATTGAACGTCTGAACAGAAAGATTGTGGGTGCCGACAATCAGGTTTCTTACGAACCTTCTGGTTCCGTTAAGGTTTTCTTTCGAAATAAACTTCCAATCAGTCTACATATAAATTATTGTTACCGCAGAATTAATAAATTCATTCCGTTGGTCAGACGCTGTTTTAAGTGTCAGAGGTTCGGACACGTGGCTATGAAATGTACCAATGAGTATAGATGCGAGCTTTGCGGTCAGGAGCACAACAAGGGTGAGGCCTGTTCCACTCTGAGCTGCCCCAATTGTTTAGGAGAGCATAGCCCTTCGGACAAGGGCTGCCCAATTTACATATTTCTCCAAGAGGTGAATAAAATTAAGATCCTCCTTAATAAGAAACATGACGAGGCGGTCGGCGTGGTGCTCAATAGATATGCTCTCAAATACAAGAACAAGAGCAACATTGGGGACTCGTACCAAAGAATTCTCACTTATCTCAACTTGGATCATATGCTCGTGGTTATTGAGGCGGAAGCGGAGAATACCAATTGCGAAACTCCTAGGTCGGATGGAGTATCTGAGGTCCCGCAATCCACCCCAAATTGTGGAGGGAATGTGCCCTCGTCTCCAGTGAGAATTGTTGATCCCAAGTCCAGATTCAGATTTTCTTCGCAGGTCGATCTTTCAAAGTCCTTGGAACATATCAAACTTAAAGGTGGTCTGGATGGTGATTTCAAGAAGTTTCTTGATAAGGCTCAGGTACATGTTAAGAAAAATAAAGGTAGAACCAAGTCGGTTGCTGGCTCATCCATTGCCATCGGTGATGATTCAGTTATGGATCGTTTGTAATGCATCTTTCTTCATAGACGTTTTGCGTTTTTTTTTTCCTTTTCTTTTTTCTCTCCTCTGTTTTTTTTTTTTTTTTTTTGTTTGTTATACACATGTGATTCAGGCGTGTGTGGGTTTGTATTGTTGATATGAAGATTCTTAATTGGAACGTCAGGGGGCTGCAGGGTAGTTGGCCTGACGTTATCAATTTGTCGTATGAGTATGATGTTATTTGTTTGTCCGAAACCTTGCTCTCGGATTCTGGTGTGTTTACTATTCCGGACTTTAATCACATTAGAGTTGACAGGGATGGCGCTGCTGGAGGTGGTCTCATTGCGTTCATTCGCAAAAGTTTACAGTATACTTCGATTAATCTGGGAAACTTACCCAGTTATATAGAGTACCAAGCCTTTAAAATTTTCAAAAATAATGAACATATCATTATCATTAGCGTTTACATCCCACCTGGTGTTTACATGCCTAAGACTGATGTGATTAAATTATTCGATTCAGTGTCCAATTTGAACAACGTTATCTTCACAGGCGATTTTAATGCCCACAATTCTGCTTGGTATAGCGGTCTATCCAATGCGAGAGGAGGTTTTGAGGCTGACGTTTTTGAGGATTACAATTTTATGGTTCTAAATAGTCCTGACTCTTGTACTCGTTTGTACAAGGAAGGCAATGTTGCCAAGGTTAGCTCTCCGGATATTTCGTTTGTCTCATCGGATTTGTTCACCTGTGTCGAATGGTCCACCCTGAAATCGCTCAGCAGTGATCACCTTCCTTTGCATATGGAGATTTTTGATAGAGACTTCCATTTTTGCAGGGGTAAAAGGAAGATTGTGACTAAAAATGTCGACTGGAGTGTTTTTAGGGAGTATATGAATAGCAATTTTGACTTCTCGGTCGAATTTGATGATGATAATTTTCAAAGTGTTTATGATTCCTTTATTGATAAGATCTATGATGGTTTGAAGGCTGCTGGTGGAAGAATAGTCAATCCGTCAGTTCGTGCGAAGAAGGAGCCCACTGGTGCTCTTTGGTGGAGCGACAGATGCTCTGAGCTGGTGGACGCTAGAAGGGAGGCGCTTCATAATTATCTGAACGATGCTTCGATTGAAAATTTTGATATCTATATGGTCAAGGTGAAGGAAGCCAAGTACGGTTTGAGATTGGCTAAGAAGGAAGGCTTTGATAGGTTCTGTGAGTCGCTAGGCCCATCCTCTCCCATCGATTACGT